>OX243818.1:8619045-8634045 GCA_945859605.1 Lumbricus rubellus
AATGCAAAGCGGGAAGTTAAGAACATGCAATGCATGGGTATTTTTCACAGAGGTTTCTTGATGTAAATTTTTCAGTTTCACTTTTTAAAATTTATATTATGAATTGCTTCTTTTTGCAAGGAAATTTGTTTAAAAATCGAAAAGTATTAGTTAAAAGTAGGCTTTTAAATTCTCTAATATGAAGAAATTTGTTTTAAACCCCAAAAGTAGTAGTGAGAAAAATAGGTTTCAATTTTCCAGGGGGGGGCAAATGCCCCCCTTGCCCCTATGTGCGGGCGCCCATGCAAAGTGTACATGTACATGCATGTATTGTTTTAATTTTCAGCGTATACCGCCAGTTCTTTCTCGAACACAGATCCATGGTTTTGCAATCCAATTTCTGTGGTCAATCTTAATGAACTCGTGTACGTCTTTTGTGCGGGTTTTCGTCGTCGTCTCAGTATACAAACCTACGACTTTAGCTTTCCACACGATCTGCTGATGATTATGCTTTTGGATGAAACTAAACTTGTGATTTGGGGTAGCCCTGATTGGCAGTACAACATGGTTGGCATTGAGAGCACGAACATAATATACATCAGTAATAATTATTGTGGATGTATCTGGAAGATTGACCCGATTAAGAATGTAATTGACAAATGGCTGTCGAAACTGGGTAACGAAGTTAGTTTGTCGGTAACCGATGACAAAAATCTACTGGTGATGAGAATCGGGGATGACCTTCTTCCGGTTCTAGAGATTTACGATCAAGACGGGAAACTTGTAAGAAGTGTAGCGCTTGGAAAAGACTTAAGGTTTTCTTTCGGTGCTATTCAAAAACCTAACGGAGAATTCTTAGTCAGTCATAGATCAGCAGAGAGTGATGAAGCGTGTGTAAGTTTCTTATTGGCTGATGGCCAAATAATCAGTCAGTTTAAGCTCAGAGAGGCAGTTGGTTTCAAGGATGTGCAAGTGTTTTACTGTAGTCATAAGTTTGTCGCTTTCGCGGCTGAAAGGTTCAGTGATAACGCATACATACATGACCCAATGACTAACGAGTGGAGCCCATGTCATATTAGCGTCATCATAAGCATGTGCTCATATGAGAGCTCCGAAGAGACTGTAAGTGTCCGAAGCAATGATTGGCGTGTTCTGACTGGTGTCATCGTAGCAGACTATCTGCAGGTCGTTCAGTTGTTTTGGATTACGGAAAACAATATTCTGTTAGCAGTTGAAAATGTCCTTGGGAATGCATATCTATTTGATGCGAGGACTCTTAAGTGGAGTCAAGTGGATAGAACACTGCATCATGACTTGTATTACGAAGGAAAAAAAGAGCAGCCAATTTTTGTTTTCAATGCAAATAGTGAACTCATTGCATTAACCAAGCACTAATCGCCAAAGACAGTAATGAATAAGAAGCATTAATCTATCTTATAGCATGAATCGCTGTGGACTGAACAATTGCCGAAATCTTGCAGACAGACCTAGTCATAGAAGTGCCCACAAGCCTACAACAGTGGTGCTGTTCTTTAGTAGGTCATATCTGAGCAAAAGTACGTTAATTTTCTGGATTTGATATGCTAAGATGTCATACATACTAGCCCGAGGCTGAGTTCGGTTGAAGAACGGAGTTTTATCATTTTATGTCGTTTGAAGAGTGCGCATGCATGTCACAAGGCTGGTCAGCGCTCGAGATTACAATGAGGTCTTGGATGGAGGGCAAGTCCATTGCTACATGTAGCCTACTTCTTAATCAGGCTATTTGCTTCAATGCGTAAACGTTGTGTCTGACAGCTAAATATTCGGGTATAGCCTATATATATACACTGTATACAGAGGATAAAGTCGTTGTAATCGTAGGCCCTATAATCGTAATCTCCAAATTTCACGAGCGCCACTCGAAAACCAAGCGCAAGGCACCAGCTTATTTACGAGCTCGAGAAATTTGGAGATTACGCTTAGGACCTACAATTACAACGACTTTATCGTCTGTATACAGTGTATAGGCTATACACCCGAATATTTAGCTATCGGACACAGCGTTTACGCATTGATTAAGAAGGAGCAACGGACTTGCTCTCCAACCAAGACCTCATTGTAACCAGATGGTTTATCTTACTTTGCTTCACTTTTGTCTAGTATTTTTGTATTATGCATGGTTTCGTTTAACTTTGTTTATTGTTGTGTTTATAGTTTTTGTTTTATAGGGTTTTTCATAGTTTTGTTTTCTATTTTTTTGCTTTCTATTTTTGTCTTAGCATAGGCCCTACAGTTTATGATTTTTGTATTTTGCCACGAAACGCATGCTGCACTGCCAGACAATAAATTTTCGTTTGTCAAAATATTCTTCCTGTAGTCTTTGTCAAATTCCCTACTGCTAAAAACGATATCTTATCTCCTCGAATGGAAAATGATACCTAAAGCTAACTAAATTATATGCCATTAGAAATCATTAGAAATTAGGTTGCATTGGTTAGGCGGTAAGCAACATATAACGTAGGCCTACAGTAGACTAAAAGAATCGCCTGTATAGTGACCTGACGGACATTATGCGCACCCACCACACCATTGATGCCGCCAGTTGACAGATGATGTTGATGTTCAGTGTCTCAACAACGTAGCAATCTAACAACCTGTTATGTCGCACTCGCAGCACATGATGACGTTACTGATAGGCCATCCTTCATACGCTGGAAATGAATATTGTCAGGTTACCGTTAGGCCTACGCTTTCCTGTGAGCAACTACGGTTAGACATTCTTCTGAAAAATGGAGATAAGAACCAAAAAACTTTAAAAGGTCATCAGTTTTTAAAGCATGGAAAATGGCATCTTTTCCCCAGAATAAGGTCGTCAGAAAATATGCTAAATTATGGGTCGTCTGTGGCTCAGCGGCAGGTTACCGTTCGCCCAAGAGTCCACCGAAAATGGAAGTCCCACCCCAAATCCGAATTTCCAGCCCAACCCCAAGCAGAGGGGGGGGATAGATTAAACACTGATGACCATGCAGTTGTGCGAAGGTCACAGACTCAACATCAATTTTTCTATGGACACGAACGACTTTTGAAGCTTAATTGATATTATATCTCATAGAAATGAAACTTCATATAGTTTAACGACATCTTGTGGAAAAAACGTCCGTTGCAGTCATCTTAAATTATTTTGCACTTTAATTTACGGCTGCACTTATATTTCACTAAGGTCCTATATAAGATGCGTAGGCGCCACAAGAGAACGATCAGCCATAAGAATGCATCGATCGCCCTTTTAAACACCTTAAAAACGTTATTGAGCGATGCTATGAAATGCTTATGATTAAGAATATAATACGTTTGACTTCTCTATTCGCTAATCCAATGATGATCTACTTTTACAACGTCTGTGTTGACGGCCTTTTCAACCGCAAGATGTCGTTAAAGCACCAGAAATTAATCATCCGTTTGGACACCTTTAAATCGTTTTCCACCGATGCTATAATAAAATTCAAAGATCACACTCCTAAATCGGCTTGAATCAGGCCTAAGTAGAGTAATCCTATACGTATTTTTAGATAATCGGGATCTGATGATGTTTACTATCGTGGCGTAGACCTATATTAAAGATATCGGTCAAGTGACTAAACATAAAAAACTGGTTAATTCTGCTGATATGAACACAATTAAAGGTCGAGCGGGATAGGTGGTGGTTGAGGAGGTCGTAGGCCTATTAAAGTGTAGTTGTCATCATACTAGTCATTGCAGTTATCGTTTTATTTTCATGGTCCCCTTCATTATAATTTAAATAGTGGTCGTTGTCACCATCATCATGCTTATTCATCGCCCCCGGTATTCAACATTATTATGATGATTATCATTTTTAGTATTATTATTAGAATCGTCGTCGTCATCATCATCATCATCATCATCATCATCATCATCATCATCGTCATCGTCATCGTCATCATCATCATCATCGTCATCGTCATCGTCATCGTCATCGTCATCGTCATCATCATCATCATCATCATCATCATCATCATTATCATCATCATCATCATCATCATCGTCATCGTCATCGTCATCGTCATCGTCATCATCATCATCATCATCATCATCATCATCATCATCATCATCATCATCATCATCATCATCATCATCATCATCATCATCATCATCATCATCATCATCAATCATCGTCAATCATCATCATCATCGTCGTCGTCGTCGTCATCATCATCATCCTCAAAGACAACAACAACATCGTCGTCCTCATCATCATCATCGCTAACATCATCACTTTGATTTTAGGACTAATGAATACTGACTATAGTCTATGCCGATCATCATCACAGCAGCATGGCTGCACATCCTGATGACATTTATAATTTAGTCTAATATAATTAAAAGATTAATAATTATTGTAATAACAATGGTCATGTTGAATTGTTGACAAGAGCGATATGATGTCATATCAGGCGAAATCTACCGATCAGACCAATAAATAAAAAATATTCATTAGTGTTCTTATTTTTCAATCTGTGACTTTGCGATTAAACAGGCATTTTGTAGCCAAGCCCACTGAGCACAACTAAACCTCTTTAATTGGGCTTTTATAAGTCCTTAATTGTACGATAAAGGCCTGCTTTACAAACAACGCCTATTCTAATCAAGAGAGGACGTGTCGTTGTGAACTTGTGCAACTTCACTGAGTTCACTCGTTCGAAACACCCGGAATGTTTAATTTATTTGTTTATTTATTTTTACATTTACTAAATAATTAACGAATAACCGATTAAGTCTAATTAACGAATAACTAATTAAATCACTACAATGAAGATACGAATTCTGGACAGTCTCTGCAATGCATAACAACGGAGATTGTAGGTAAGTAGGTAAGTAGGTGTAGGAATGAGTTCCCGCGAAAATCGTGGATACGGAAGGACTCCAGCTGGAACGCTTCTGTTCTCCAGACCTCCACAATGTCATCGTCTACTTTCGGCTGATGGCCAGCTCCATGTTCGGGCAGGACTTGATCCAGAATTCCTCCGTCAGGACCTTCTCTGCCAGATCCCCTCTGGCCAGGCACAGGTTGTTGGCGCAGTCCAGGAGAACATCACGCATCTGAATAAGAAACATAAAAAATTATATTATAATTTATGGACAATTAAACATCTTAGTCGACAACTCATCGTGATAATAATTATATACTTCATCATCGCCTTATATATATTCCCTTCTCTGGTTCCTCCTCTTCATTATATAGTCAACATCATCGTCATCGTCGTCGTCATCATCGTCATCATCATCGTCGTCGTCGTCGTCATCATCGTCATCCTCATCGTCATCATCATCATCATCTCATCGTCACCATCATCATCATCATCGTCGTCGTCGTCATCATCATCATTATCATCATCGCCGCCATTATTTGTCATCATCATCATCGCGAAGTCGGTTTCATCGCCGGGATCATCATCATAGTCGACAAATTTGGGATCACGATCATAATCAGTCACCGAGTGACACCGACATCGTGAAAAAACTGAAAATTTAATATAATTATTGCATCGAGCAACTCAAAATAGGTGTGCTAATGCACTATCACGTTTAGTTGCACTTTTGCGTATTAGACGCCGTGCAGTTTTCTGACTTCCCGCACACGCCCGGCGTTTTCGCACCTAATGCCGTCAGTTCTCATGTCCTCCATTTTTTAAATGCTTCAAAGTGATCTTCGTGTCAGGTGCTATTACAAGGCGATGGATCTCAGGATTCAGTGTTGCCACTCCTAGCTTTTTCCACCTAGATCTAGGTTTTTTCGGTGTAATCTAGGTTTCTAGGTTTTTTTGGTCAGGATCTAGCCTTTTTTCTCACGGCGGTTTTCGGATTTTTTACACATAAAAATAGACTTTTAAAGGTGAAAATGCACAAAAGACATGAAAAAGTCGAAAATTTTGTTAATATGGACCAAAAATTGTGAATTTTGGAGCGAAAAAAATTTAAAAAGGTCTTCAAAAATTTGATCGGAAAGGAGAAAGATATCAAATTTTAAGCGTCGGACGACTAACAAAACAGTCGTCAGAAATTTCAATCCGAAAAAATGCAAAATTCATGCATTTTCCAGAGAAATTCTCAATCTAGCCTTTTCTAGCCTTTTTTTCGACCGGATCTGACCTTTTATCAAAATTTAGAGTGGCATCCCTGTCAGGATTCAGCAGCAGCAGCAGCAGCATGGTCATTTGCAAACAGTTTCAGCAGCAGGAAATTGCGAGAACACCTGAGATGGAAATTACACGAAATGACGGCGGCGTCCATAGACGTATTTAGACATGTGAGACAGCAATTTGGCACCGACATCAAAGTCAAATGAACACCGCTGCTGTCTTCGTGTCTTCGTCGTCGTCTAATGCCAAGAAACTTCACACCGGCAAAATTACACTCTTCCCAACATAATATATAGGCCCTATAGCCTATATAATTATATATGTAAATATATATGTTTATTATATATATATATATAATTTTACATAAAAAATTATAGGCCTACAACATAGATTACATTATATATATAGATATATATTATATATATGTATATATATATCGCAAAAGGACAAACTTTTTATCGCAAAAGGACATACTTTTTCTTTACACACCCACACGAACGCACGCTCACACACACCAACACACACGCACGCACGGAAACACATACGCATGCACGCAAATACATGTAGGCCTACGCACGCACAACTGTAACCACGCATTTTTTTATATTTTACAAATAATATAGGCCTACACACGGTAACACACCCCTTGAAAATAGACTTAAATAGTGACCTGTATGTTTATGTATAAAATAGCCTATAGTAGGCTATAGGCCTACATAATTTATTCTATCAATTCTTTAGCCTAATGTTATTGGCTCATGTAGGCCTAGGCCTATATTTGCATAATTCCTGTATTATATAAAAAATAGGTCAATCGTAAGCGTAAACTTTAATTTCAAAACACCACTATGTATGAGTGTAAAGGGCTATTATAATCATGAATGCATACCTACATTGTACATGTACGTCCGTCTTTGCCCATTATACAGAGTGGGCCAAAAAAGGGTAGTGTTGCTTCATCATCATCATCATGGAGCATGCCCTCCTGGGGCGTTGCATGATGCGGCAACAAATTTCCTCCAGAGACCGCGATCTTCCGCCAGATTGTTGCTTGGAAAGGGTTAATTGAAGCATATATACAAGTATTTACTATTTAGTGGATTTGTGTCTTAGTTCAAACAGATAACAGCCAAATAATATTCACTCGGTCTGTATATACAACTCGACAAACTTCTTCCAATCCACCCACTCATGCAACTCCGCGTATACACACCCGACTCCATCTACTCCATATATATATATATATATATATATATATACCCTTTAGTGAACTACTCTTGTTTGACGAGTAAACAGAAGGTCTACATGTAACATGTAGGCCCGTGTGCTTTCCCATTATTGCTGTCAACCCATGTGAGACTCACTGGAGTGCAATGATCTGTGAACATATCTTTTGTTATCGAGTCTTTGTAGTGTAACACAGAAACCAATCGTGCGTGTAATACACCTACACACATACACAGTATGCAGAATCCGCTTATTTAGCGCCTTTATCGGCAAAAGCAACGCAAGACTGAACGAAGCGAAAGACGAAAAGATTGGAAAGAGGCGCAGAGAATGGAGTCGGAAAAGCAGATGGAAAATAATGGGCCGCACAACATTGGAAAATAGCGGAGAATAAAATACGAAGGGGAAGAGAAAGTATGGAAGGCGAAAGGAAACCTGGCGGAGCAAAATATAGGGAATGTAATGTAATGTAATGTAATGTATTTCTTCGAGAATTTCTCAGCGCCCACAAAAGCCACGTCAGGGAGACCAGTTTATTCACCGGCGTTATATCAAATCAAGTCCGCAATAGCCAGAGCTGCCGTTTCCGTTCCGGTGCCAGGTCAAAATCTGGGGAGGTCAAGCCAAGGAAGAGGAGGAATGCAAGAAAGAAGTGGAACTCCACCACTGGTTGCACTCTGTCAGTGCCAGTCCCAAGTCTGGATAAAGGAGGAGGGTGACACTAATTATCTTTGAAATGGCGGTGTCGCAAAACAGCAACAATCGAGAAAGAAGTGTATATGCTAAATATATAAAAGTGACCGGTAGAAAATGTATAGATATAAGGAAGGGAAAACGAGAAAGATGATGATGAGAAGAATGATGGAAATGAGAGGAAGGAGGGAACGAATACGAGAAGAATCAAAGATCGGAAGAGAGGCGAAGGAGCATGGAGAAGAGCATGTGAAGGATAATCCGGAAAATGATGAGAGATGAAGACGAGAAAAAAAGACAAAAGAAAGCAGAAGATAAAGAAGAGAAGGAGGATAGAAGAAAGATCAGCAGAAGAGGATGGATGGGGAAGAGCACGATGATACAAAGGAAAGGAGAAAGAATCTGATGATGACATTGCAGTTTAATAGAAAAAGGGTTTGACGACTTGTTATGGATTGGCTGTCGAATCCAGGCGGCATTGAGATTGAGGAAAAGGAAATGAAGCTGGAAAGGAAGTTGGACGGACATCGATGATGATGACGACGAAGAAACAGAAATTCAATATTATACGATTGCAGTGGATGGGAAAAGATTGAACGAACAAGCAATGGAAGAATGGAACTAATTACAAGCAGCCTAATTGCACACTGAGTAGACGATGCTATACGGATGAATGGATGGATGAGTGGGTGGATGGATGGGTGGGTGGATGGATAGGTGGGTGGATGGACGGATAGACGGACCGAGCAACGGCCGAACGAACGGACAGACGGATGGGTGGATGCTTAGCTGACATGTCACTTCTCACCTTATACCCAGTCTGAGAATTGTAGAAAAATACCGGGGGGAGGGTCGACTATGATCCACTTGGAATCGGGGTGTGACTAACCTTTAGGATAATCTACAATTTATAGGCTATGACGTACATGTAGGTCCTAGATACAATGACAAAATAAGATTAAAACATGCGCTGTATGTAGGCCTAATTATAGGCGCGTGGTGGTGAATCATCATTAGGCCTAATTATTCTCTCGTTCTATGGTCCTCCGCTTTAAATTGTCGTAAAATGGCCTTTTATGTTATTACGATGTTAAACCTTGAGGTAATTAAGAACGGGTCCTACATGGTGTCTTGGACGAATGATTGACACATTTATAAGCTCGGATTGTCCTGCTTGTCCTTCCTTGGCTTAAACGTTTTTTGGTTTGTTTTGATTCGCAATTGGATCTATTTTGGTTTGAATTTAGTTCTATCGTACAGACATGCATTATTGGTTTGTTGATTACCTGCGGGCCTCGATTCATTATGCATCATGTCCATTATTTGAGTAGGCCCAATAGGCCTAAGGATGACGACCTCTATGATCACTGATGCTTGATTTGGTAGCCTATAGACTATTCGCTGCTTTGTATATTGTTTTACGCGTTTGGTCGTTGATCGGCCACCTTGTCTCTGGTTAGATAAGGTAGGCTTATTTTTTTTGGTTTTGTTAGTTTTGATTGTAGTTTTTTTTGTGCACACTCCCAGTATACATGAATAACGATGATAGTCCCACTCCCCTCACGACGACTTTAGACCACAGCCAATTCTTTTCTTGCTCGAGTGATACGGTTGATCAATCCATAACCTACGCTACCGCTCCCTCTATGAACCCTAATAAGACCTTTGAACTCTTAACTGACGAAGCTGATAGCCGATCTCTTCTGAATTGCCCAGACATTGACCCTGACTGCAACTTCTTCAATGACCTAACGTACAACTCTACCTATTCCATACCACACACCCTGTCGACACAATATACCCACTCAACTACACTCCTCTCTATAATGCACTTGAATGTCCGTAGCATATTAAACAAACTAAATGAAATAAAAGACCTGTTGTCACTTTTACCTGTCACCGTGCTGGCTCTCACGGAGACCTGGTTAACAGAAAACCAAGATGATCTAATTAATGTCCCAGGCTATCGATTTATAGGTAAATCTAGAGGCGATGAGACGGGGGGTGGCGGTGTGGGGTTCTTAATAAAACAGGAAGCTTCCTTTGAGGTCCTTACGGATATATGGGAAGCTTCTTCCTCCCGCTCGTTTGAAGGATTATTTATCCGTTTACCACTAAACCGAGGATCCTCGATAATAGGCGCAATATACAGACCTCCTGATCAAAACTTAGATGACTTTACCACTGAGATAGAACCTGTCATAAGTAAAATATCTAAAAAATCTAAGGATTTGTTCATCGTCGGAGACTTCAATACAGACCTATTAAAAGTCAATGTCCACAAACCCACTGAAGGCCTGTATAACTGTATGTTATCGCACCATTTCCTCCCAATAATAACCAAACCAACCAGAATTACGGATCATTCCGCCACTATAATTGACAATATTTATACCAATGCATGGCGTAAATTATCTTGTTGCTCAATTGTAATTAGCGACATATCCGACCATCTTCCTATTTTGGCTCAGTTCGAATATGAACTAAAACTCCCAAACAAGCCCCAAACTCGAACCCACAGGTTGATTACCCAGGAATCCTTAACCGCTTTCCAGGACTCAGTAGCAAAAATCAACTGGTCGCCAGTTTTAGTTGCCTGTCGGGATCTGGATACGAATAAGGCTTATGATACTTTCCTCAATGAGTTTAAACAGGAATACGACAAGGCATTTCCAATATCTCAAAGTAAAACTACCAGAAGAAATTCTCCCAAAAACCCATGGATGTCACAAGGTCTACTTAACTCGTGTAAAAAGAAATCCAGACTGTATCGAAAATTTATCAAAAACCCAACCCCGCAAAACAAAAACGCATTTGTATCCTATAGGAACAAGTTTAAATCAATCCGTATACAGGCTGAATCAAATTTTTACGCAGCTGAATTTTGTAGATATAGCAATAACCTCAAAGAAACCTGGAAAATCTTAAAACATTTGATAGGGACCACAAATGGGGGAGACAGAGATATTTTATCGCTAAAAGTAAATAACATCTCTACTACAGACCCGATAAAAATTGCGACGGAACTCAATAATTACTTTACAGGCATTGCACATTCCTTGGCTAAAAATATTCCAAATTCCAACTCTACTTTTGAGCAATATATGATTCCCTCAAAAATGGACTCCTTTGGACTCACAGAAGTCTCAAAGGAGGAGCTGATCCTACTAAGCCATACTATTCATCCATCTCATGCCAAAGGAGTCGATGACATAGATCCTGCTATAGCTCTGCCAAGCCTACCCAATATCGTTCATCCACTAGTAGAAATTATAAACTGTTCCTTTAAAACTGGAATATACCCACAATCTCTGAAATTAGCTAAGGTAGTTCCAATTTTCAAAAAAGGGCCAAGAGACGAAGCCTGCAATTATCGCCCTATATCTGTTCTTCCATTTTTCTCAAAATGTTTTGAAAAGGTCATGCATGAGCGCCTCAATAAGTATATTTCAAAGACCAACATTCTCTTCTCCTCTCAACATGGCTTTCAAGCTGGCCATTCAACATTCATGCCCTTAATAAATATGCAAGACAAAATTTCTGATGCTATGGATAAAAATCAATTCTCCATAGGAATTTTTCTAGACTTGGCTAAAGCCTTTGATACCATCAACCATGGCATACTGCTAAAAAAGCTGTCCATCTATGGCATTCGAAACACCCAGCTAAAATGGTTTGAAAGTTATTTAGAAAACAGAATGCAGCTAGTTAGCTGCAATGGTAGTAAATCACCTTTAAAAGAAATTAATTACGGAGTCCCACAAGGCTCTATCCTTGGCCCACTGCTGTTTATCTTATACATAAACGACCTGCCTAGTGTAGCTCCTGATCTATTTTTTCTATTGTTTGCAGACGACACTAATATTTTTAACTCTCATTCCTCACTTGAAGCATTAATTAATCATACTAACTCCGACCTAGAAAATATAGCAGAATGGTTTCGCTCTAATAAGTTAACTCTCAATCTCGATAAAACTAATTACATCATCTTTAGGTCACATAAAAAAGCACTTCCAACGTCTTATCCTAATTTATGTATTTTCGGTACACCTATCACTTTAGTGCAATCATCGAAATTTTTAGGAGTTTACGTAGACCAACACCTGTCCTGGAACGAACACGTGTCGAATATCGCAACAAAAATAGCAAAAAATCTAGGAATTTTATCACGCATATCCAGAATTCTCCCACCACAGACCAGAACCTCACTCTATTATACACTCATACATCCATACATATCTTACTGTAACATTGTTTGGGCTTCTGCATATAAGTCAAACCTCTCGAAAATTCTTGTCCTCCAAAAAAGGGCAATACGATTTGTTGCAAAAATCCCTTATCGAGCCCACACGAAAGCAGAATTTTTAGGTCTAAAAATACTGCAACCAGATCAAATAAGGCAATTACAAATTGGAATATTTATGTATCGATATATCCATAATCAACTACCAGCTACCTATAAAGATTACTTCAAATTCAGAATTGATATTCAAGAGCGTGGCTTGAGAAATACTAACCCTTTCTATATTCCCTTTGCCCGCACTAATACAAGGCTTGCATCTATTAAATGTATTGGACCAAGAACATGGAATAGTATTCCTCTTGATATTCGCTCCCTGCCGTCTCTTCGTCTCTTTAAACGGGAGCTTTCTACCTTCATCCAACAAGGAATGTAGACCTCTACCAATCTGGGGAAATACTGTTAATTCACCTTCATACGGGAGTGTGCACTTGTTTTTCGTGTATATGACTGCACTGACTTTATTCCACTTTTCTAACTCACCTTTTGTTTTGTATTAGTATGCTAGTTAAGATATTTTGTTCATAAAGCTGCTTTATTTTTCCAATCGGCCGTGCTGAATTTTTCTAAACCAATTCTCTCAGGTGGCCCTGGCTAGCGGGACCTTTGGCCCCTTTTGGGTCTCCTGTGCGATCCGACATAAGACATATATGATGTAGAATTACAGTATCTTTAAAGTTTGTGTTGGTTGCCGAATAAAAAATGTTATGTTAATGTTATGTTATGTTATGTAAGCTTAAATTAATTAAATTAACATAAAGCCACTTTAAATCATGCTTTAACCTATTATTTTTTTATATTTATTGTAAATTGTTCAAGGTGCATGCAATTTACACACCTCTTTTAAGAGAGATATTTGCTCTATAACATTCTTTCGACTGAAATATTAACTGTTAACGTGAAGCTACCGGTAATTATAGGCCTACGTGAAAAGATATCGATAATAGTAACGTAAACGAGAAGAATAATCATTTCTTTCTCGGGTAAAATACGAGAAGGTCGAAAGATTGAAACCTCTAGTAGATTTTATTTTCCAATTAATGCGCGAATGATATTTAATTACTCTTGCTGCTGACTGTCACAGGTATAGCCTACAATTGCGACAACTGTCGATGATGATAACTATGATGATGACGACGACGACGACGATGATGATGATGATGATGATGACGTGATGGTGATGATGATGATGATGACGACGACGACGACGATGATGATGATGGTGATGATGATGATGATGATGATGATGATGATGACGTGATGGTGATGATGATGATGATGACGACGACGACGACGATGATGATTATGATGATGATGACGTGATGGTGATGATGATGATGATGACGACGACGACGACGACGATGATGATGATGATGATGATGACGTGATGGTGATGATGATGATGATGACGACGACGACGACGATGATGATGATGGTGATGATGATGATGATGATGATGATGATGATGATGATGACGTGATGGTGATGATGATGATGATTATGATGATGACGATCATGACAGAAATCATTGCTGATTAAGCTGAAGATGAGATAATAATATTATATACCGGGATCGGAATTGTCTATTGCTCTTGATGATAAATGCTGATCATGACCACAAACATGACAATAATCATGTCGTGGTAGTGATGATCTTTAATGTAAGATAATGACTATAGGCCTATCACAAACGATTTGTGAACACCATTAGGCGTTGTATAATAAATATTATATACCGCCTCTTGCCTGTGATCTTGCCTATGATCTTGCCTATGATATTGCCCCTGATCTTGCCTATGATCTTGCCTATGATGTTTCCTATGATATTGCCAATGATGTTGCCTATGATGTTGCCTATGATGGTGCCTATGATGTTGCCTATATGATCTTTCCTATGATATTGCCTATGATCTTGCCTATGATATTGCCTATGATCTTGCCTATGATATTGCCTATATATTGCCTCTGATGATGGTGTCGCTGTTATTTATGCGGATGTCACCGCCTTCGAAATTATTGTATAATCAAAGATCCGCATAGAACTTGAGTCCGCAACGTTTAACCCTTTAAAGGGCATAATGGCCCTGAGCAGTTACAACAATAATAATTACATATTATATGCCTACTAACTAACCATATAGAGGAAATATATTCGTCATGTGGAAAAGTTGACTTTTAAAAAATGGCAATATTGTGTCCTATACCCATGAGGCCAAAACTTGTAGTGGCAACATTGTCGCCACTGCCCACTAAGCCCAAATGAACGAATTAGAAAAAAAGTGAAACCAAAAGGCAGTGTTGTTGTCAATCATGTAGGAAACATTAGTGAAAACAATAGGAAATTACAGAGTACGGTTTCGTACTAAGTGGCAGGTCTATAGTTGTGTTTCAAGTGCAGTTCACTTATGAAAATCTGCGAAACATGGGTTTATGCATAGAGCAAAACAGCAGACGTTGACTTGTATAACCGCTTGTTGGACGTGGACAATGGACATCTATACCAAAAAAATAAGCTAGTGCAGTATTCTCTTAGAACAATTGTAGCCGGAATGAAGGGGATGGGTGAGAAGACACCTCCTTGTATTTCCTATGACATAACGTGGCACTTCGGCGTGAAAACTCTGACACAGTATCAATGCTGTAGTCGGGAGCGCCTCTGAG
>OX243818.1:8639045-8809045 GCA_945859605.1 Lumbricus rubellus
TGTATACTTACATACCGGCAATTTGTATTTTCAACCGAAAAATATCGGCTAATGTTAAACTTCATCGTGCTGGTGGCAAGGCTTAACCTTGATGTAGAATCCTAAAATTTGGTTTTTTAGACTCATCTCTATGAGACGCATGGGAAAATATCCGGGGAGCTAAGAATTTTCACCCTTTATTTTTTTGGAGCACCCTAATATATATATATATATTAGGCTGGAGCTTATTTTTTTACTTGTGAAATATGATTTTCGTACCCCCTCCGTTTTTTCCTGTATATGAAATAAAAATTCTGGCAAAATATCAGCACCATGGAACAATATTTAGGGGTAGCTCAATGATGGTGAAGTTTCTGATACCAGAGCTGTGGCAGCCTTTATATTTCGGATACTACTGAAACTAGCGTTTTATTTCTTAATTAATTCTCATGATAAATATATAGCCAAATCTTATTTGCTAAGTAAATTGTAACATTTTCCAATCATACACTCACTTACATCACATTGTTTTGCTGACAAGACACAATTTCCACGAATTCATATTACAGACATGTTCAGACTTGTAAGCAACACTGATGCAGCAGTAGCTGCAGTATATTTGTTTAACAGCTGGAGGCATTGTATAGAGTTGAACACCGAGCTCAGAGATCAGTAAATATAGAAAAGAGTTTCAGGGTAACACTCCACTTGTTGTTCACTGGGACGGCAAACTGATCCCTGATCTTACTGAAAAAGAGGTCAATCGCCTGCCAGTATTGGTTTCAGGAAAGGACTCTCTCAGCTACTCACAGTTGCCAAGCTTCCATCTGGAACAGGCGAGGCTCATGCTGCTGCTGTCTTTGGAGCCATTGAAGACTGGGGCATAGCCAACAGCATCCGAGTTACATGTATGTGTTTTGATACGACCGGCGCAAACACTGGTCGGATCGCTGGTGCCTGTGTCCTCCTCGAGAAGAAGCTTGAGAAGGAGCTCTTGTCACTGGCTTGCAGGCATCACATTATGGAATTGATAATTGGTGTAGTGTTCAAAGTGTGCTTGGGACCCACCACATCTTCTCCGCAGGTTGCACTCTTAAAACGCTTCCAGAAAAATTGGGGACTCATAGACACAGCCAAGTATGAAGCAGGAATTTCAGGTCATGACGTGGCAGCTCTAGTGGAAGACATAAAGCTAGACAATCGATTATGCCAACAAGCAGCTTCAACAGTCATCCAAGAAATCTTTATAAAGAATTCTTGGAACTTGCAATTGTCTTTCTTGGTGCTGCTCCAGCCACAGGAGTGCGATTCATGTCACCCGGAGCAATGCACCATGCCCAATGGATGTCTAAAGTCATATAAGTCTCAAAATCTGGATGTTCAAGGCTCAATTCAAACTGACTCCTGCAGAAGAGAGAGGATTACGGGATGTATGTGTGTTTGCAGTACGTGTCTACCTGAAAGCTTGGATCTCCGCACCTCAAGCATCACATGCTCCTTACAAAGGCCTGCTGCTGCTGAACTCACTGCTTGATTACTCATCAATCCATTCAGCCATCTCAAAGGCAACATCGCACGTTTTTGAATCACTTGTGGTACATGTCACACGAACTGGTGAGCCTGGCTTTCTTCGACCGTCGAGTCAGTTCATCAACGAAGAGACTGATGGTGAGCGCCATGCAAAATAGAGCAAGCCGAGATAAGGACCATTCCAAGCGAATCACAATTGCTCTGGATTCCTTCAAGGATAAGAACTTGGAAGATTTTGTCACAGCCCAGTCAATGACACTGATGCAAATGCTGGAACTTCCAGACGGATTTCTCGCAGTTAATCCGGACTTGTGGGAAGACAGACACGACTACAAGCAGGCTACAGAAACAGTGGAGTCTTTGAAAGTTGTCAATGACCATGCTGAACGTGGAGTGGCGCTCATTCAAGAGTACAGTGGATTATTAACCCGTTATGGACCAAAACTTTATTAGGCAAAATTTTTATAAACTGCGATGATATTTTGGACCATAAAAATAATGTTTGAACGTATGCATTGTGTTTTTGGATAAATCTCAAATAACATATGCAAAACGGCATATGTTCGTTTTACGAACATTGGGCCAATAGGCTACTGACAACATGCGGCATATCGACCTTGCAGGAAATGACATCGCACCACAATAAAGTACTAAAAATGGAAAATACAATTCATGCATGCATGCATACATACATACAATGTACATACATGCATGCATACATATATACATACATACATACATACATATATCACCTGGTGCCGTCAGCTTCTGCAGCTCTGGCGATATCCCTGATGTATCCTCTCCAGTTGATCCTCTCCCTAGTCGCCTCTCTTAGCTCCTCCAGTCTCATGCCAGACTTTTCCTGTACCTCATCCAACCATTTCTTCCTTGGCCTTCCACATCTTCTCCTTCCCTCACCGCATGCCGTCATCAGCTCCTTTTCCAAACCATTAGATCTCATCACATGGCCGAAGTAGCTCAGTTTCCTCCAAGTTGCTGTTTGCTGCAGTGTCTCCTCCCTCTCTATTCCGAGCTCCACGCGCACCGATTCGTTAGTTCTCTTCTCCGTCCATGAAATCCTTAGCATCTTTCTCCAAATCCACATCTCACATGCATTGATTTTCTTTTCCATATCCCGTGTCTTTGTCCATGTCTCGCATCCATATAGGACCACTGGGAAGATCAGTGCTTTTACCAGTCTTTTCTTTGTTTCCCTGCTCACGTATTTATCCTTCCAAATCTTTTCCAGACCGTTCATTGCCGTTTTCCCCATTGTTACCCTCCTCCTTATTTCCATATCACTTCTTCCCTCCTTCTCTATCATAGATCCCAGGAATGTATACATATATACACACTACAAAATATATAGGCCTACATGCATTATATACATGCATGCATGAATGCATGCATGCATGCAAACATATATAGATGCAGACATGCATGAATTCACACTAACACATCTATTATAATATACGTATACTTGCGTGCATACATCCATACATGGATACATACATGTACATACATACATGCGTACATATATACGTACATACATACATAAAAATACGCATATGGATACATGCATACACATATGCAGGAATGCATGCCTACATACCATACTTGCATAATATATGCATATATACATATACATATTCACACATAGACACACGCTCATACATACTATACATGCATACATACATGCATGCGCACATGCATACCTTCATTCATTTATACATACATACATACATACTTACTTACATACATACATACTGTCAGCTAATTTAATCAGTGCACGCCGATTGTCGTACAGCGACGTAAGTAGGCCAGGTGCAAATTGCCGCGCGGCGTCTGCACAGGTGATTGTCTGGACAGCACGTGACGTCTAGACGAGCGTACGTTAATTGTACAAGAAGGGAGTGGAAGTGAAGAAGGAGAGTTGCGTGTTGAGAGCCGTTGAGATTGGCTGTAAGAGTTGTTGTTGAGTTGCGATAGAGTAGACTGATGAAGATAGTAGTCGTGTAGTTGTTATGATAACGCAAGTGTAGTCATTGTTGTGTTGTTGCTGATCGTTTTACTTTATATCGGATTTTGGAGTATAATAAGAAGAGTTAAACACGTCGTCGTTGTTGGTTAACAAAACAGTGAAAGACTGTAGATTCTTTAACCTAGCCATTTAGCTAATGAAACAGTTATCTAGGGATAGGCCTACGCTACCACGAACTTATACGAAGAAGCTTCCGAAGAGACTGAAGGTCACACGTAGAGAAGAAGAGGGAAAAGACTTGTGACATTTGGTGTCGTTGCGGTGAGATAACGATCCAAGTTGCAGGATAACGATCCAAGTTGCAGGAGAACGATCGTAGTTACGAACGGAGGGATTCTATTCAATCAACAGACGTTGTGGAGGAACGGACGCTGTGAATTTATCGAGGAGCCGAGCACACGGGAGAAGCAACGATACATCGAGCATCCGTACGTCAGTGAGAAACGACAACACAACGACTACAAGGTAGAAAAACTTGCTTGTCTATTGAAGTTTGCTTAAAGAATTGAAGTCAGTCAATTGCAAACATTTGAAGAGTAGCCTACTATTTTATCGAGCATCTGTAAAGTAAAGAAGTAAGATGGAGAAACTTACGGAGCAAAAGCAAGCGGCTATTAAGAAGATGTCTTCGGAGAGACTAGTAAAATTATTAATTGAAGCAGGCGTAGACGCAGAAGAAGTTGAACAGATGTCGAGGGAAGAATTGATGAGAAATTTAGCCGAGGTTTGGGCTAAGAAAGAAGAAGAAGAAGAAGAAGGTGCTGTCGGAGGCGCTGCGGAGAAGCCAGTGGAGAAGCCTGAGGCACCGATGTCTATGGAGGCGTTGCTGCAATTCATGATAATGAAAGAGGAGCAGCGTAAACAAGAGGAGAAAGAGCGTAAACAAGAAGAAAAAGAGAAAGAAGAGCAGCGCAGACAAGAGGAGAAAGAGCGTAAACAAGAAGAAAAAGAGAAAGAAGAGCAGCGCAGACAAGAGGAGAAAGAACGTAAGCAAGAAGAGAAAGAATTGCGACAACAAGAGATAGACATGCAGAGGCAGCAGTTCCAGATACAACTAGAACAAATGAGACTCGATCGTGATGAATCAGAACGGAGACGGACGGAGTTAATGATAGAGTACGAAAAAGCAAGAAAAAGCGATGAAGAAATACGAAAGCAGCAGATTGAGGACAAAAAGGCTCGCGAGGAAGAAAAAGAAAAGATGCGTTTACAAGAACTGGAGAGAGCAGAAGAAATTCGTCAGGAAGAATTTCAAGCCGGAAAAGACAATTTGGAAAAAGCAGAAAGAGAAAGAGAAGAGCAGATGCAGTTAGAACAAAAGAAACTTGCTATCAAGGAGGCTCAACTTAAAGAAATGGCCATTGAAAAAGAAGAACGCAGAAAGCAGTTAGAACTATTACAACAGAAGATAGAACAGGAAGAACTGCGGAGAATCGAAGATCAAGATCGACTGAAGAAGAGAGACGAAGATGATCGTAAGAGCCGAGAAGTGTCAGAACAGATTAGACTCAAAGAAAGTGAGACAATGGTGTCCAAGATTAAGAAGATAGGTGACGCAATGAAGCATGTGTTACCGAAGATGCCGTATGATATGATGGAAGTGCCATTATATTTTGAAACAGTTGAAAATGCATTCAATAGCTTCGCTGTGGAAAAGCAATATTGGGTGAAATTGTTGTTGCCATTGATGACCCCGAGAGCGCGAACGGTATTGAATCGATTGTCATTTGAGAATTTAGATAAATACGATGCAGTGAAAGAGCACTTGTTGAAGGAATTCAAGTTAACAGCTCGTGAGTACAGGTCAAGGTTTGCAGATGCCAAGAAGACAGCCGAAGAAACGTATACGATGTTCACGGCTAGGCTGAAGAACCTGTTGAATTATTATGTCCGAAGTAGACGAGTGGACAAAGACTACGAGAAGCTGTTTGATTTGTTAGTGGCGGATAAGCTGAAAGAATGTTTACCACCAGGTCCACTGCAGTTTGTCTTAGCAAAAGAGGGCACAGAATGCTTGGAAGCTAGTAATGTTGCAGATCTCGCAGATATACATGTAAACAATCGGATTGGTGTGATGTTCCAAGACAAACCGAAATTTGAAGCATGGGACAATAGTCCAAAGCAACCCAAGTGGAACAAGGATAGCAAAGACACCGGAAGCCAAGCCAAGAGTAATGATGCAAAGAAAGATGATTATTCTGGAAAGCAGTGGTCGCAAGATAAACAACAGTCAACGTGGGACAGACAAGCCTACAATCGAACTCCGCCGCTGGGACGCCCAACAGAAAGTAATGCATCTTACACGCCGTACAACAAGTGGGAGAACAAGGAGCAAAGAAGTTTTATCAAGAAGCGTTGCCACAATTGCAATTCTGATAAACACCTAATAAAACATTGCCAAGCACCAGGAGCGGCAAATCTGAGGAAGAACTTTAGCAGAAGTGCAGAAAATCTTCGAGTAAACCAGATACAAGTGATAAATGCACCTCCTGGTTGGGAAGAACAATGCAACCAAGAAACAGAAGTAAAGTCAGTGATGAAGTGTACGCCGCAGTTCACCATACTGAAAGAAGCGATAAAGACTACTTCCATTGCAGAAAGTTGTCGAGAAACAAAAAGTAAAGAGGAGTGTCAACGCATAAAGAAGATATCGTTGCAGCATGTAAATGTGGAGATACGTGGGACTGATGGGCAGCCTGTGCAAGTCGAGGCGTTGATTGACTCGGGGACCGAGATACCAGTAATCAACGAGGAACTACTGAAAGGAACGACAGTAGAAGAAATCGGCAGAGTTCATTTGCAATGTGTAGCTGGAGAGCCGATTCCAGCTAAGTTGGTGAAAATCGAAGTGCGGATGAGCGGTCGTAACGAAGGAGCAGCTACAGAGGACAGGACAATAAATATCGCGCCATATTTAACTTTAGTGTGTGCCAGCATTTCAGCAGAACTGTGTAAAGAAAATCCAGAAAAGTTCCTGCTACATCCAGAGATAATTGCAGAACTGAAAGAGGTTTCACCAATCAGTATATTGCAAGGAGAGCTACAAGCGAATGTGACTACAAGAGCACAAAGTCGGAGAGCAGAAGTCGAAGACGGAGAAGATGAAACGATAAACGAAAGTTCGCAAGAAGATGACACGGAAAGCGAAGATGAACTCAGCATCCAAGATGACGAAAGAACAACATCTGAGAACAATGAAACTGAAGAAGAGATGGCTGCATGTGAACGAAATGATAGTGAAGATTCCGGAAGCGACGCTGAACTGGAGACAAGTATGAGGGACTTGTTCACAGAGAGTTCGAACGATGAAAGACAGCTGGAAGATGCGAAGAAATTCGAGGAGCAGCAGAGAAATGACGAGTCACTGAAATCGTGGTGGAGGATCGCTGAAGACCAAGGATCAGAGTTTATCGTGGTGAATGGATTGCTGTATAAGAAGCATCAAATGCTGGATCAGCTTGTGTATCAGTTGGTGTTACCGAAAGAGAGAAGAATTCAAGTAATGGAATTAGCTCACGAGTCAGTATTTGGCGGACACTTGGGAGAAGAGAAGACACGAGAGAGAATCAAGTTGTCCTTTGTCTGGCCAAAGATGCGTCGAGACGTGGTGAAATTTTGTAAGTCCTGTGAGAAGTGTCAGCTGAAGGCACGAAGTTTGGTGATGGATCGAGTGCCGATTACACCAATTCCAAGGGAAGATGTTCCATTCCGACGGATGACTATGGACGTGGTAGGCCCAATAGAACCGAAGTCAGCAGCTGGGCATAAGTATTGCTTGTGCATAGTGGATTCATGTACAAGATGGCCGACAATCTTCTTGCTGAAGTCATTGACTGCTAAGGCTGTGTGCGAAGCTTTGATGAAGCTTTTCATTGACGTGGGGGTGCCGTCTGTGATCACCAGCGACAGAGGCACGAATTTTACAGCCAGTCTTACAAGAGAATTTTTGAAATTGATGGGATGCTGTCCACGATTCGATTCACCGGGGCATCCAGAGGCAGCCGGATTAGTCGAGAGATGGAACCAGACGTTCAAGAAGATGGTACATCATGTCATTGTGGAAAATCCAAGACAGTGGCATAAAATCATTCCGTTTACCATATGGGCATTGAGAGAAGTTCCTAACGCAACGACAGGAGTGGCACCATATCTGCTGGTGTATGGAAAAATGCCAAGAGGACCATTAACTATCTTAAAGGAAAGCTGGACCAAAGAAATAAATCTACCGCCAAACATTGGAGTACAACCAGCAAAGTACCTGAAGAACTTAAGAGCAGACATGGAGAAAGCTTTGATATTTGCTGAGAATTGTGCAGAGGAAAAGCAAAAACAATACGCCAGTCAATACAACAAGAGGGCCAAGGATAAAGAATTCGAACCAGGAGAAAACGTCATCGTCCTGTATCCAACGTCAACCAATAAATTGATCTCACGATGGCATGGTCCATGTACAGTGCTACAAAGAAGATCCAAGTATTCGTATCTGGTGGACATGAATGAAAACGGCCGACGAATCGTCCATGCCAACAAAATGAGGAAGTTCATCGCAAGAACATTATCGTGTGGTCTCATCGTGGAAGAGGACGACGAATTCGGATCAGTGGTAGAGCTACCATTGAAAGAAGACCATGCAGAGACGACACAGAAATCGCTGCAATTGGACTATGAACAGATCGGACATCTTACGAGCGAGCAACAGAAACAGCTACTGGATGTACTGAACCGATATGCAGACAGATTTTCGGACAAACCTGGATTATGTACATTGGTAGAACACGAAGTGGTGCTGAGACCAGACTTTCGAGAGAAGGAGTTCACGGCTTATCGAATACCGTTGATATACCGCGCAGAAGTGGACAAACAAATACAAGAGATGCTGAAAGCAAACATCATTCAGCCGTCGTCGAGCAGAATGGCAAGTCCGCTGGTCATCGTCAAGAAGAAGGACGGATCCTTGAGACTCGCGTGCGACTACAGGTACGTGAATTCATATACTGAAAATTGTCGATACCCCATGCCGATCGTCAACGATGTGCTGAGCAAAGTCGGGAAATCCAAGTTTATTTCCGTCTTGGACTGTCGCAGTGCTTACTGGACTTGTCCGGTGAAGAAATCCGACCAATGGAAAACCGCATTCGTTACCCATAATGGACTGTACGAATTTACACGTGTCCCTTTTGGAATGATTAACTCTGGACGGACTTTTGTAAAAGCCATAAACATGATTTTGCAACCGATTGATGCATTTACTGAACCCTATGTTGATGACATTGCAGTCCATTCTGATGATTGGAACATTCATTTGAAACATTTAGAATTGTTTTTGAAACAAATAAGACTGCATAATGTAACTTTGAACTTGAAGAAATGTGTGTTTGGTAAGAGTGAGGTGAAATTCATCGGTCACCTCATTGGTTCAGGGAAGAAGATGATGAATCCAGATAGGATTGACAGTTTGATTAATTTAAAAAACCCTGAAACGAAGAAGCAAGTGAAGCAAATGTTAGGATTCTTTGGTTTCTACAGACAATTTATTTGTAATTTTGCTGAGATTGCTAAACCATTGACAGATTTAACTAGCAAGCAGACACCTGAGAACATTATTTGGACTCAGGACCACCAGAAATCTTTTGATTCTCTTAAAGAAATTGTTTTATCGAATGTTATTCTGTACATGTTCGAGGTTGGCAAACCATTTAATTTGTACTGT
Source organism: Lumbricus rubellus (assembly GCA_945859605.1). Classification (NCBI taxonomy): domain Eukaryota; kingdom Metazoa; phylum Annelida; class Clitellata; order Crassiclitellata; family Lumbricidae; genus Lumbricus; species Lumbricus rubellus. Next base: position 8,648,306 of record OX243818.1, read on the forward strand.
GATAGCAGTGATTTTGCTGTGGGGGCTGTGCTGTCACAAGTGGACGATGAGGGGATAGAACGTCCCGTTTCATTTATCAGCCAGAAGCTGACAGATACCCAGAGGAGATGGGCGACGATTGAGAAGGAAGCCTATGCAATCATATGGGCTTTAAACAAATTGAAAGAAATCATTATTGGTTCCAAGATTAATGTGTTCACTGATCATAATCCTTTAGTTTATTTGACTGAGTCAATGTCGAAGTCTGCTAAGTTAGTCAGATGGTCTTTATCATTGCAAAATTTTGACATTCTGTTGAACTATAAGAAAGGAAAGTTGAATGTAGTAGCAGACTGCTTATCGAGATTGTAGTATAAGGTATTTTGTGATTGCATTTAGTATAAGAATTGTTTGTATTTAGTTTAAGCATTATACGTTCGCTAATTTTTAAGATTAATTAGCTCTCTTCAAAAGAAAGGAAGGAGGTAATGTCAGCTAATTTAATCAGTGCACGCCGATTGTCGTACAGCGACGTAAGTAGGCCAGGTGCAAATTGCCGCGCGGCGTCTGCACAGGTGATTGTCTGGACAGCACGTGACGTCTAGACGAGCGTACGTTAATTGTACAAGAAGGGAGTGGAAGTGAAGAAGGAGAGTTGCGTGTTGAGAGCCGTTGAGATTGGCTGTAAGAGTTGTTGTTGAGTTGCGATAGAGTAGACTGATGAAGATAGTAGTCGTGTAGTTGTTATGATAACGCAAGTGTAGTCATTGTTGTGTTGTTGCTGATCGTTTTACTTTATATCGGATTTTGGAGTATAATAAGAAGAGTTAAACACGTCGTCGTTGTTGGTTAACAAAACAGTGAAAGACTGTAGATTCTTTAACCTAGCCATTTAGCTAATGAAACAGTTATCTAGGGATAGGCCTACGCTACCACGAACTTATACGAAGAAGCTTCCGAAGAGACTGAAGGTCACACGTAGAGAAGAAGAGGGAAAAGACTTGTGACACATACATACATACATTCGTGCATACATACACACATACATACATGCATACATACATACATACATATACATACATACAATACGTACATACTATACAATACATACATACATACATGCATGCGCGCATGCATACCTTCATTCATTCATTTATACATACATACATACATACATACATACATACATACATACATACATACATACATACATACAGACAGACATACATACATACATACATACATACATACATACATACATACATACATACATACATACATACATGCACATGCAACAATGTATCCATACATGCACGTGTACATGAAGAGTGAATACGTACATTCCTGTATGCATACATATATGCACGCATAAGTGCACGTATGCATACATGTATGCTGTACATGCATGCATACATGCGTACATGCATAGGCCTAAAAGCATAGGCCTACAATTTGAGGTGGTTTATATATGTAACTCAGACTTAGATATGCATGTAGGTGTCTGTAAATCAACGTTGACTTGACATGACGCATCAGTAGCCTATTGGACCATTGTTCGTAAAACGAACATGACCCAGATATGAAATTTTTACAATTTCGTTTTTTACAGAAAAATTATACAAATGCCATGTGCTTTGTGACAAATATGTGCACTTTTAAAATTCATATCAGTTTGAGTGTTCTCGCACATCACAAAAAATAACAACTTTGCTAACAAAAGACGGCAATTATACGTAGTTTTGCAGTTTTTGGCATTAGTTCAAAACAGTTCAAAACTTAAAAAACTATAATTTTTTCATTTTTATCTGACAAATCAATCTTCCTGCTGACCTAAAAACATCGGTACAGGAAATTAAGATCATGGCGTCCCCCAAATTGACGTCTTCAAAAAATATGTTCGTAAAACGAACGATGGTCCTTAACGGGCCCGTGATGAAACACAGCTGCAGTTCCTGCTGCAAGTTGTCGAGGACCATCGTAAAATGTACCCTGATAGCAGGAAACAGACTCTGTCCGGGTTGCCATGAAAACAAGAGATCCATGAGTTTTCTGGACTTTGTGAGACTTATGCTATAGAATCTGATGTACTCTGTCAAAGAATTTATGAGCAGTGTGTTTTTGTTCAAAAGTAAATATTGTGTTCAGTTTAAAATAAATACCCGACGTAGTTCGCAGAATTTTCGTCATTTTCTTAATATCTTGGAGACTTGAGCTACCTCTAAACATACGAATTGATTGCTTAAAAAATTTTCACAGTGTTTCTATATAATAAGGAACAGATGTGGGGGGTACGACGTTCAAATATAAATTTTTTCTTTTTCTTATTTCTTAAGCTCCAGCCTAATATATATATATATATATATATATATATATATACTACTCTCTCTTTCTCTCTCTCTGTCTGTCTTTCTGCCTGTCTGTCTGTCTCCATCCTTATTTCAGGCGCTGTTTCATACAACAACAATTTAACGAAACTTTGCACGTCTCATATAAAGGAAAGGACACGAGAGACGAGACAGCATCGAAAGAGGAGAATGGCTTTCATATGCATTAGCGTATATATGTACGCCCCTTTGCACTATCATTGCTCAACTGTCAAATTAGTTTATATGACCATGATGAAATATTATTCGTTAGATGGAGCACTGAATGGCTGATGCTTATGAGCGAAGAGTTTGAATGCATCAATTTAGTCACTGCTTGAAATTATGCTTTTAGTTCATGTAGCCTATGTATGAATGTGATTTTTTCATCTCGTATACTATAGGGGGCATAGGCGTACGAGGCGGGGGTGCAGGGGGGGCAATTGCCCCCCCCCCCCAAATTCGGGCAAGTTTGGTGTTTTTTTTTTCGGGCAAAAACCCGAATGACTAAAAAAAAGGTCATCAACTATTTTGGCGGATGAAATGGTACGATTTTCCCGGAAATTTTGACCGACGACTAAAAAAAAAAGGTCATCAACTTTTTTGGCGGATGAAATGGTACGATTTTCCCGAAAATTTTGACCAATGACTAAAAAAAAAAGGTCGTCAACTTTGGGGCAAGACTTAGTGTGGTTTTTCGGGCAAACACAAACCCGAACGACAAAAAATTTTTTTTCCCACGGATGTATTTTTCGGGCAGAAGTTCAATCTTTGCCCCCCCCCCCCCACTGCTGAAATCTCCCGTACGCCTATGATAGGGGGCATAATGAAAATGGTCCCTCGCTTGCGGACTGCCGTAATGCAGCGGCGCTCTTTCTCTGTGCCACACCCACCCCCCCCCCCCCCATGACCTGGAATGGGCTCCCTGCTGTACTCGGCCTGGTGCCTCTAGAGGTCACACCAGTATGTTCCTTTTGCACTTAAAACTCCCTTTTTGCAATGGCAAGACTGCATGGGGACGCTGCTGAGCAGATCATCAAATGCGTGCGCTTTAGCCTATAGGCCTATGTAAAAAGTAAAAAACCATTTAATGGTTTTGTTGCTAACTATGTATCTGCTGGTCTGTCTGTCTGTGCGTCCATCCGTGCGTTCCTTTGTCAGTCTGTCTGTCTGTCTGTCTGTCCAAGTGTTCTGGAGTGTCTGTCTCCGTACCTGCTCGTAGCATCTTTGGCAGGCGAAGAGACATGCTTCGACGGGGGTTTCATGGGCGTAGGCCAACTCCGGAGCCATGTCTTTGTCGCCATGAGACGGCTTCGATTCGACGACGACTGGGAGGAGGCAGCAGACGCCGAGCAGAAGCCCCAGGAGGAGGAGGCAGCTGGTCAGTCTGCACGAGGAGGATCCGTCACAGTTCATCTTCATACCTGTTAATGATATATCACATGCTCTCATGTTTAAAACGCATGCTCTACATAAAAACGATGATGATGATGATGATGATGGTGGTGGTGTTGATGGTGGTGGTGATGATGAGGGTGATGATGATGGTGGTGGTGATGATGATGATGGTGGTGGTGGTGGTGTTGGTGGTGGTGGTGGTGGTGGTTGTGGTGGTGGTGGTGGTGGTGGTGGTGGTGGTAATGGTGGTGGGGATCATGATGATCATGATGGTGGTGATGATGATGATGATGATGATGATGATGATGATGATGATGATGATGATGATGATGATGATGATGACGATGATGATGATAGCAACAAAATCAACAACTATAACCTTAATAATAGGACTAGGCTACCACAGTAGGCTATTTAGGCTAGCCTACTTTGACTTGCCTGAATTAGATGAAGCGTAGCTTATAACCGTTCCAGGGCCGATATGCACAAGACCCGGTATAGACTACCTTATAGGTAGACCTTCCTTAAGACATAACTCATCCAGACAGCCGTTGGAATTTAGCGCTATACATGAAGATAGAATTGGAAGTGAATAACTAATCTACACATTCCTTGCACCCGACGATGCATGACGCTTGCTCTCCTTCCAATTCAATAGGTTAGAGCTGAGCGCGCATGCGTGAAAGATATTTATATACGGTCGTTGCCAGCGTGGGGTGAACAGATCAAGACCTATAGACGACCCACAGAGAAATCTCGACGGCTGCCTATTGTTCTTACGTCCAGCTAAAGTCGGCTGTCTATTGTTCACCTTCGGAGTAGCGGGCTTATACCTGCCTCCGATTTGGAATAACGTTATACCTATCGTTACATTATACCTGGACCTTTCGTCTGGAGCGACCTTCCCTCTAACCTGTGTTCCCAACCTAGGAACATGTCTGGCACTTTCTATAGTTTGCTCAAGACTTTTCTTTTCGACCGGGCCTGGGTCGGGAGCGCCTCTGAGTAGAGCCCTTGAAGAGGCGCTATATAAATCACATAGATAGATAGATATATAGATAGATAGATAGATAGATGATAGATAGATAGATAGATAGATAGATAGATAGATAGATAGATAGATAGGTAGGTAGGTAGGTAGGTAGGTAGGTAGGTAGGTAGGTAGATAGATAGATAGATAGATAGATAGATAGGTAGGTAGGTAGGTAGGTAGGTAGGTAGGTAGGTAGGTAGGTAGGTAGGTAGGTAGGTAGGTAGGTAGGTAGGTAGGTAGGTAGGTAGGTAGGTAGGTAGGTAGGTAGGTAGGTAGGTAGGTAGGTAGGTAGGTAGGTAGGTAGGTAGGTAGGTAGGTAGGTAGGTAGGTAGGTAGGTAGGTAGGTAGGTAGGTAGGTAGGTAGGTAGGTAGGTAGGTAGGTAGGTAGGTAGGTAGGTAGGTAGGTAGGTAGGTAGGTAGGTAGGTAGGTAGGTAGGTAGGTAGGTAGGTAGGTAGGTAGGTAGGTAGGTAGGTAGGTAGGTAGGTAGGTAGGTAGGTAGGTAGGTAGGTAGGTAGGTAGGTAGGTAGGTAGGTAGGTAGGTAGGTAGGTAGGTAGGTAGGTAGGTAGATAGATCGATCGATCGATCGATCGATCGATCGATCGATCGATCGATCGATCTATCGATGGATAGATAGATAGATAGATAGATAGATAGATAGATAGATAGATAGATAGATAGATAGATAGATAGATAGATAGATAGATAGATAGATAGATAGATAGATAGATAGATAGATAGATAGATAGATAGATAGATAGATAGATAGATAGATAGATAGATAGATAGATAGATAGATAGATAGATAGATAGATAGATAGATAGATAGATAGATAGATAGATAGATAGATAGATAGATAGATAGATAGATAGATAGATAGATAGATAGATAGATAGATCGTAATTCGCTAATCACAAGCCATGCATACGGAAATTAACAACTACACACTAAATACAAACCATACCTTGAAGTAAGGTTAAGCTTACTTCGGCTTGTCCGTCAGGTGGATACCTTAACCTTGCTTTAAAATATCCTCCATAGCTTACTTGGTAGGTAAGTTCTCTATGTTGCCACAAAGTAAGGTCAAGGTTACTTTGGTTTTGTCCGTCAGGTGGATAGTTAAGGTAACTATAAGGCAACTTCCAGAGGATACTTGACCAAGTTAGTTCCTGAGGTGTCTAAATGGAGGGCAACCCTACTTGACCAAGTTAGTTCCTGAGGCGTCTAAATGGAGGGCAACCCTACTTGACCAAGTTAGTTCCTGAGGCGTCTAAATGGAAGGCAACCCTACTTGACCAAGTTAGTTCCTGAGGCGTCTAAATGGAAGGCAACCCTACTTGACCAAGTTAGTTCCTGAGGCGTCTAAATGGAAGGCAACCCTACTTGACCAAGTTAGCTCCTGAGGTGTCTAAATGGAGGGCAACCCTACTTGACCAAGTTAGTTCCTGAGGCGTCTAAATGGAAGGCAACCCTACTTGACCAAGTTAGTTCCTGAGGCGTCTAAATGGAAGGCAACCCTACTTGACCAAGTTAGTTCCTGAGGCGTCTAAATGGAAGGCAACCCTACTTGACCAAGTTAGTTCCTGAGGTGTCTAAATGGAAAGTAACCCTGCTTGACAAAGTTAGTTCTCGAGGTTTCTACCTGGAAAGGAAAAAGCTGCCTAGGTTACTATGACCTTCAGTGCTACTTCCATGGATTCTTTTGGAGATTCTATACAATGAACCTTGACATTGCCATCAGAAGTAGTAATTAAAGTGAACCATTCAATACAGTATTACGCTAGAACAAGAAAACGGCAGTGTTAATTTTTATTAATGCAATGTTAAGCATTATAATTTGTTAAAGTCAATGACTTAATTACATTTCAACAGTACCAATCAAAGAAGCAATCATCAAGTAAGCTTATAAACGAAGTCCTACACAAGCAATAATTTAAACAGCGATGCGCCTTCATTTCCAGTATGCAACTGCTTTAATATATTGGATGATCACAATTGCCGAGATTTAAGATTACAAATTATTAGATAAAACACGTAATGAGAGCATATTAGTACAGCAAACCATTAAGTTCGGTATCAGTCCAACAATCTCGCTAAAATGTCAAGCAAGATGATTATAGTAGAGAACCAAAATAGTAAACAGGGCGATTCCTTGTCATTCAACCCAATTTACAACAAAAATTGACATGACTGACTCAAATTTACTTGAAATTACGCACAATTGTGGGGTCACATGAGACATGTGTAAACCCAAGAATTTTTTTGGGGGTCAACTACTTCCCGAGACACGAGTCGTCAAACTTTGACCCGAAATGCTCGACCACGTTCTTTTGGACATATGTATTTCAGCTTGTATAAGAGCTAGAATGGTGTTCTTGGTGTCATTATTTAGCTCTTTTGCTGAACTATTTTGAGTAGATTATTTATGACTGTTTAAAAATTAGACATAGTGACCATATTGACAATTTAGCTCTTTGACCTTGACCTTTTGAGGATTCTTAAAATCTGAAAATCACACGTATAGCTTGAAGGGTTTTGAACATCCCCTGAAAAAATCAGAATGGGATCTCTTATGCTTCTTTCGCTATAATTATTTTGTTTATAATTCTGTGCGAATTTCAATATGCAGTCATCTGAAACTGGAATCGCCCAGATGTTGAACTCGAATTTTGAGTGGAATTAGCGACCCAAAAATTATAGCGAAAGAACCATTAGAGATCCCATTCTGATATTTTTCAGGGGATGTTCAAGACCCTTCAAGTTATAGGTGTGATTTTTCAGATTTAAAAATCCCACGAAAGGGTCAAGGTGCTAAATTGTCAAATATGGTCACTATGTTTAACTTAAACAGTCAGAAATAATCCACTCAAAAGGTCATCAAAAGAGCTAAATAATGACACCAAGAACAACATTCTATCTCTTATACAAGCTGAGATATAGACGTCCAAAGGAACGTGGTCGAGAGTTTCGGGTAAAGTTTGTCGACTCGTATCTCAGGAAGTAGTTGACCCCCAAAAAATTGCTTGCAGGTTTTTACATATCTCACCTAGACCAACAAGTGTGCAAAATTTCATTTAAATCTTGAGTCGGTCATGTCAATCATGTTGGTTGAATTGAACTGGAATCACCCAACAATGTTATGACTGAATATGATGAATCAGTACTAATAAAACCATTAAATTGAAAGTCAGCAATGTTTTTACACATTAGGAATGCATTTTATACTAGCATCACAAAGAAACCAGCACTGATGCTAATGGCAGTAGCAGTAAAATCAATAGAACTAAAATAAATAACAGTTATTCTAGTATTGGTAATAAGAATACTTATTTAGTGATGATTAGTAATCATAATAATAATGATACTAGTATAATCTTCAGCATTATGTCAAGTCATACCATTAGCATTATCAGTAGTAATAACACAATAACAGCAACAATAGTCTTTAACCGAGCAAAATGGTCAGTACCAATTACACTAAAATCACCTGTTAGCACAAAAATCCTAAAAGTTATGAAGCAACTTTTATATTGTTCCAAATAGGACATAACAGTTAATCATAATTTATAATCATATTTTCTCACTCTCTCAATCTGTGCTCAATACAAAACTTAAAATTGTAATTGTAAATCAGACAATTTGCATAGCATCGTCAGCAGCAAGCTACTTATAGAATGCTTTACACGTATAATGTCAACTGTCAGAGTAAATGTCATGAGCTCGAGAGCAAGTGCAGCTTCAATTGTTTTTTTAAAGGTTGATTGAGTTTTTATTTCCTGGAAGACTGTTTCAGGCGATTGGGCCTGCGACCCGAAAGGCACAATCACCCATTTTAGTTTTCGTCGCAGGAATGGACACGTCAGCGGTCTCGCACGCTGCATTGATGTCATTGAAAGGTCGGTGTCGAGTAAAAGACCGAGATTGCGGACCTCATTCTTTGGCACGGCAGCATCCCCGCCAATGACGAATGGGCTGCGGTCTAGTTTTTCCACTCTGCGCGAAGACGAGCACCAGAGAAATTCCGACTTCGATGAATTGAGCTGCAATCGATTGCATTTCATCCAGTCGGCGATGTCTCTGATGCAAAATTATAATCTTCTATCAAGTTCCTGCTAGATTACAATGTCCATTGATGGAGAATTTTTGGGGAAAGCTGCGGACTTGCTTTTCATGAGGCCCGTTACTTTGTTATGGATCGATGAACGCAGGAACATCTGAAAACATAATCCCAAAATTTTATTAACAGAATCACAGCAAAAAATTAATACAGTTTTTAATTAAAATACGATATTAGACCTCACACATAGTGTACTTGGCAACCCATTTTGAGGGTGCTTGACAAAAGTGCCGCTGAGTCGTGCTAAAATTACCCCTGAAATTTGCAATCCTCAGAATTCTTCATAGTATATATTGACTGTTTAAGTCACTTATAGAATCACACCACAAGCAACAAAATATGACGCAGCATTCTAAGAGTTATATGCTGTATATATCAAAGGGACAACCCTAAAAGGCTAATAAATCTGCTACGTCAAGGGTTGTCTTCCTTCCATTGGAATTATTTCGGATGGCCTAACGACATTTTTATAAGGCCTAACAAAAAAATGTTGTGTTTCCGGTAACCCGGCCGACCCTCTTTTATAGCCGCGACCCAAATAATTTTGTAAAAAAATTTATTAAATTTTTTTTTTTTTTTCAAAACAATATTTTTTTTACATTTGTATTGACATAACAGAAAAGACGTCAACAAAATGAAATTAATAGGACTGTTTTCTAAAGCAGTTTTAGGTGCAGACAGTCGGGAAATAGGCAGTTTATACTTGTTTAGAACACGTACTTTGTTGCAGCGTGTACCTTTGTGCAAAAAAGACTAGTAAGGTATACTTTTTCGGATAGTCAGGCCTAAAAAAAAGTGTTGTGTTTCCGGTAACAGAGCTAAAAAAAATTGGGTAGGTAGGTCGGAAAATATTTTTATTTTGTAAAATATTTTTATGCAGTGACTATCCGAAAAAGTATACCCCACTAGTCTTTTTTGCACGCTGAAACAAAGTACGTGTTCTAAGCAAGCATAAACTGCCTATTTCCCGACTGTCTGCACCTAAAACTGCTCTAGAAACAGTCCTATTAATTTCATTTTGTTGACGTCTCTTATGTTATGTCAATACAAAAGTAAAAAAATATTTTTTGGAAAAAAAATTAATTTTTTTTTGAAATTTTTTTTTGAAATTAAAAAAAAAAAAAAATTTTTACAAAAATATTTGGGTCGCGGCCGTAAAAATGGGTCGGTCGGGTTACCGGAAACAGAACACTTTTTTTTACGCCTCACTAGGGTGCCAACCAAAAGCATGGTCAAAAAATAATTTTGTCTGATCCAGTTGCCCACCCCCTACAAATGTTTTCTATGGCAAGAAACTCACGTGATAAAATTTTTATTCAGATAGAAGATTATTTAGAGCTAGCTTGCGCGTCAGTAGTTTATAGTAGCGTATAACATAATTTCTTCAAAATCGCATATGGAAATAGCTTATATTTACAGAGAACAGACTGTGCTGTGACTCAATGTTCATACTGACTAAGAATAATAATGTTTCTTGTAATTTTTTTATCTTTCCCAATTCTTGGATGTAGCTCTAATAACACGGATAAACCATAAAAGGCTAATTAAAGACTGTCAATGTCATTTCATACAACTTCCAGCAATGCAATCCTTCCTGATGGTGCCTATGTTTTGTCCGAACAAAAGTGTATAAGAAAACACTACTGAGCTTGGTTTGTAGACCAAAATCATGGAATTAGTCGATGCCAAAGTGTTCAACACCAGATGGGACCTCCAGTGGCAAAAAATTAAGATATTTAGAAGATTTGGATAGGCTACTCACGTATAATTATGCATTTGACGCAGACCGGTATGAAAATGGCATAAAGGTGACAGCAACTGCAGTGGTTTGGATCTGGTGCAAAATGAGTTTATCGAGTTCATCCAGTTCAATATGATATTCAGTCAAGACTGTTAGGAAGACTAAGAGCTCTTTTACCTGGCACTTATATTCTTAAAAGGAGTATAAAGTAAGGGAGATCTGTGCATATCCATGCCTCTGGAGTCCACCCTAGAGCTAGATGGATGGCAAGGTCACAAACAAGGTTAAAAAGATACTTATTTTACTCTCAATAAATCTCATCAAATGCGAGTTGTCAGCTCTCCCAGAGTTCAAGTCAATTGTTAAGTTTACATTCAGTGTCTGTACACACATGCATGTGCCACACCTGATCCTCGCAACGTCTTGAATCTTCTGCATGAGTTTGATGCATACAGACAAACAACTAAACTGTTATCGATTCAGCAATCAATTCCTTCTGTAGCCATTTGTAGTATCTAGGGGAAATACTAATTGGTCACACTTTCTCTGATACAATGGTTCCTCTGGATTTGAAGGAAGCAATAGTCACAGCCCTAAGTAAAGAAACCCATTGACAAACTCCTCGGCACGTTGTAAGTTTATACTGCATGGACATGACACTGTTTCTTTACCAATGCTTCGGTGGTTGCAACATATTTATAAGTTTCTTGTGGCAATTATAATATCACAGGACTTTTTGGCCCTAAAGACCTTCACCCTAGCATTTGAGAGAGCATTTCTGAGTATGCTAGTGCTCAAATATGGGCAGAGAGTCTGATGGTGGTCAACAATGCCGCTAATTTATTCAATGGTGTTCTTGGTCACTATGAAAAACAGAATAAATTTATGTTATAAGTTGCTGAGAGGCACCGCAAGACATTTCTGATTATTAAAGAGTCTACTGTTGCTCACCAGTAGTGCTGGGCTCAATTGCTCATCACTAACTTAGCAATAATGAGCACCCTTCATAGTAGTGTATCTTACGCATTGAAACATCATGGAATTTAACATTGTCCAATGCTAAAAACTTTAACCGCGTCAAGCTACCAGTAAATATTTTCTGGTTGACACAAAAAATTTTCTCCTTGCTTTTAGTAACCAAGGTAACAAATTTTGGGGGTGGGACAATGCAAAATACAAACTTTAATTTTCAGTGGCACCCTAATAGTCACTGCATAAAAATATTTTACCAAAATAAAAATATTTTCCGACCTACCTACCCAATTTTTTTTAGCTCTGTTACCGGAAACACAATTTTTTTTAGGCCTAAATGACAAGTAAGAAATATGAGAAAAAACTTAATATGTTCATAACTGAAGAGATTCAATTTACAAAATTAAACAAGCAGGTTCACCATTTCATACCAATTCAACATACACAGCATGAATAGTTGTACATGCACCAATATTTGCTTCAATGCAGTCCTAAATTGTTTCAAACATGCATGGTATTTATGTAAGCAGAAGTCGAGACATATTTTGAAATATGACCAACAAGCAAAGCAGCAGAGCGAAGGACCCGGTGAAGACGCCCTATTTAGCCAGATGCGTGACCAGCAAGGAACATGCAGCAATGACCAACTCTGCTGGTAACAAGACGTGGACAAGGACCACAGCAGCATCACGGGATTCATTCATTCATTCATTTCGTGAATTTATATAGCGCTTCTTCAGGAAACCTACTCAGAGGCGCTCCTAGTCCAGCCACAGCTAAAATAATAGGTTTTGAGCGACTTATAAAAAGCAGGTGAATTTAGTCTATGCATAAGTCGCAAGTTTAGTGGGAGGCCATTCCAGATAGCGGGACCCACAGTAGAAAAGGCTCGGCGCTGTCTTGTAGAAGTGCGAGCTCGAGGAACCAAAAGCTCCCCCGTTGTCGTGGAGCGAAGAGCTCGACGGGCTGCAAGGTCGGAGACAGGTCGATAGCCTACTAAGATAGGGACTACAAGTCAACATGCAGTTGATGGAGCTGGTAGTAAACGCATCATGTGACCAAATTGATGTGCTGTGAAAGACATGTCATAAATAATAGGTCAAGGTCACCCCAAGGTCGGTGACCGTATGAGAGAAAGCAATATCGGGAAGGTCTAAGCCCAAAGGTGTGGGTCTAGACAAGCCAGCTGTCAAACCAAATGAATGGTTTTGCATGGGTTCAAAAGCAAGCGATTTCATGTCATCCAGCCATAGGCATCAATTGCTGAGCCCAACAGCCCAACAGATTCCACTGCATCAGCTGCACGGCAGTAAACTGGACGTATGCTTGAATAGCATTAGCATATAGCTGACCACTAGAAGAGTACACATAACAACAGCAGGGAGGTAAGATAAGATGTGCATAGAATTTAAACAGATCCCAAAGGGTCAGAGGCCCAGCAGGACCTATAGCGAAGCCAGCTACAACACAGTTTGTGCAATCTGTGAGGAAAGGTGCAGCCACTCACCAGCCAGACCTTGGAAATTAATTTTTTAAAAGAAGCCAGGACTCATTATCAAGATGCTGAAATTATTATCAACAGCACACTTTGGATAATATAATCATCAAATATTCATTCCAAAAATTTATATAGCAAGCATTCAAGAAATTAACTAGGAGGCTAAGGCGTAAAAAAATTGTTGTGTTTCCGGTAACCCGACCGACCCATTTTTACGGCCGCGACTCAAATATTTTTGTAAAAAAATTTTATTAAAAAAAATAATTTTTTTCAAAAAAAAATTAAAAATGACTTGTATTGACATAACATAAGAGACTTCAACAAAATGAAATTAATAGGACTGTTTCTAGAGCAGTTTTAGGTGCAGACAGTCGAGAAATAGGCAGTTTATACTTGCTTAGAACACATACTTTGTTTCAGCGTGCAAAAAAGACTAGTGGGTATACTTTTTCGGATAGTCACTGCATAAAAATATTTTCCGACCTACCTACCCAATTTTTTTTAGCTCTGTTACCGGAAACACAACATTTTTTTAAAAGGCCTAATTCGAATTTTCCGATCAAACCAAGCACGATCAGCTGTAATCACATCTACTACACTGTGTCCGGAAAAAAAGGGACCCATTTTGTAAATATGAAAATAAATAGTAAATATTCATCGATTTTTACAATTCAAACACCATTTTAATCCTGACATATTTGTCTAACATTGGTGAAAATATAAAAGTTTTAGTCTCAACGATGACGTCATAATGACGTCATTTGCATTAAATTTCATTTAGACGGCCAGTCATGCATGGTTTCGGTTGGTATATTGGCTCTTGGTAAAACGGAAATCCATTTAATGGAACCAAGAGTGAAAATAAATGCAGCTTATTACAGGGGTTGTCTGCTCCATATAAAATTGATGCCTGATATCCGAGAATGTTCGGAACAACAGCCTACACATTTCAAGAAAATGGTGCTTCAGCTCACTGAGTTCGTCAATGTGTTGAACTGTTGATTAAGGAGACTCGGATTTCATACCTCTTAATCTTTGGCCGCTAAACGACGCCCGCTTAAATCCCGCTGATAATAAGATCTGGAGACTGATGGAGGAGAAGGTGTACAACACAAGAATAAGAGACATTGAAGAACTCCGTGAGCGAATTGTTGATGCCTGGAAGGATTCTGATAAGCTGGTTATCGATGCTGCTTTTGGCTATTAGCGCGACCGTTTTGAAACTTACGTTGAGGCCAAAGGTGTACACTTTGACCAGAAATTGTAGCCGGACATAATTCAGATATGAAAATAAAAATAAACCTACATTTAATATTGATAAATTAAATCATAAAATATTGAAATTTTGGGTGATTTTGCGGATTTATCTCTTAAATTTGGCTTTTTGTGCAAATGACGTCATTATGACGTCAGTTTTTGGACTGGAACTTTTATATTTTCACCCATGTTAGACAAATATGTCAGGATTAAAATGGTGTTTGAATTGTGAAAATCGATGAATATTTACTATTTATTTTCATATTTACAAAATGGGTCCCTTTTTTTCCGGACACAGTGTCAAAAGCATGAACGAAAAGCTGCAGTACATTTATAATTACAAGATTGCATGTGAAAATACACTATTGACTATTCATACTAAGACTGCACTTAGAGCAGAATACAATAAAATACAAGTGTATTTGGTATTGCAAAATTTCCAGAGCTCAGAAATGCATGCAGAATTGCACACCAGAGCACTGATTGTTTAAGAAAAATCCAGTAAAAATTTATTTATGCTGCTACAGAAAGCCAGTCAATCAGTAGCAAAGGTGAAATTCCAATTTGATTATATTTCTGACTTCATCATTAGCGTATTGCCATAACTTATTTCTATTTTATCAACTTTTCTTGCGCTGTGACAACACGAATGCCCTAATCAGTAGAAACCTACATATACCAGTTAGCATATAAAATCAGGTCATCAACAACACTTAACAAGTTCAAAATGCCACGCAATCAATTAAAGTCTCAACAGTTTTGGAAATTAGGCCGCTTTCTATTATAACACTTTTTACGGGAAATCTGGCTGTTGTGTATTTTGAAAATCTATTTGGGTGATTTGGGCTGGTCTCAACATGTTTACCGTTATTTTAAATGCATGACATAGAAACATTACTTTTCAGCATGCCCGTCTTCAAAACAATGTCGTTGCCAATGATGGCTGGCTTAACCCCTTTAGCATGTGGATCATTCCATGCCAAATCAACAAATTTTTCAGAAAGTTCCAGCTCGACCATCTCGGATTTTAATGAAACTTTTAATGAATGTTTATTATGGTATTAGAGGAAACTATACCAAATTTTAGATCAATATCTTCAGTAGTTTTAAAGAAATTAAATTTTAAATACGTTTGGGGTGACCTCGTTTTTGACGTTTTGGAAATCACGTCTAAATTTGTAGCGACGTTCAGTAGCTCATAACTTCATTAATATAGCAAATAATTTTATGAAATTTTCAGGATGTTTAGTCTTTGTGGTTGAGATGACATGGTGAAAAAATAAAAGATCAGTGTTGAAAATTCTGATCTTAGGACCCAACTGAAAATAAGGAGAAAAAAAACTTGCGACTGTCTGACTTTGCTGCCCTGGTGTGGCCAAAATGAAGTTTTTTAAAGAATATTTTAACAACTCCTGATCCTAATGTACTTTCTCTACAAAATTATGCAAAAAGTTTGAATTTCTGATGCATGCCTACTACCATATAGCCTTCTAAACATGAAAAATTGTATTCGGAAGACAATTTTCAAGGTCACCACCCATATTCTTGCTTCCTTGGAAAGAGCATAAAAAACAGATTAGATGAAAAAAATATCAGCCCTCTGGTTAATTTCCTAGTCATGATTGCTGGATCTCGTGATTACTTTGTGCGACTTGAATTAAAAGCTAATCTCGAAAAACAGCATGATCCCGCAACTTTGGGCTGTCATATCACGACCAGGAAATTAACCAGGGGGCTGATATTTTTTCTTCTAATCTGTTTTTTATGCTCTTTCCAGGGAAGCAAGAATGTGGGTGGTAGTCCTTGTGATTTTCAATTAATAAATCTGCAGATGTTGTACAAATGCCATCTCCCACGAAAAACGGCATGATCAACCAAGTTTGAACTGTCATATCACAGCCAACAAATTAACCAGAGGATTGATTTTTTTCATCCAATCAGCATTTTGTGTTCTTTCCAAATATGCAAATATCTGGGTGGTAGTCCATGTGATTTTTAATTTATAAATTTGCAAATGTTGCACAAATGCCAATTTACATTTTCTCGGGCATGTGTATCTCTTAGATATATCCCTCATATGATAAGGACTCATAAAGATAGACATCTACCATATAAATTCAAGAACTGAGGAAGATGAGTAGACTGAAATCTGTGAAAATTAACTTATTACAGATATGTTTTCACAATATAATGGCTTGATATTGACCCCATTATAAACTCGCGAATGCAGAAAACTGCCACAATTGAAATTAAAATATTACACGAACAAGAAGAGACATCATCACAATTTTTGGTGAACTTAGATTATCTGAGCTGTTCTTTCCAATTATGTAAATTTCATTGCTCACTGACCTATCAAACATGATGATCTTTGACCTTGAAAATGGTCTTCCGAATACAATTTTCCATGTTTAGAAGGCCATATGGTAGTAGGCATGCATCAGAAATTCAAAAATGTTGCATATTTTTGTAGAGAAAGTACATTAGTATCAGGAGTTGTTAAAATATTCTTTTTAAAAAATTCAATTTGGCCACACCATGGCAGCAAAGTGTGATCGTCAGACAATCGCAAGTTTTTTCCCCCATTTTCAGTTGGGTCCTAACATCAGAATTTTCAACACTGATCTTTCATTTCTTTACCATGTCATCTCAACCGCAAAGACTAAACATCCTGAAAATTTCATAAAATTATCTGCTATATTAATGAAGTTATGAGCTACTGAACGTCGCTACAAATTTAGACGTTCACGAGTTCCAAAACGTCAAAAACGAGGTTACCCCATATGTCTTTAAAATTTAATTTCTTTAAAACTACTGAAGATATTGATCTAAAATTTGGAATAGTTTCCTCTAATACCATAATGAACATTCTGTAAAATTTTCATTAAAATCCAAGATGGTCAAGCTGCAGCCATTTGTTGAAATGGCGTGGAATGACCCATGTATTAAATTTTTTAATTCTCATACAGGGAAGGAGGAAGGGAGGGAACAGAAGGTGATGGGGATGGAGGGAGGAAGGAAGAAAGTGAGTGGACGGGAGGTGAGGGGGAAGGGGGACGGGAGGGAGTGGGATAAACAGGGGACGGGAGGTGAGGGAGGGAAGGTGAGGGCACCGAGGGAGTAAATGAGAAGCAGGGAGGAGGGATGGATGGATGGTGGGAGGGAGGGAAAGAATGGGGCGAAGTGAGGGTGGGGAAGTAGAGGATTTGCGAATCCTAAAATTCCCGGCAACGTCAGGTACCCCAGCTAGTATACAATAAGATACATTTAAGCCTGTAAAACTTGACTTAAACATTAATACTTTAGCTTACTTTTGGACCACTCTGTACATACCAAGAAAGATACTGTGTACCGAATTCTCTGATGGGCTGCACTGGTACTACTACCATCATGGATAACACGTCCAGAACTTCAGATGAATCCGGCAGAAACGTTTTGAATACTGGTCGACCTGCACAATGTAGACAAAACGCTTTTTAAAATACAAGCTGATTTAACAGAATAGACATATGAAACGAAACATTTTTAAACATACAGGTGATTCCGTGTCAATTCTACCAAATTTACAATCAAAATTGACATCAGAGACTTGGATTTACTTGAAATCTATCACATTTGTTGGGTTACAGGAGACAAGTGTAAACTCAAGAAAAAAAATCTTTTTGTGCCAATTACATGCCGATATACATGAAGCGTAAAACCCGAGCCGCTCGACCTCGCATGAGTGAATGCCTGTATCTCAGCTTGCACGAGACCTAGGTGTTCTTGGTGTCAATATTCAGCTCTTTTGTTGACCTATTAGAGTAGATTATTTATAACTGTTTAAAAGTTGAACATGAAGACCATATTTGACTATTTAACACTCTAATCTTGACCTTGACCCTTTCAGCATTTTTATCTGAAAAATATCACACTTATACATGTAGATTGATGGATCTTGAATATCCTCTGAAGTTGGAGAAGTTAAAAGGAATTTCACTGAAAAATAAGATGAAAATTTAAACCAACCTCAACCTGACAAAAGAGCCATCAGGAACAGCTTCAAGTGACATTCACTGTCACTTCGATGACCAAAGCATCTTCTTCTTTGATGACCAAAACATGCAAAACAAAAATCACTAGTTCAGTTTTATAATAAAAGTCACAGCAGTAAAATGAAAAATCACTATATGGGGACTTTACTGTAAAGACTGTTGCTGCAAATCATTGATATCTGGAAAGCGAATTAATAGAAAGGGTGATTTATGGTTAGATATGCAGTATATTACAGTTTGAAAGTAAATAATCCTTCACTTTGTCAAAGAATTCGGAACTTTAGAAACTATAATTTAGCTGATGTTCCGCCTGGCGCCTATGAAGCTATCAGCTGGGTACGACCATTTTTCGCTATTATTTTGAACACTTAGGTAGAGGCCCATAATGTTTCTATTAATTCGGTAGCTTTATCGTAAGAACATATTAAACGTGACAATTCAAGACGCCAATTTGCGTATGTAGCGTTATTGTTAGATCATGTGAAACGTTTCTTATCCAAGTCGCTTTAATTTTTATTGTTGCTTACCTACCTTGACTACTTGTGGGGCGCGGTGGTGTAGTGGTGGCGTTATTGCCTTGGAGCCGGAAGGTTCGAATCCACCTCGCCGCGTAAAGACCCTCGGCAAGTCCTTCACTGACAATTGCTCAGCGCTTCGGCGTGAAACTCCGATGCAGTGTACGCTCTGCATTCGGGAGCGCCTCTGAGTAGAGAGAGCTTGAAGGGGCGCTATAATAAGTGCACATACAAACAATACTTACTTATCGTGCATGTGGGCAATGAGCCGGTTACTTACTTACTGAGCGCTTTGCATGGTGGGATGCAGTTGATAGGTCGCTGCGCTCTATTTTATTGCAATCGTTGGCAAGCAAATTGTTTGGAGTATGGGCATGCAGTCCTCGGGATTGCCGAGTTTCAGACTTAAAAGTTGTTATCAACAACATCAACAGGATCATTATGACATGCAATTAATGCAGCTCTGCATAATTTTTCGGGAGTTCGGCGGCTTTCGGTAATCCTTCAGTTTACGCCGTTTAATTATTTCACACTATTAAGACGCTATATCAAACATGTATTGGTGTTCTGTATATGTAGTCTATGGTTTGTCACTTCCTGTCGTCGTAATTTTTTGGAAACACCCAAATTTTTGCTTAAATTTAGTCTAGACATGGCTGGGAGACCGGCAGCTCCAACACATGAATGTATTATTATATATGAATTAGAAGCTGGATGGAGGTAGAATAACTTGAGAAATGGGAGCTGGATGAACATATTATTACATATGAACTAGAAGCTGGATGAAGGAAGAATAATGCAAACATCCAACTCCCATTTATCAAGTTCTTTTCCTTTAATCCAGCTTCTAGTTAATATGTAATAATACATTCATCCAGCTTCCGTTTCTCGAATTTGTTTTCCGTAACAGATTCAGTGGCCAAGAAATGTTTGGAGTTTTCTTGCAGACAGTTTCAGACAATTATCCCATGTGATTTTCTGCTGAAATAATTAAACGGCGTAAACTGAAGGATTACCCGGCTTTCTATATAGCTATATAACTGTTATCGGTAAATTGGGCTTTTTGTGTAGTTTTTTTCGATTTCGGGCTTTAGGCCGACCCCCGCCTAACCTGATCCGAACAGATCATCACTACACGGTACACCAGTAAATTAACGCAGTACTGTCTTTATGTCCCCGATATTATAGTTATGCCAAATTACAGTTAAATCAAATTATGGCACAGAAATTCCAATATTTACTCAAATAGTCTACTTACAAATTTTCTCCATCAAATTGAACCACGCGGTCGCCACACTTGAGACACAAAGGCTGCCCGCACCGATCGTGTAACGCTGGCGCCCTGCTTCATCTTCCGTTCAAGGCTGGTACTCTGTTTTACCGCTTAGTAGCTGTAAGCAGCAGAAGGAGGATCCAGCATTAAAAGAGGCCGTTGCCTCGACAAAAATTTCTTCGGCATATTACAGCACTATGCAGAAAGGCTCTTATATCAAATATATTAGGCCTAGAGTCTTTTATTGGACTCTAATATCTTTGCTTAGCCTATATGGCGAAGTAAGCATGTGGGCCTATATTCTCAGTCCACATTTTAGCCTACTCGATGGCGCTTTCACAGTAGGCCTAGGCCTATTATTGTTTAATTTTAGTAACAAAGTGCATGAATGTCAGATTGTCGTGTTGTAAAAAAATCTGACGCATTCTCTGCACTGCGCTTTGCATGTTGGGATGTATTCGTCATCCGTCATTTAGGCCTAGGCCTAGGCAACATTTAACCATTATTGTTCTATGTGTTCGGGTAGGCCTAAACATTTTAATCAAAAAGACCTGCCATCAAAATTACCCATAGCCAAGATCGATTCTACTGACTGCAGTGGATCTAGGCTATTGAATAAGCAGATCTTTTGTATAATATTATATTCTTGTCAATGACATAACGACTTCGTATTATTAGGCCTAGTTGATATGGCATTCAGTCCTGTTTCTACCTCTGAATCTACAATTGCAAGGAGACCCATTCTGCCTTCTATCTAGCTCACTTGGCTTTTCTCGTTAGGTCAAACGAAGTCTAATAAGATTAGGCTTATCGTAAACAAGATTTAGGAGATGGATTTATTATTAATAATTATGAAAATTCTGATGATGATAATAATAAAAATTAATAGGCCTAATAATAATAATAATAATTATAGGCTAAAAGCCTATGCTGTTGTTTTGACAGCGGTTCAGTGTTTAGCCTATCAGGCACAGCCAGTTGGCGTTTGCACAGCTTGAAACGGAAATAAATGATGGTGTTATAATAACAATAATAAAATAATAATAATAATAATAGGCCTAATAATTAATGACAGTTCTATGGCGACCAGCACACCATGGACTATTCATACGGACAATGTGTTTCATATTCACGATTAAATGACATATTTTTAATGTAATTTATTTTACAATTTGAATATGGCATTACAGCGATTCGTATCGTTGACTTATTGTGGCAGGCCACAGCCTATGACCATTAGGCAACAGTAATGGAATTTTACCGGGAAATCATAAAGAGTTGGTTGCGGCTTTATCACTTCACACAAGAAGTTGTGGTTCGAGTCCCGTGTTAGCCAAATATTTTTTTCTTCAAATTTTTTCTGTAAGCCAATGTGTTTCAAATTCAAGATTAAATAACATATTTTTAATGTAATTTATTTCACAATTTGAATATGGCATTACAGCGATTCGTATCGTTGACTTATTATGGCAGGCCATGACCATTAGGCAACAGTATCCTAATGGAATTTTACCGGGAAATCATAAAGATAACCCATTTGACTCAACGCAGCGCTCGTGAATAAGCTGTTGCCCGGCGCTTGGCTTTCGAGTGGCGTTCTAGAAATTTGGAGGTTACAAATTTACGATTACGATTACGAATATTCTTGTTTCGGTTTGAATAGAGTTTAACACGCAATTTTTTATTCATCTACCGTTGATGGTGTATGGACGAGTTGGTTGCGGCTTTATCACTTCACACAAGAAGTTGTGGTTCGAGTCCCGTGTTAGACTAATATTTTTTTTTTTCAAATTTTTTCTTTAAGCCAATGTGTTTCAAATTCAAGATTAAATAACATATTTTAATGTAATTTATTTCACAATTTGAACATGGCATTACAGCGATTCGTATCGTTGACCTATTATGGCAGGCCACAGCCTATGACCATTAGGCAACAGTAATGGAATTTTATCGGGAAATCATGAAGATAACCCATTTGATTCAACGCAGCGCTCGTGAATAAGCTGGTGCCCGGCGCTTGGCTTTCGAGTGGCGTTCTAGAAATTTGGAGGTTACGAATTTACGATTACGATTAAGAATATACTTGTTTCGGTTTGAATAGAGTTTAATACGCAATTTTTTTAATCATATACCGTTGATGCCGTATGGACGAGTTGGTTGGGGCGTTATCACTTCACACAAGAAGTTGCGGTTCGAGTCCCGTGTTAGACAAATATTTTTTTCTTCAAATTTTTCTGTAAGCCAATGTGTTTCAAATTCAAGATTAAATAACATATTTTTAATGTAATTTATTTCACAATTTGAATATGGCATTACAGCGATTCGTATCGTTGACTTATTATGGCAGGCCACAGCCTATGACCATTAGGCAACAGTATCCTAATGGAATTTTACCGGGAAATCATAAAGATAACCCATTTGACTCAACGCAGCGCTCGTGAATAAGCTGTTGCCCGGCGCTTGGCTTTCGAGTGGCGTTCTAGAAATTTGGAGGTTACAAATTTACGATTACGATTACGAATATTCTTGTTTCGGTTTGAATAGAGTTTAACACGCAATTTTTTATTCATCTACCGTTGATGGTGTATGGACGAGTTGGTTGCGGCTTTATCACTTCACACAAGAAGTTGTGGTTCGAGTCCCGTGTTAGACTAATATTTTTTTTTTTCAAATTTTTTCTTTAAGCCAATGTGTTTCAAATTCAAGATTAAATAACATATTTTAATGTAATTTATTTCACAATTTGAACATGGCATTACAGCGATTCGTATCGTTGACCTATTATGGCAGGCCACAGCCTATGACCATTAGGCAACAGTAATGGAATTTTATCGGGAAATCATGAAGATAACCCATTTGATTCAACGCAGCGCTCGTGAATAAGCTGGTGCCCGGCGCTTGGCTTTCGAGTGGCGTTCTAGAAATTTGGAGGTTACGAATTTACGATTACGATTAAGAATATACTTGTTTCGGTTTGAATAGAGTTTAATACGCAATTTTTTTAATCATATACCGTTGATGCCGTATGGACGAGTTGGTTGGGGCGTTATCACTTCACACAAGAAGTTGCGGTTCGAGTCCCGTGTTAGACAAATATTTTTTTCTTCAAATTTTTCTGTAAGCCAATGTGTTTCAAATTCAAGATTAAATAACATATTTTTAATGTAATTTATTTCACAATTTGAATATGGCATTACAGCGATTCGTATCGTTGACTTATTATGGCAGGCCACAGCCTATGACCATTAGGCAACAGTATCCTAATGGAATTTTACCGGGAAATCATAAAGATAACCCATTTGACTCAACGCAGCGCTCGTGAATAAGCTGGTGCCCGGCGCTTGGCTTTCGAGTAGCGCTCTAGAAATTTGGAGGTTACGAATTTACGATTACGATTACGAATATCCTTGTTTCGGTTTGAATAGAGCTTAATAGACACTTTTTATTCATCTATCGTCGATGGTGTATAGACGAGTTGGTTACGGCGTTATCACTTCACACCAGTAGTTGTGGTTCAAGTCCCGTCTTAGACAAATATTTTTTTCTTCAATTTTTTTTCTTTAAGCCAATGTGGCGTCGTCTTCATCTTATTCATCCTCGTCATCTTCATCATTTATTTGGTCGTCGTCATCAACAAAATCATCGTCATACTCATAAATCATTTATCTGGACGTCGTCGTCATCATCATTCTTGTCTTCATACTCGTGGTCGTCATTATCGTCATCATCGTCGTCGTCGTCTTCACTCTCTTCATCCTCATCTTCGTTTATATCTTAGTTGTCATCGTCGTCATAATCGTCATTGGGCTACAATCGTCATAGCTATCATCATCATAATCATCATCGTAATCATCATCATCGCTACTATAATCATCCCCACAGCTGCAAGTATTACCATCAGCATCATATATGTGGTCGTCGTCATCATCAACATCGTCGTCGTCTTCATCATCATTCTCATCATCATCACCAAATAGTTCGAATGGAAATTTCCTCCTATGGCGGCGGTACAGTGATTAAGTGGGCAGAGCAGCCTGACCTTACTTCAGGTTTCTCCAGGATACCTCAGATGGTTCGAGTAAGCTCAAATTTCTGTACTAAGCTTTAGGTTTCTTCAGAGGTCTGGAGTAACATGCCTACCACATAGTAAGTTAAATAAGGACTTAGTATCCTATGTAACTATTTAGTATCCTAACTAACTACTTAGTATCATCTAGTAAGGACATTATTAAGAGTGTACTCCCGCATAGGCCACATTTAAGCTAAAGAGTATGAGTTATAGGCTACCCTCTTGTGCATATCGGCCCAGATGACGCTAACTAGCCTAATAGTCTCCGGACAATTTATTGCCTCAGGGTTCAGAATTACTACGCGTAAAAAAGAAATAATAATAATAGTTTAACAATAGACCTAATAATAAAATTGCAAGTAGTAGGATCAGAATTAGATCAACGTTAAAATGCGACAGCAAAGATCGCTGCCGAACAAATCAAAGCGTAAGTAATGCGGTCATGACGCATGCGCAAACAGCTGAAGCGGCTTCACGCATGTCGGTCAGGCATCATGGCTTCCATTAAAGCAGATAAACAATATTAACACATGATTTTTCGTCGATCTGTAAGATTTCAAGAGATTTATTTCTCAACTATGCACGACATTTGTCTGATTCAAACGCATGCAACGCGAAAAGAATTGAGTTTTGATGACTGTTTTCGTCTAAAAAGCGATAGAAACCAATCTCGCAAACTCTGATTAGGTTAACGGTCGCGTCACGCACGCGATTCGTGCGCAACGTTTGCTCGAGTTACTGCGTGATTGGTGACGTATTAAGCGTTGTGTGTTAACGACGACGACGATGATGATGACAGCAACGACGAAGCCGATGATGATGACGAGAGCGCCAAGGACGGGTTGAAGGACCCTTCTATCACGGGACAGTCTGCCCAGCGCTTACGTGCTTAAACTACTGAAGCATTGTTTTTGTTCAGCAAGAAATTAACAATGATCGTCTAGATGTCATTGTTTAGACCAGTTAGTGATACCTAGGCTACACGCAGTGTGTCTTTTGTGCCGCTACAATATATAGTTGGATTAATACATCACTATTTAGGTCTACACGCACACGTAGCCTGCATGTAGATTAACATGCATGCAGGGTCATGGATGTGAGGTTTGGACTTTGGACTACGAGGTGATATGAACGATTGACCTAATTACTTCTGATCCAAAATAGCTAAACTTTTCACCAATAGCTTTGATAATAATAATAATAATAATAATGATAATAATAATAATAATAATAATAATAATAATAATAATAATAATAGGCCTAATAATAATAGTCTAGGCCTGGCATTGACATTGTCACATGCAACTCCAAATTCAATTTCAATATCTATAGCTTTAAGCACGATTTCTTAAATAAGATAGATCTAATTGTGTTTAGATGACACCGGTTTTCTTACTCAGCAAAAATCAAACAGGGGCCTGTCTATGCCTCTGAGACTTTCTAAAAATAGATCAAAATTCAACGTCGACTGTCAATAGGCCTACCATTCCATCCAGATGGCTGTCTGTTCTTAACTCGGCTAAGCACATCCGATGAGCGCAACAGCTGCGCACACAGAGATCGAAAGAAGAAAAGTAAAGACGTGTCGTTCTTTTGCCTTATTACTTCATACCGTAATTTCCCTGGGGATATAACGGGAATTGTAGTGTTACCGACTTCATTTTTTATCAACCTTGGGATTTGAGAGCGAAATATAAGTCCTCTCCAGCGCCATCTTCTCCTCCCATCGATGGCAGGCCCTGCATGCTACGGTTTTCATTATAGTCGTAAGTCAGTCTAGACATGCAGACATTGCAGAGGCGGATTGAGTCATGTTCAACAAGGTTGACCGAACGGAACCTCCACATGCAATGGATAGGCCCCTATATTTCAATAAATTTTATCATCATTGTCATTATTTTGTTAAGTCTAGTCACAAATGAAAAAATTCGGAAAATATTATTCGACGCAAATCATTTCAATAGACAGAAATTTTGCATTGCCATTCCCATTTTTGAAACCAGAAAAATTGGTCCTTTTCATTTTGCCGAATGAATGACGTCATACTTTTATGGCACCATGGCCATTCTTTTATGGGCGACTTGGGAAAGTTTGCATTGCTAAAAATATTACACTGTTGAGTAACACAGTTTACGTGTCCTTTTGTTTTGATTCTGTGAGCCGCTGGGTCCCGCAGCGTTTCCGAGCAGGGTCACCGCATTTGTTAATCCAGCCCTGCAGCTATTATAGATGCGGAAGGTGAAGCCACAGGGCCGTTTTAAGAAGTTTGGGGGCCCTAGGCCAGGGCCGTTTTAAGAAGTTTGGGGGCCCTAGGGCCTAGGCACAAATCCTAACGCTATTTATAAAAGTGACCCGATTTCCGACTCAATCTCTCAGGCTCAGCTAATTATAGAGTATTGCTCTAATGCATTCCTGGTGCATATCTGGCATTTTGCTACGGATAGGTATAAATCTTAAGAACCGCTCCACTGGTGACAAATCTTTCACATATCTTACGGTAAATGTCAATTGATCTGTGTGACTCACATCAGGGGTAGAATCCACACTGAGAGAGAAATACTTTGCTTGTCTTAGTTCGGACAGGATTGAGCTGACAACTTTGTTGCCCATCAATGCTATGAACTCTTCGCATACAGTTGCTGACAGATAGGAAGGGTTACCTTTTCCAGCATTGCCAAATCTCTTCAAATGTTCACTTAGAAATGGATCGAATGTGCTAAGTAATTCCAAGCTTCCCAAATAATTTCCATTGTGCTTTGAACCTAGAATCTGATTGTCGCCTCTAAAGGATAAACCTCTGGATGCTAAAAACTTCACTACAGCCACAACTCGTTTCAGGACTTCACGCCAATATTTCTGTTCCACTTTCAGTTGCTTCAGTAATTGTGTATCAATGTGACCAGCTTCCCTTACACGCTCGGCGTAAATAAGCATGCACTTTCTATGAACCTCACTATTTTCATGTTCGCCGAGACACATCACTATGTTCTTCCAATCGTTAAAGCCGGTTGTGCAGAGTGCAGATTGATGACTAATCGTACCGGTGGTTGTTGAAAACAAGCGACACACAAAGCAATATACAGACTTCTGCGATGGAGAATAGAGCAGCCACTCGCGACAAACTGATTCTCCATTTCGCAATTTACGACGGAAAGAGGATTCAGTTAAGCAACGCCTATGCAACTTATCTCCAGTCCCATAAATGCGTTGAGTCGCACTGAAGTCAGACTCTTTATGCTGGCAACTGGCAGGACCTCTACGAATCCAGTAAGATCGTAATTCTTCAGTGATTGGACTCCATAACGCTGCATCAGTTGGATAGTCTGCCGACTTCACCAAATTTATATGAGTTACATGTAGGCCTATATCTGATTCCTGGGATATTGTTCCGAATGTTGGTGTTGTGACAACATCTGAACTTTCGCCTGGTAGTACTAGTAGTGGTATGCCATCATCCTCCAGTGATATTAACTGTTCATCTGTGTTATAGACAACGTCATTAGTAGACGAGTACGACGAAGTCAGAGAATCTTGCGTCTCAATTTCGGACACCAATGAAGACTGTGCTTTCTGACTTTGGAAAAAAGAGGAGACTTTTGGATGTTTGGCCGCACTTTCCATTTCAATTGCCTCCTTCTTTCTCTTAGCAGCACCGCTCATATAAATCCTACGCATCTCTTTAGGTTGTCTGATAGTTCGCTTAAATTAATAGACCTACGTGTACATTGTAGTCGGTGACAATAATAGGCCTATTGACAAAAGATACGATGTTTACCTTCTATTATAAAATTTATAATCCAAATAAAGAAAACAGTCTTCGAAATGTACGGATAACTTTTAGCTGGGCTACTTACGCACGATTTATGTAAATGACGTCATTGATATGGTTTGGTTTAAAAGAAGATTCAAATTTAAGTGTCTTAAAAATTATATAGAGCATATTTTGTAGCTTGCATCAAAGTGAAATTTAAAATTTTAAAATAAATTTATGTATTTGATGCTTGACGTAGTGTTATTTTCTTGGGTCACCGCGGGGCCCCCCTTTAGCGCGGGGCCCTAGGCCCGGGCCTAGCGTGCCTAGGCCTTAAAACGGCTCTGTGAAGCCATTGGAATATTGGGGGTGGGGTGAGGGCTCAAATCCACGAAGTAAACAATATCTGAATTTTTAAACTAATTCTTTGTAATTATTGATCTTGCAACTATGTCCTTGTTTTAAACCGCGAAATGGAAATCCCGAGTTTTCCGCTGGATGCGTCCATGAATGAATCCGAAATCTGCTCAGGTTAGGATTTGAACTCACACCCTCTCGGTCTCTCGGTTGGTATAATCTATATAGTCCTGCTCGCTGATCAATTGGCCATAGTGCACAAAAAGTGCACAGAAAGACTAGTGCACAGAAATAATACCAGAACAAAGCTCTGCGCGGTCATAACTACCGATAACAACAGGCTTGAACATAATTATAGTGGCCGTCACCTGATCTCAACGAAAATTAATGGAAACGTGATTCTTTGAAGCATAAAGAATAAAAATCCAATAAAGACGTCAGTTATTACACTTCAGGCGAAATGGACAACGGAAAATTCTTCAAGGAAATAAGTCCTTAAGGAAATCAGTCGCCAACGTCTGCGCCCTTGCTTCTGCCTCTCTCTGCGATCTAAGGGCGGTTGGGCCATAACGGGTTATACGTTCATACATACATACATACATACATAAATAAATACATACATAAATAAATACAAACATACATACATACATACATACATACATACATACATACATACATACATACATACATACATACATACATACATACATACATACATACATACATACATGATACATACGTATGTATGTATGTATATATGTACGCAGGCAATATTACAGGCGACCAATTTAATGAACTTCCTTCATCGTGTTTGAGCGGTGCATTTTTCTATTATCAGTTATCACTCAACTCTAAATCTCATTGACTCTGACGCACAGAGTCGTTGGAATGACGTTAGTACGTCTTGATGGAACATGACATAATAATAGAAAGCCAACACGTGAACTAATCTTGTTGAAATGGCGCTAGAAAAATCAGCGACGCATATCTAATTGAAAGGGATTGTTCACCTAGACTGCCCGACCTTTTCTCCTCCTTCTTCTGCCTCCGTTTCTTCTTCCTCCTCCTCCTCTTTCTCCAACTCCTCCCTTTCTTCCTCTTCCTCCTCCTTTTCTTCTTCTTCATCCCTCTCTTTTTTTGTCCACCTCCTCTTATTCTTCCTACTTTTCTTCTACACCTTTTAACTTCTCTTCCTCTTCTTATTTCTTCTACACTCGATCTGTTGCCTCATCCTTTCCTCGTCCTTCCCCCGTATCTCCTTCTGATCTTTTTACTGCTCCTCCTCTATCTTCTCCTCTTACTCTCCCTCCTTCTCTTCCTCCTCCGCCTTCTCTCCATTCTTATTATCTTCTATCTCCTCTTGTTCTTCTCATCTTCCTTTTTGTCTTCATCTCAGTTCGTCTTACTTTTTCTTCTCATTTTCCATCACATCCTCTTCTCTTCCTCCTCTTCCTACGCCGTCTTCTCATTTCCCCTCCTTTCAACCTCCTCCTCAGCTGTTTCATTTCCTCCTCCTTCTCTTCATCCTCCTCCTCCACCTCCCATCCTCCTCTTTCTCTTCGTCCTCCTCCTCCTCCTTCTCCTTCTCCTCTAGTTCCTTATTTCGTCCACAGAGGGTTCGGAGTAATTGGCACCGTGTAGGCAGCCATCTGCGTCTCTGCTATACTGTCTCCCCATAGACAGAAGAACGCCGCAATCGGTATGCAAAGGAAAGTCTGCAGGAATTCGCTGCCGTCATATTCAAAGCAAAAGAAAGGTTCCTTTTTAATATAACTGTATATAATTATGTGCTTATTCAAGCAGGAGCTTGGTTGAATAGATCAGGCGATGAGAGAGAGCATGTTAAATTTCAGTATTTGGTCGGATTATAATTAATTGGGATGAGATTAAGAGTGCAAGAGATCCCGCAGATCCTATTCAAAGACTATACATGAAGTCTGACAAGACTAGTCTATCAGATATAAGTAACACAACTGGCTCGCTTAGCTACATCGCTAAGAGCGCTGGCCGCGCGACTGTGCGCGACTCTGTGAAAGAGAGCGTGCGGGCCGCGGTTCGCTTCCCAAAGGTAGCTATTTCAGAAAGTCAAAAATCTCGAGCTATAGCACGGTCCGTCCACTGAGACCTAAATGGCGTGGCGACACTAATCCTCTTTGACAAGGCAGTGTCGTTAAACATGTAACAACACCCCCCACCCCCGGTAACATATTGGACAACGCGCTGGCATAGAGAGCGAGAGGTAACGAGTTCGCGCCCCGTGCAGATTCAGAAGACTTAAGACAGACAACAAGGCTGCAGGAGATTTTAGGCAGAGGCGTACGACACTACTTCTCTCAAAGGAATATTTTCTGAGTCGCACTGCCCCGTCTCTTCAAAATCCCATCCTTCATGGTAATTTGTAAACTATCCAAAACACATTTAAGAGCATTTTTAGCTTCCCCAAAAGTCTTTTTTGCAGCTGCACAAACTCATTTAGAACTGCCCTTTTTGTGTAGAACTGTGCGCTAAACAATTCCCTGGCCTAAAGAGATCTTTCGTCCAATACACACTTAGGCATCGTGTGAAGGAACTGCTTTCGGTTGTATGAGAAGCGATCAGAGTGCACATGTGAGAACGGTAGAAGTCACGAATGGAATTAGAGGAACAAGAGGAACAGCTTTCTGCGATTGACCTGAGGGACGCAGATTCAACGCCGGAGTTAAACGTAAAAGCAGCAGGAGCAGGAGGAGGTTCCTTGGGTATCATCAGCAGCGAGAGAGACTCATCTGTTTGGTGCGTCTCCTGATGCTCCTTCGCCCCATTCAATCTCGCTGGTGGTGGTGGTGGTGGTGGTGGTGGGGTGGGGATGGTGGTGGAGGTGGTGGTGGTGGTGGAGGTGGTGGTGGGGTGGTGGTGGGTGGTGGTGGTGGGGTGGTGGTGGGGTGGTGGTGGTGGTGGTGGGGGGGTGGTGGTGGTGGTGGTGGTGGTGGGGTGGTGGTGGGGTGGTGGTGGTGGTGGTGGTGGTGGTGGGGTGGTGGTGGTTGAGGGCCGACGGAATGATGGAGTACATGGTGATGTAATGAATTGATAAACACGATTTCCATTCTTCATTCTCTCGCTGTCTATGTCTCTGTCTGTCTCGGTCTTTCTCTGTCTTTCCCCGTGTCTCTTCCTCTCTGTCTGAATCTATCTATCCATCCAACCATCTATCTATTCTTTCCACTCTTCCTCCTGCCCTTCCAACCTTCCTACATCCACCCCCTCGTTTCCCCATCAGTTCAACTGCTCGTCCGCCTTATCCTCTCTCCCTCACTTTCTCCCTCCCTCCGACCCTCCCTCTCTTATTTTCTCTCATGGTCTCTGTTTCCTTTCTTCTTTGTTTTCATCTCTCTGCCTGTTTGCCACTTCTAAATCCTATTCCGCTGCATTACTCCATCGCTCCTCCATACTTCCATACCCCATTCCTCATTCCATCCACCCTTTTCATTTCCCCCCCTCCCTCCATCCCTCCTTCTCTCTCTCCCTCTCTCCCTCTCTCCCTCCGTTCCTTCCTCCTTTCCTTCCTTCCCTCCATCCTTCCCTCTCTCCTTCCTTCCTTCTTTACTTTCTTCTTTCCTTCTTTCCTTCCTTCCTTCCTTCCTTTCTTCCTTCCTCCTTCTGTATCTCACGTCATTTCCCATTCTCCCTCTCATTCACTCTCCCATCAACCGCCTCCGTTCCTTCCTCCGTCAGACTCCTTTCTATCAACGTCAGTAAATCTTTCTTCATCTATCTTTCCCTCTCCCACCATTTCTGGCCCGCAATCTTTCTCTTTCCTTTTCATCATGTTTCTCGTCTCCCGTCTTTTCCATTCCCCTTTGTTGAACATCCATCGGGGTGCCCATGTGGTCCTTTAAAGCGCATGTCACTCAATGAGACAATCTATGACGCTAATCGTGACAGAACTTGAAGCACGAAACATAAGCAACCGAGGAAGGCAAAATAAAGAATAGAAAAGTCACAAAGACATGCGATGCAGAAATAATAGCATTAACAGGGTCGATGAAGGAGGACAAGCCATGGATAGCCAACTAAGGAAAGCTAAGGACACATGAGGACAAACTAGGACCCATTCTAGACGAGTAAGATCATACGCGGACGACCAGTGGCAAAATGAGAATGAACAACGACAACTGAGGACGGACAAGGAAAATTATGGAGAACCAGGAAAGCGAGGACGAACTTGGACAAGTGAGGAAGAACTAGGACAAAATGAGAACGAACATGGACAAATAAGGACCATGAAATGTCATATTATTACAGGTATATATTATTGATATTATATATAATTTATTATATTTACATATTATGGTCTATACTGTGGCGCTCATGCATATAGGCTAAACAGCTAAACTAAAAGATTGAGTGATTCACAAAATGTCAAAACTTATCGTCGTGACGGTCCCAGCCAGTATGAGAATTGTGGAAAAATAACTGGGGGGTTGGCCTATGATAAACTTGAAATTGGGGTATTAAAAACATACTTTAACATGGGGCTCTAAGAAAGACTGGTGGGACCGTGGGGTTGAACCCCCCCCCCAACTCCCCAGCAATTCTCACCCTGGTCCCAGCGGAAATTGCCGAACTAGTATAAAAGGGGATGCGGATTAAATTATATTCCGGCGCACGTCACGCCCTTTCCCGTTGACACGTTGATTAAAAGGCGCTATACAATACATGTTAAATGTTGTACATGCAGATGAGCAGTGTTGTATTTATAGTAGAAGCGGATTCTCAACGGAGGCCTACATAACATGAAATCTTTTAAACTTAGCTGAAGGATATTTGTAGACCTTGACGCGATCTTTCTTAATATATATTCCATAACGTAGGCCTACCATTATCTTCTAAAAATTATGACATTATTATTACTGTTGACTGTTGACCAGCGGATCTATATAGCGCACCTTCAAGGTAATCTACTCAGAAGCGCTCCCAGTTCACCAACGGCTAAATAAGGCAGTTTTAAACCGAGAAAGAAACCTATAGGCAAGTACCTTATAAAAACCTTACCAGTACATTACATTACATACTTAGCCTTATCTCATTGATCCTTATAATACCTCACCTCACGTTTTCTCATTGCCGATAATCTTCGTTATTTTTTTTCTTGTCATACTTTACATAATATCTTATTACTTACGTTACATGATATCACACATACAAGTGTACATGATACTAAGTAGATAAGATACTAACTCGATGGTCTAGTCTTCCTGGAAAGCTGAGTCTGAGACGAGGACGGCTGCGAACGATGAGGCTGAGTTCAGCGGCTGACGACGAATCAGTCTGTGTGAGTGACGGACGCACAAGTCTTCCGTCAACTTATAGTCTCTTGGTGGCTGCCGATGCGGCTGCTGCGGCTGCTGCTGGTGATGGTGCTGCTGCAGCTGCTGTTGATGGTGATGGTGATGGAGGTGGTTGTGACGCAATGAGTAGATCATCTCATTTGGCCGAATAGGGGCGATGTATGAAATGATGAATGGAGGGATGGATGATTAAAGGATGGGTGGGTGGATAGATGGGTGGATAGGTGGGTGGATGGGTAGGTGGATTGGTGGATGGATGGATAGACGGATGGATGAATGGGTGGATGGATGGACGGACAAGCGGGCGGACGGACGGATGGATGGATAGGTGGGTGGATGGATCAATCGATGGATGGATGTACGGACGGACGCTTATATAGTCGAATGAAGCGATGGATCTGTGGGTAGATGATGGAGCGAATGGAAGGATAGATAGATTGTCTGATGGATGGATTAACTAGAGTGAATACGTGGGTGGAGATAATATATTCGCAGCGGAACAGGCAGAAAGTCGACTAGTCCACTACTGATCGAGAATCGAGATCCAAGTCATTCACTATATTTCGAAATCGATCCGATTCAAGAAATGCCTTTGAAAGAGTGAAACAGAACTTATAAGGTGACCATGCGTAAGCGTGTCACGCATTCCAGCTTCCATTGCAAACGAATCATTTATTTCTCTCTGTCATCGCCGATGCAATCTTCACCAGAAGTCCCAGAGGCATTGCGACATCCATTCGCTCTTAACTCAGTGCATTCATAATTCAGACTCCATTCTACCCAGAATCCCAATCGACCCAATCCCAAAGTCATCGCGGCCTCCTGTCGACAGCCTAAGCAGACGAGACCTGTCTGTTATTCGGCAACTGTAGTCTACATGGCGGGGAGTTAATACTCATTCAACGGATGGGTATTAATTGGAATAGTCAAGTAGGCTATAATATTATAGGCAGCATCGTATTTAAATGCACATATCGTCCAGGGGGATGGTTCATCGGACAGCATTGCGAACCGTTTTCTGTCTGCATTTACTTTACTACTACTGCTGTTGCTGCTGCTGCTACTACGTCTACTACTGCAACTGCTACTATAGCTATACTACCACTACTATACCACCACCACCACCGCCACTACTATCACTGTACATAGCTATAGGCCTACTGGAGTGACGCACTGTCTCTTTGCTGTCTGTCTATCTTTCTCTGTCTCTGTCTCTGTCTCTATCTCTGTCTGTCTGTCTGTCTCTCTGTATGACTGTATATCTGTCTGTCTTTCTCTTTTTTTCTCTCTCTCTGTCTGTCTCTGTCTCTGTCTCTGTCTGTCTGTCTCTCTCTCTCTCTCTCTCCACGAGATTGGTTCTCGCTACGGGATCACTGTTATTGAATGGCCATGTCTGTGAGCGACGCTATAGAAATTCCCAATCGCATTACATTACTTTATAAGTTATAACGCTTGACAGAAGACAGTCGATGACTGCTGTTGCAAAATCGTCTTGTAAACCAAATTGCTAAATCAGAGTTGATCCAGCGGATAGCCAAGAAGGGTAGGATTAAACATGACATTGTGTCGGAGACGAGACACCAAAAATAAGCTTAATCTTCGGAAATAATGAATCCGGGAAGATGTCCATAATAATTCTGACGTCGTCAGTTCATATCCTGCAGACGAAATGGATATTGCCAACTCGTAGAGAGAAATCCTGTACTGTCACAGGAGATGCGAAAAACGAACAAGTCATAATAATAACAGGTAAATAATATATGAGATCCGAAATGACACGGTGCTGTGTGTCGCATATCGCCTGGGAAACATACGGAGTTACGGACTCGACTAACGGGGAAATAGACTAGGAAAAAAATTAGAAGTAGGCCCTAAACCTTATGAATATGGTGAAAAAATGCGCCAGACCAAATTGTTTAACTAACTAAGAATGTAATTTTTTTCTTGAAAGAAACAGCGAAGCGAATTTTACTGTTGGCAGCAATGCAAGGCGTCCCTCCCATCCTGCTACTCAGTTTACCAACGCTAACTGCGGAATGGAAGATTGAGTGGGCCGTTTTGGGAGGGTAGTAGGATGCGATCCCTTCCGTGTCCTTTTCGTGCCACAGTGTTTGTCCCTTTCTATGGAATGGGCTTCCCTCATCAGTTCGCTCTGCCATCCTCTCTGGTATTGTATCCTCGTCTTTCTCTCGTCTGAAAACTTGCCTTTTTTCTCGGGGTTGAACGCACTGGAAGCGCTTCTGAAAGGCTCTTGCTGCGAGAGGCGCTTTATAAATGGTCATATACAATTACCCTAGAAGCCCTTTCCACCTGTAGCTCTTCTGCAGTTTCAGCCTTCCATGCAGCTTTTGCAAACCACTTAGGTCTATAGTAGGCTATTTGGCTGTGATGTCACTGCTTCTGGAACTCCACTGAAGATCTTATTCTTGAAGCGGCAATTTAGATCAACGTCAGATTACAAGTTTTAAAAATTAAAGAATTTGCATTTAAAACTTAATTCTCGTAAAAATGCATTTTTCCAGATACAATAGACCGTAGACCGCAGACGCCATTGTGGAGCCCACCGCCTCTCACTAACTTAAGCTTACATCCTGCTTTCTCAAGTAATAGCCTACATTCCTACAAGTACAGAGAGGTTCGAATGGACTTCGATGACGGTTCACCGCTCAACTATACTAATCGGTCCGCTCTGCTCAAGTTCTCGGCACCTGTCAGCTTTGTAGCACGCATAGCAGACGACCAACAGCACTTACAGCATGCACTGCCATGCAGGCATGAGAAAGAGCACTCAATTTAGACCAATGATCCGATATAAGCTTTTTATATATATATATACATGTATATACATATATATAATGGCCTACACTACATGCATAATCCTATACTTACACCAGTAGGCCTATATGAGCATTAGGTCTATACTGTGAATACGTATACCGGTAAGGCCATGTGTGTGTATTTATAATTATACGCATAATAATATTATGGCATTATTACACACAGTATTTGTCGGTGTATATATACTACATGTAGCCTATATATAATATAGGCATATACTCGCAAATGCGTGGCCTCTGTGGATACGTATACATGTATGCAGTAGGCCAATTATGCGCATATTTATATTATATATATATATATATATATATATTATACATATATACATATATATATATAAATTATATATAATATAATGGCGGTAAATCTTATAAGCTGGCTATAGAGATCAAGACAAGCCGCACTTCGACTCAAGTGTCATTGGTCAGCGTACGTTGCTATGGAGACGCGTCTAACATTGAGCGGCGGCGTTGACAGTAGTCGTGTAATTCCGACAAACGCGATCCGAGTGCTGCAGATCGAATATCAACCGCGCAGCAGAGGTACGCAGCAGGTGCACGAAGACATTCAACAATTCCTTTACTGCTTATCTATATGTATAATAGGAAAATTAGACAATTGCTTTTGTTACTGATCTATGGGAATGTTAGACAATTGCTATTGTTACTGATCTATAGGAATATTAGAGAATTTCTTTTGTTACTGATCTATAGGAATTTGACAATTGCTTTGTTACTGATCCATAGGAATTAGACATTTGCTTTTGTTACTGATCCATAGGAATTAGACATTTGCTTTTGTTACTGATCCATGCAGTTGACAAGGGATTTGTCTTAAAACCTTGGGGATAGTATAGGCCTACAGGTTACTGCTCTTGGCGCCGAAGAATACAATTGGATGTGTTTTTGAATCGTATTGGTCTGAAACAAACTCAACTGAGTACAGGTACGTGAAGAAATAACTTCAGTTGATGTTTCATTACCTATAGTAAGACTTTGATTAAGATAAAACTGTCCCCGGTACTGTTTATTCAGTTCTAAAGATGTAAGACCGTATTTGATGTAAAGACTGCGTTGCCACTTACAGTAGACCTGTACGAACGTGAGTTTACAGATACAGAAATCTGTGAAGCTCCATCTACATCAAATCTGTAGGACTATGTGTCTAGATAGATGAAGATGCAAGACCGTAATCACAACAAGTCTGTGAGACTACCCATAGGCAAAGAAAGATGTAAGGCCACAGGCTGCTTTGTATCTGTAAAGTAAGATAAAGCAGCCTGTAGGACAGTATATAGGCACAGAAAGATGTAAGACCGTAAGCACATCACGTAAGAGCAAGTCTGATAAAGGGTAGAGCATTATAGTCCATATGCAGAAGAAAACGGACCAAAACGGTAAGACTGTAATAACAGCATATGCAAATAAGTAGGCCTAAAAAGCCTGTTTTCAGGAAACCTATTAGACCACAGTGACATACAGTGTACATGAAAGAGTAGACAGTACTTAATGCTCGATTCCTGAAAACAATAACCCAACAGGAACTGTATCAAGTGTACGAGTATATGCAAAGCGAAAGACGAGATCAGTTTTCCGTTAGATCCAGCGTGAGACTACATGTAAATAAAAACTTACAGACCAGACAGAGAGAGCATTTTTATTTGCATATTGTAGTGCAGTTCGTGGACCACGGCGATGTTTCTGCGTAAGCATGTATATAGGCCTACAGCAGTAGGCCTGTGCATGACCCTGGACCTTCACTCTTCGGCTTTAAGGACATGTTCAAACTTATTTATAGTCCGTAGTCATACGTAGCCTATACAGTCTTATAGCCTACATATATACAGACTATAGTGAGTATAGTCACATTACTATAGTCCGTAGTCTAATACTTATAGTCCATGGATAGTTGCTCAGTAACGACATTGTGCGATAGCAAAGTTGATTGGTGTCACCCTCCCCCTTTCTTCAGGCTTGGGACTAGCACTGTAACTTAGTCTGCAAGAGAGCGAACAGTGAAGGAACCTGCTGCAGTCACTACTTAGGCTACTTATAGTCTGTATAGTCCCACATAATTGGCGTGAAGAAAGCAACAGATAGATCGGCATGATACTTTTCGTCGACGTACAAATAAGAAGGTAGGCTCTAAATCAAAATAATTTCAAAGAGATTTGTAATTTGACCATTTTCGCAGATAGGGGCTGGGGGGGAAGCCTTTGAGAACCATATATCCTGCAGCGCTGCAATTAGACTGGAAAATTTTCAAACAAGCAGGCGAACTAAAATCTTCACATATTCTGTACTCAAAACAATACCTTTGTTTGACATAATCCCATTGTCTCATGTTACAGGCTCAGTGGACAATGACTTCTCGAATGCGAACGAAGAAGAAGGAGGAGAAGCCGCCTCCTCCAATCGGTCCCGGCAGCAAGGTCATCGCCCTGCCCTTCCACGTCAAGCGTCACGTCGTCACCCGTCCTCAGGGTCCCTCGGAGAACCTCTTCGAGCTGAACTTCTCGACGACGAGCAGCAAGGCACTTCCTCTCGAGGTCTACAAGAACGAGGAGCTGATGAACTTCACCCGGCGACTGGACGCTCAGAACAACCGCATCAAAAAACTGCCGCGATCCATCTCTGCCCTCCAGAGACTCGAACACATCAACCTCAGCAACAACGACATGTCCAAACTTCCACCATCGCTGTCCAAACTCAGATCGCTGACCAGTCTCGATGTGTCCGGCAACAGCCTGCGCGCCCTCCCTGCGTCCATCCACAAAGCGTCGGCTCTGACCGAGGTCCACGCTTCCGGTAATCGCCTAAAGACGATTCCAGCTCGGCTTGGAACGGCAAAGAGTCTGACGATGCTCGACCTGTCCAACAACCTGATCAAGTCTCTCAAGAAGAACATCTACAAGCTCCCGATGTCGCTGAACGTTTCCCACAACAAGCTGATCCAACTTCCGCCCGTCACCATCAAGAACCCATCGATACACGTCATCGATGCATCGTACAACATCCTTGAGGTTCTGCCTCAGGGTCTCGAATGCCTCACTCGACTGGTTAGGCTCGACGTGGCGCACAACAACATCGCTGAGTTGATCCCGGAGATCGGGTCGCTCCGCTACTTGGAATGGCTTAACGTGTCCTTCAATCGTCTTCGGACCCTGCCGCTGGAGATCTGCAGTCTTCAGTTCTGCCTCTGCGAGCTGTACGCCTCCAATAACGAGCTAGCCCTGCTCCCCGAAGAATTCGGTAACTTCCGGAAGCTGTCCGTCCTCGACCTGTCCTTCAACCAGCTTCAGGAGCTTCCAAACAGCTTCGAAGGGTTGACCAGCCTGGCTAAAGTCAACCTGTCTGAGAATCGGTTGGAGGTAGCTCCACAGATCTCTCGTCTGATCTTCTGCGAAGAGATCGACCTCTCACACAACGAGATTGACGCCATCCCTGAGACCGTTGACGCCCTTAGGACCCTCGTCACGCTCAACGTCTCCTATAATCGCCTGACGGAGATACCAGACGGGGTGGGACGCATACGGTCCCTGCGGCATCTGAACGTCTCTCACAACGGCATCGCGTTCATCCCGGAAAGTCTCGGACTCGATCAGATGCTGCTGACCATCGACGCGTCCACCAATCGATTGGAGACACTCACCGGTGATCTGCGCAGGTTCCGCACACTGGAGGTTCTACGGATGGGGGACAATCAGATCGCGGCTCTACCGAAGGCCGTCGAGCATCTCGTCTCCCTCCAGGAATTGGGTCTTGCCGGAAACCAGCTGAACGGATTCGTTGTTCCGAAGAGCGTGACATCCCTCGACGTCGCACGGAACCCGATCCATCTTCCCGACGAAGACGCACGCGGATCCCTCCTCGTCAAACTCGGCGCCGACGACTCGCACGTCCTTCGGATGACGTTCTTGAACCTGTCCCAGCTGAAACTCACCGAGTTTCCACCAGCCATCGGAAGCCTCCGTTCACTATCAACCCTCGACCTTTCCGACAACGAACTCCCGTCGCTGTCAGAGAGGTTCTTCTGGCTGCGCAACCTACGTCGTCTGAACGTCTCCGGAAATCATCTCAAGTCCCTGACGAGGTTCCAGACGTTCGCTAGGCTTGAACACCTCGACGCGTCACGTAATAGCATCCTAGAGTTCTCCACGGAACTGACCACGCTCCGTTATCTCCAGTTCCTCGATGTCTCCTGCAACCAGCTGTCTGAACTTCCGGAACACTTCGGCGACCTGAACCGCCTCATCACTCTGAACGTGTCGGAGAACCAACTGCTCGAGTTCCCCAGGGACAGGATAGACGTTCTCGCATCGCTGCTTGTACTCAACGTATCGCGAAACCACATCGACGTATTCCCCACAAATTTCCCCTACCTGTATCGTCTCCAATCGGTGCTGGCCTCCTCCAACGACTTCTCAGAACTCCCCAAGGACATCGGGTTGAAGATGAAGGGCCTCGTCAAACTGGACGTGTCCGACAACATCATCAACGCTCTTCCGGAGAGTCTTGCGAAGTGTCCGAACATCAGAGAGGTCAATGTATCCGACAACAAGATCCTCCAGTTCCCCACGTCCTTCGAGGCTCTACGGCAGAAGGCGAAGGTCGAATACAGTCAGCAGTCGTCCTATAAGTCTCGCCAACTGCGTGACAGACCTTCCAGGCAGATCGAGGAGGTTCCAGCCAAGGGACAGAAATCCGCTTCGACGAAGGGACGGAAGGTACGCGTCGGTGGGAAGATTCCAGGGAAGACATCAACGGTGGAGAACAGTGAACCGTCGATGATTGTGGAAGATTCCGGAAGCACGGTGGATGACACTCCAGAGGAAATAGGACCTTCGATGGCAGAAACAAAGATCGTAAAAGAGGAAGGAGGAGAAGGAAAAGGAGTTGATGGTGATGGAGAAGAGAATGCCATGAACAGAATCGGGTCAATGGAACCTGCAGAGGCAACTGATCGTGATGGTGATGAAATCCCACTTACAGACATTGACGACAGAACGATCCCAACCACGATTGAAGAAGAGGAACCTCCTGATGAGAAATCCTTCTCATCTCCGACAATGAAGCCCGAAAACTAGCCTTCAATACGCATGGCATAATTTCCTACTCTTAATACATTATGGGGGATCCCGGATCGGGGTTTTAGGGAATAATGGCCAACGCTCTGGCATGAAGAACGCACCGTCACGGAATCGCATCCCGCTATTTCCCAAAAATGGCGACTCAACCTTCCAATCGGAAGATGGCGTTGGTAAAATGAGAATAATTAGGATGTTATGGCGCCCTTTTGGGTGCCGACAGTTAAATTCGACTCCTGTAATAACTTGTGATCATACGTTCATCATTGAATGTAATCATTCAGCTTTTGTCTTTTTGAAATTAAATGAAGATTATTGCTTTTTTGTTTTATATAGGCCTACGTATTACGTAAGTCCTGTGTTAAGTTTACGATTACAATGTCATTTAGGCCGATATAGCTCCTTATTATCTCTGCTCAAAAATAATTAGGTCTATTTGTCGACTATCATTCCGAATATTGAACCTTCTTGGTGTCGTGTGCATTAGCTTAGGCTATATCCTACTATAATACAATCTTGATGCTATAACAGTCAACTTACTGGAATGATTTAAAAGCTATCCTTCCAGGCTTCCCATAATATCGTCATCTTAAAAATCTTGCTAGTTTCCGCAAATGGAACAAGCAGAAAATTAATTATTCAACAAGTCTACAACTTTTGCACTGAAGAACCTTTGCCCTGTAGTAACATTCTGTTATACCGGCGTATAGTGTTCCTTTCGCTCTGTTAAATAGTTCATGCAATACATGCCCTAAAGTCACATTGTTTTGTCCTAATGCAAAGAGCCTGTCTCACTCTGCCTGCTGCTTTTGACAGATAATCCTATAAGCTTCAACTGGACCACTTATCCATTTCTAGCTTATGCAATATGAACATACATAGATTTGTATGTGTATGTGTGTGTGACTCACAGTGTGAGTGTGTGTTATAGTGTAAGTGTGAGAGAAGTCAGAAGTGTGCATGTGTGCGTGTGTGTGTGTGTGTGTGTGCGCGTGCGTGCGTATGTGCGTGTGTGTGGGGGTGGTTGTGCGTGCTAGTGTGAGTGTGAGAGAAGTGCTCATGTGTGCGTGCGTGTGCGTGTGTGGGTGGGTGTGTGACCTGTGCGTGATGGTGTGTGGGTGTGTTCCTGTGTTAATCATTTGCCTAATGAAAGATATTTAGGACAAATTGAAGTTAACGCCATGTATGCCTAGTAGCCTAGCCTAAATTTAAAAAATCAAGATTTTCAACTTTCAATTACTCAGACCATACAAACAGACATATTAACGTAGGCTACAGAGCAGACTATAACCATAGAGTAGTCCACTCAAGCATCATCCAGACTGAAGATAGGCCGAATGCTTATCGACGGCTGTCCCGTAATGTCCAATCGCTATAGGAGGTGAGAATGGGATAATAGGCCTAGGGATTAATTGCCTAGCCTACTTTCCCCATTGTGCCACACGAAATGCGACGTCTGAATGAGGTAGGCCTGTAATTATTATAGACCTGATTGAATTTGTAGGCCTATGTCTTGCCAAACTGTAATTTTTAACTTAGGCCTATGCTGCCTGAACGACTAGCTTAAAGTAAACCGTGAATACATTTTATTAACAGCATCGTGACAGCAAACTTTGAATTTACGGTATACATAGAGTGGCGCAACCATGGGGTGCTAGCGGGGGGGGGGGCTTGGGCACTATCTCGTGAATAGGTTCCTCAAGCAGTTACTCATCCTGCTATAGTAGCGCTATAAAATGTTGACGGCGCTTCTCGCCCAATCTAACATCAACTCCTTAAGATCGAGTTCCATTTTTCTAGAACGTATATAACTTGAAGACCTTGAAAGCAAAGGACGAAATTTATATTTTGTTGAATTTCTTTTCGTATTCAAACGTTATTCCTATTCTAAAAAATGCCTCGAAGAAGCGGAGGAGGAGGAGGTAGATCATCTCCATCAAGGTAAAGCACTGGTGCTATTTTTATATTTAATTTTGTGTAAGATATGCAAGTCACCCCCGTCGCATGTGCTTCAGCGATTTAGTTGCAACATTTTATGTCGATAGTTGCGTCATTTGTACGGTTTCGTATTTTTGAAGCATTTAGAATAACGCAAATAGGGTTGAAAAATTGAAACCAAGCAAACTAATGAGCTGACAAGGCTCTTTTGAGTAGGGCAGAAATTAAGCTAAGATTCTCGTGTCCTTGCCCGTATTTGCTGTTACGCAATTGACTGACTTCCTGGAGTGACCTTTATCATCCTTGGTTGCAGAAACGCCAAACTTATAATATACGGGACCGAATGACGATGCTAACTCTAACCTTAACCGACCCTCACGACGCCTAACCTGATCCTAACCGACCATCACGACGCCTAAGCTGACCCTAACCTTCCCTCACGACCCCTAAACCTCAACCTGACCGCAGCATCGTTCCTGGATACTACAATTATGCCGCAGAAACATTTTTCTAATTATAAATAAGCTGTGGTGTTGATTCAGGGGATTTGGCGGTGCACCAAGCCGACCAATTTCCAACGTTCCAGCAAGGGCACCACCAGCAGCCCCGGTGGCACCACCTCCAGCACCATCGGCCGTTGGCCAACCAAGGCAGCCGGGTATGTTTGCCCAGATGGCCACAACTGCCGCCGGTGTTGCTGTTGGATCAGCTGCTGTAAGTTCTCTATGAATTGCTTATATTTAACTAGATTGTAATTTAATGTTTCTATAATTTAAATGAGAGTTGAATTAAAACAAGGGAAAGAGCTGGACTTGCCAGATGACCAGAGGAATGATGTCTGTTAATGTGGCCCATGTCTCCACATGCAGCTAGTTGCCGTAGTGATAAAGCAAATTTTGCTTGTTAGATCAGCTATGGATGGATGTGGGCGAGTGTGTGTGATCATGGAGCAAGTACCTATGTACTCCAGTGTTCCTTGCTTATAACAGTAATCATCCAGAACTTATAACATTTGCTTTTGGCATCTTCTATTGCCTCAGCAGTTGTGGTGCCTGCCCAATTAGTTCTCTAGTAAATTGGTCACAAGCTAAGCAGGAATCAAAACAGATGCAGAAACAGCTTATTAGGAAACAAGTCTAGGAAAAGATGAGTATGGAGACTTGCAGTGTATGGGTGCTTGGAAAACTGACGATTTTAAATCAATTTTTATGTGTTTACCTGTTGATTATAATGCTTTTTAACGTCTAAATTGTTTATTTTTAATTTGCATGCAGGGTCACATGATTGGTGCTGCAATGATGGGCGGTGGTGGGCATTCGGAGGCTGCCCCTGCTCCACAGGCAGAGCAGGCGTACAATCAACCCCAGAACACTCAGT
The DNA here is from genome assembly GCA_945859605.1 of Lumbricus rubellus. Lineage (NCBI taxonomy): Eukaryota > Metazoa > Annelida > Clitellata > Crassiclitellata > Lumbricidae > Lumbricus > Lumbricus rubellus. The sequence continues at coordinate 8,693,229 of OX243818.1, forward strand.
ACAACCAGAACAACCCACCTTGCCAGTTTGAGATGAAGCAGTTCATGGACTGTGCACAGAACCAGCACGACATCACTCTTTGTCAGGGATTCAACGAAGTCTTGAGGGACTGTCGGGTTCGATTTGGTAAGCTATTGCTTTTTGTGGGATGGAGATGATGTTTCTTTTAGAGGCTGTTGCTTAATTTAATTTGTTTCAACCTAATTTCATGATATAAAAAGTGGGTAGCAGAAGAATAGTTAATGCAGTGGTAGTATTAGTAGGGTTTCAGAATATTTGAAGGAGCATTTAAAGATATTTGTGTGCACAACACTGCACAACCATTGTAGAAAATATGCATTCGTTATGCTATTTCCGGTAGGGATGAGAAATAGTAATCAAAAGCACGACAATGAAATTCATTAAAAAAAATAATTTTTTAGCAAAAAATAAAAAATTATTCATGCATTTGTACCTGCTATTAGCTTAAAAGTTACCATGTAAATAAACTAATAGTGCTAAACAAATAATTGATAGATATCCATGGCATGGTGCGGTGATGCGACGCTTTAACATTTGTGATGTTGAAAATGAAAATCAATGCAAAGTTTGCTTTCAGCAAACGAGACTGGCCACTGTAATTACAGAACCTATTAAGCACTATGTACAGTCGATAATCGGTTTGTTAAAAAACCGATATTGACAACACGAATTTGAATCGATTCAGCATTACACATTAAGTTTTGCTTTAAGATTCATTGTGTAGAACAATTTGCCGTGTAAGCAGATACTTTAAAGCATTTTTGAAATTGATTTTTCCCTGTTTGACTTTATGTGTTTTAGGTGTGCCAATGTAAGTTGTATGAGGGAATTTCACGGACGCAGTTGGAACTACACAGAACTGGAGCACTGTTTATATCTTGCCGTTGAATGGAAAGTTGGCTGATTATTTAAACTGAAAACGCCCAACGTATAATCGTGAAACAACTAAATAAAAATAGCAATTATTATACTATAGGTTTTCAAAAGTTGGTCATAAACTTGTTAGATCAAGTGCTGTCGGAAGCTCTTGTTAGTTCAATTCTTTCGTGCTTGCTAGGACATTTTAAGTTGGCGCCGCTACTTTTGACACCGGTCTGTGGTTGTATATTTGTCTTTTAGGCATATGGATTTTGTCAAGACCCGTGTTTAATGTGTAAAAATTGGCACTTGTGCCACCTGGCTTGTTGGAAACTGAGCAAAGGTCACTGTTGGTTTGCTTTAGCCAAAGGTTTTTTAACTGTAGGTTCCAACTAGGACATTGTGTACCAATGAGTGTTACAGTACTCTACCTTACCGGTTTTATATGAAATCTTAACCTCAAAATGGACTTGTTTATGATGTCTGACTCTGATGTAGCTAAACTTTTGAGCAATTGTCGAATTGCAATTATCATCTAATGATCTAAGCATAGAGTGATTATATGTAATTTAATTAAAGGGAGACAGTGTTGATATTTTTTGGTGTTGTTGAATTTTAAATTCAAGTAAAGCCAAATAAAATTTATTTATTGGACGCCTGATGAAGTGTGATTTCATGACTTGTGAGTCATGTTTTTCACAGAGAATGGAAGTGGAAGGCAGTTTGATGTTGCACAAATTCAGACCATTGCCGAAAAGTAAAGTGCAGGTTTTGTGATGTGCAACATCAAAATCAGTGTATGTAAATGAAGTGCAAGATAGTCCGCAGTTGGTTCCAATTGTTATTGCAACAAGCAAAGTCTGGGAATGTTTATTTGCAGATCCTGTCTTTTGGTGTTTGGAGTAAATGATAGTCAAGGACTTTGAAGTCTGAGAATTGATGATTTACATATATTTTCAGTTTAGTGGCTTTTGCAATGTTTATGCCATCAAAAAACTTAAGTTGTAGTTTAAAACATGGCCTACATCAATTTGTATAGCATCGTCAGTGGCCAACTTCTTTCATGGAGCATTATAATGTAGTAATCTTTAGTCATTTGCTTCAAAAAATTTACCCGAATTTAGCAAATACCCGTGTACCCTGGTTTTTACCCGCGTGGGCCTATACCCTGGTTTTCGGGAAATGAGTATACGAGGCGGGTTTTTTCCCGGAGGTGAGTATACGCCGTATACCCTTGAGTACAGCCCTGCCTGTGCTCGCTCTTCATTCAATTGGTGGTATTCGTAGAGCAAGCTGGTCCCACAATGATATACAGACTTGCATGAATTGTTAGGCCTATGTGAATTCGACAATAGCAAGCCGGCCTTAAATTCTCGAGTTCAAATCAATATATAATCGGCCGTACATGTAGATTCAAGCTATCGGTAAACAAAATTAATGTTAATATATAGCCTGATAACGATCTTTGCCACGTGTCAGAGAGCATGTGGCAGTAGGGCCTACTGAAGCGAATTGGATAGGCTTAGGCCTACATGCACAGCATATTCCGTGGAATACTAAGCGGCGAAAAATCATAGCGGATTGATTGGAATTCGGATAAAACTATAATTTCAGTTAATTCTGACAAAGCTAAATCTAAGTCGGTTAAAACGCTATATAATATTTACTCGCCAAACTTGTAGCAAAATTTATAATGATTTTATTAAAATACGATTTGACGACCCAGTTAATTAATTAGTATCTCGTTGATTTGTGATCTTTTGACCTATTTGACGTGTGTCGCGTGTTGACTTCCGGTGCCGTGTGTGTGGCAGTACTATACGATGATCGAAGGTTTACATCCAGTATCTCAGGCGGCGCTTGGAACTCTGTTTACATGGGGACTGACGGCTGCCGGCAGCGCGCTCGTATTCTTCTTCTCGAAGGGACAGGTATTTCTTTCATAGAAAAACTTCCTGCAACATTTTCGAGGAGGGTGTCCCTTCGGAACATCGCATCACCGTCGTCTGCTTAACGTGGGAATTTATTTAGCGCTGTTGTTTCTTCCACCAGCACGATGTCGTCACGGGTTGAAACTATAGAATTTAGGTTCTTGATTGCCTCTCCTGAATGATAGGGCCTTGCGACAGGAAGGCACAAACTCGTTTTGAGGGCTTCATGAACGGACGGACGAGCTGGCTACTCTAGTAACGAATAAAAGTGAGTGTAAAGGGCTGTAATGGAGTGAATGTCTAGAGAATTTGGCTGCATTTGTTAGTCTTTTGTGCTTAGGATAATTTGCTGTTTTGGTTATTTCAGAGAAAGATACTTGATGGCAGTCTCGGATTTGCAGCTGGGGTATGTGGTGATTATTGCCATTGTTGCAATTTATATGAATATTGCTTTTTTTGTTTTATTATAAATGATGTTATTTTCAGATGGGCATTCATTCCTTTTCGTTCACTGCATACTCTCCTCATTATTAAATATTTTATTTGTTAAATTGTTGTGGTCATTACATGAACCTTTAAAATATTTAATAAAAATACTTCACTTCTGATACACTGTAGGTGGATATGCCACTGCGATATTAGCAGGATTTTTGACAGTTTATTTCTGTAGCTTTTTTTATCAGCTCTTTTGAATAAGCTGGTGCCCTATACCGTGGCTTTTGAGTATGCGATGCTTTAGAAATTTGGAGCTTTTTATTACGATCGTAAGAATTTAAAACGTGTTGTCATCGAAAAGTTATTATTTTTTTGTCTAGTTGCTGCTGTTGATTTTGTTGTAGGTTATGATGGCTGCTTCATACTGGTCTCTGCTGGAGCCAGCCATCCAGGCGGCCACATCGTCCGGAAGTTATGGTAGTGACGGCCAATATGCGTTCATTCCTGTAGGAGTTGGTTTTGCCCTTGGAGCCGCCTTTGTCTATGGTGCTGATCTGATTCTTCCGATGCTGGTTTGTGGCTGTCTGTATTTCCAGTGTATTAGTATTATTGATAAGATTATTATTGTTGTTATTGCTGATTTTGTTAAACAATATTATTTGTTGCTTATTGTTATTAGTTATTTATTATTATTATTATTAATATTATTATTGTTATTAATATTTTAATATCGAATTATTATCTGCTCAAAGTTTAATTTGCCTCTTGAGAATTAAACAATTAAACTACTGGTCCTTATGCTTTATCTAAAATATATAGTTTCTGTGTTATTCGTGATGTCATTGTCACAATATTATCACACTTTTATATAGAACCTATTAACATAAATTTGTTCTTAAATACATGTGTTTATGAAAATATAACGAGAATATTTGTGGCACTAGTTTTATCGGATACTCATCTGTCTTCCAGGGCGTCAAAGATCCGGTCATGGCGCTGTCAATGGAGTCTGGTGGCAAGCTTGACAAGGAAGTCTCGGGTTACGACTCTGAGTCAGAGTTGGGGACGGTAGACCACATGGCGAACAATTCCAGCTTCACAGGTTTCAATTGTTCTCTTTGATAGGCCAGTTTCATGGTATTTATTTAGACAAAGGAAGTTATGTTATTCCTTTAAGTCATGGTGTTTGTTTTGACTCATGTGATTTAGAATAGTGTTCATGGTCAGCATTGTGTTGATTGCCAGCTCTGCATCAGGCATTTGAATCAGGACATGTGAGAAATAAAGTCTTTTGTCATGTTTATGTTTGATTCGCACTTAAACATCAAGACCGCATGACATGGAATGCTTTTTAATGGCATAACTAATAAATTAAAAATCTACCTACCTACCCTCAATTGCAATGATTAACATAAGAGAAGGGATTTAACATAGTAATATCGGCATTGGTGCACAATAATAGAATTGCAGGTCTAACAACTTGATAGCCCAGAGATTGAACAACAAATATGCGAAATGATTTGAGTTTATTTTTAAAATTGATTTTTTGCTCAGATTCCACGAATTCGTCAACTTCCTCGAATAGGACGAGACGCCGAGGAGGAGGCGGAGGGAGTGGCACGATAGCTTCATCGTTATTAGTTACCGTCGACAAAACTGGTGATGACGACGAACAGAACCACAAGCGGCCAATCTGCTGGAGGAGGATTGTGCTGCTTATACTAGCCATTACTGTCCACAACATTCCCGGTAAAACATTCATTTATTTCAGAAATTTTTTATACAGCACCCCTTAAAAATATAAAATAAAAGATGCTACAGGTGACTACTGCACGTTCTGTGGTTTTTAAGCATGTGACCAAGGTCCTGTTTATACATGTATATTAAAGATCAACGTCAGAGAGGATCTGAAGATGATGGATATCTGTACGCCAAGAGCAAAGGATCTCATCAGAAATAGACAAGTCTGGAGAAGTCATGTGAAAGCCTCATCGTCGTCGCACGACTGACGGAAGAGAGAAAGAAGAAGAAGATTAAAGATCTAATTCATTCATTCATTCATTTCAAGAATTTATACAGCACCCCTTTAAGAAACCACTCAGAGGCACTCCCAGTCCAACCGCAGTGATAGAAATAGGTCATCAGGAGCATGTTAAACTCTGATGAATCAGTCCTAGGTAACAGGTGAATCTCTAATGGGACACTATTCCAGACAGATGGATCTACAACTGAGAAAGCACAACGCTGATGAACGAAAAGCTTTGTATCATGCATTGTGATTGCGATTGCAAGACTTTTTCTCAAAGATAAGTTGGTTGCTTAAGTATGTTTGTCTTGATTTGTTATCTTGATATGACAGCTGACAATTTCTTGTGTTTTTCTTGATATCAATATCTTGATTTCCCACAAAAATCTGTGAACTTAAGATAAGCAGAAATCTTTTACTTAGGCTGTACATAGTGTTTACTTTTGAGCCAAAGGACCGTTCAACCCTGATGTTCATCGTTCATTCTTGATTACATTGTCACACCTGATATCACTCTGCATTACATTATCATACCTAATAATACCTTATCTTATGTGAATATATCTTGCTCTTTATTTGATCTTATCCTACCTGAAATTGCCTTTCCTTATCTGATTTAAAGTGCCTTACATGGCTTATCTTTATCACCAGAATGCTGTATAGATGACATGTTTGATGCTAATATTTTATTTATTTCATTCAACTTCTAATTTAATTTTGCATCTTTTATTACCAATTATTACTTCAATGTATTATAACGATGTTCCATTTCCTCATGTACGTTTGCAAGTGGAATAATAGAGAAATTGTTTTTTTTTAAATCTTACTTTACATGTTGCCTGAATGTACCTTTCCTGAATTTGTTTTACCTTACATGTTACCTTGCATCTTACCGTACCTTACATTATTATGATGTCTTTTCTGTTGGTGTACCTCACAGAGGGTCTGGCGGTTGGCGTTGGTTTTGGTGCAGTGGGTAAAACATCGTCCGCTGCATTCGCAAAAGCCAGGTGCATTTCTTTTCATATTTCTCTCATTTTCTATTGTAAACATATATTTTTCCAATTATTCTATTTCATGATATGTGAGGCATATAGCTAGCAATGGAAAAGAAGTGTTATAACATGCTTTATTTGTGTTACATAAATTCTAGTTAGTATATATCTGTTCATATAAGTAGTAGTCTTGTTTCAGTTTTTTGGTTCAAATGTCTTCTTTTAACCAATTACGTAAACAAATTAATATGTTTGCACTGCTAGGTCCTGGTTATAAATGTGTTTTGCTGATACTATTCACCTGCTGGGCTACAATGTCTCTCACACATAAATGTAGTGACAGGCAATTCTTCAATTACTAGAACTTTAAAAATAGATTTATTTATTAGAATTAATTAACGATTAATTGGTAACTTCCACAGCCCTTGTTGGAACTGGTTGTAAGTTCATTATAAATAACGCATTCTTGATATAATCTCTTTATAATGGTTTCCATGGGTAGCACTGTTACAGAGCTCTTCTGGCATAAGTGAAAAGTGTTGTAATTATTTTGGTGATGTTTTATAAGCCGTGTACTTCGGTGTAATTGTAATGGTAAATTTTTTAGTCAAAGTGATTTAGTGCTTTGTTTGCTGAGTTGATCAGAAGTGGAATAAAACTTCTGACCATTTTCATCGTGGTTGAGACCTAATCCATATTTAAAAAAATGCTTTCTAGGAATCTGGCAATAGGGATTGGAATCCAGAACTTTCCCGAAGGCCTAGCAGTCAGCTTACCACTTCGTGGAGCGGGAATGTCTGTCTGGAAAAGTTTCTGGTTGGTTGCACGTTCCTTTTTATTCGGAATCTGACTTTTGGAATTTTGGGTGTTAATAATAAGGCAAAATTGAACATGAACCTTTGTGATTTGCTTCAGTGTATTATTTTCTTTGTGATTTGCTGTGCTATTTATTTGACTTGTTTTGTTCAGTATGATTTGTGATGTTTGTTGTAGTAGTATTTTGAGTTTCCTTACTGATAGCAAAGATCAATAGTGTCACCCTCCTCCTTCATTCAGGCTTGGTACTGGCACTGTCAGAGTGCAAACACTGGCAGAGTTTATGTTTGTTGTGTATGTGGACACCTGCTATCTATTTACTTTTGATTGTACTTCACAACTGAGTTCCTGTGACGACTAAATATTGCTGAGGTTATATTAAAAACGAAGATGTGATCAATAGGCAAACAGAGCTCAGATGACGGAAAGAGTCACTACAGGTGAATTCCCACAGGTATGCAGAGCCCAAAAGATGAATTCCCAATAAGAGTGTGTACTGTGTAGTTTTATCATGGCATTGAAGCTATTGCATTTGTATTAATTAGGATTACCGGTACTCAGTCTGTAATGGAACCTGTTGAACAGCTGTTGAAAGCTGTTCAACTTTTGATGTTTCTTTTCTGACCTGTACAGCATGTTTATGTCTCAGTAAATGGCATTAAATGTTCACGTAAAATACATTCTTTTACATTTTCCTGTTCAGGTTTAAAAACGTTATGGTGTAATAGCAGATCCATTGCATATGGAACTGCTTGTATACTCTGTTTTCGATTGAAACAAGCCATTGCCTTACCGGAAATACCTTATCGAAATTACCTCTCCTATATACCTTACCTAAATGACTTTCCCTAGAATATTTACCTTAATTAAATCTAAATACCTAAATTACTCTGCTTTTCCAATGTTTGAGTACTAGCAACATCTTTTAGTTTGTATCTCTGGTGTTACCCTGTGTTATATATGTTTTCGTTAGGTATGGTCAGCTGAGTGGTATGGTAGAACCAGTAGCTGGCATACTTGGTGCTCTTGCCATTGTCGTGGCGGAACCTCTGCTTCCCTATTGTCTTGCATTTGCTGCTGGTGCTATGATCTACGTCGTCGTTGATGACATCATACCAGAGGCTCAGATGTGGTAAGTCATTTTTAATCCAACTTTTTACTTCAATTTGTTGATCAATTTTTAATTCAAAATTTGTTAATTTTAGTTTTATTTCAGTTTTTGTTTTGATTCAATTTTTTAAAGTCAATTTAATTCAATTCAAAATTGAGTCATTTTGTAGCAGTAAATGCAGTGAATAGCGTAAAAGCATAGCCGTGCTTAGAAAAGGCGCTATCTAAGTGTTTGCATGCATTCATGCATTATGTGCAATTGTGCATACATGCAGCCATTGCAGAAGCACGCATAGGTATGCACACTCACAATGATACACATTACACACCATACATGATACATTGTCTTAAAGTTTTTTATTAATGCATGCAAGTATTTTCCATTGCTCTGTATTGATTGCAGATTGGTTCTTTGATGATGACTTTGTGTGTGTTTTGATTGTAGTGGAAATGGGAAACTTGCTTCATTTGGAGCCATTGTCGGCTTTGTTGTGATGATGACCTTGGATGTTGGTCTCGGCTGACCAACTGTCATTCCATAGTAAGATTTTTGTATCTTCCATTGTTCTTTTGTCTTAATTTTATTCGTTTTTGATGCCATTGTCATTCAGCAATTGAGCTTTTTACTTATTCTCAGTTGGACTTTTTCTTTATGTAGTTCGTATTGTTTGTAAATGAACATTAAAAATGTTTTGTTTCATTTTTTATCTCTTTGAGCATGCAGCATTTATGTATTGGCTTTCATTTTTTCACTTTTTGCATCATATCGATTTTATCTTTGTGAGGTTGTGATGTTATCAGTCTCATCTTAATTCCATTGTCAGTCTCATGCATAGCTAAATATAACTGAAGAAGAGATATCTGTTGAAGAAACGAGACTTAAACTGATTTAACGATAATATGTAACTAAGAAACTAACTAAATCATAAGAAACTAAAAAATGTACTGAAAATTAAAATCATAAATTTGTCTTCATTCTGTGCTTATCTTCCATCTTGCTGTTGTTTCAGAATTCACTGTGGTTTTTTTTGGGGTGGGGATTGATTTGATTTATTGCACATTTTTAAAACTCATTATACAATCATGAACATTGCAGTAAAGTACAATTGGAGTCAACAAAAGCTAATAGCTTATATTATTATGACCCCTCTTACCAATTAATAGTCATGAATGTTTCATAGGATATAATTATATAACTTAACTAGACTTAACTAATAATAAAACAGTGACAGTGCGAATAACAATAATACAATACTACTACCAAAACTATAAACACTTCTTATCATTTGCAGGTTCAATTGATCTTCTCTTCTCCATGGATGCTGCGTGATTTTGAAGCGGAAACCAGAATTCAGGATGCTCTCTAAAGTTTTGATTGAATTTATTCCTCTTTCTGCAGATTATTTTGTGGTGGTAAACGGTTAAACGTTTTTTTCTTTTAGGCATCTTGTGCTGTGTGGTCCGTGATCTTTCTGATTAACCATTTTGATACAATTTTCTTTTATTTTGAATCATTGCAATTAGAGTCCCTATCAGGCTGTGACAGTTAGTGCTTGATTTTGTGTTGGTGGGATCTTGATTTCACGAGTGGTAATCGTGATCGTAAATTTATATAGCACCACTGCAAGAGAAACTCCTCAGAGGTGCTCCCGACCTGACAGCACTAAACCACGATTGAAGAGAATGGTTTTCAAGGGCATCTTCATTCAGATTTTGTAGCTACATTTTTCACTTCCGTGGTTGGGAATTTTGAGAGCATTTTTTAAGGATGTGTGTCCAATTGAAGATTTCTTTGGGTATTGTTTGGCACGTAGCGTTTAAAATTTTGTTCTTTTTTCTGTCTTTGTGATTTTAACGTTATGGCTAGGGGATTGCATACGGAACTACCTGTAACCATGCTGTTGATTGAAACAAGCCATTGCCTTACCTGAAGATACCTATTGGCTAAATTACCTTTCCTGTATACCTTAACCTAATGACCTTGCCTTTATCTTACTTAAATGACCTTACCTAAATCACTCTGCCTTTAAATGTTTGAATACTGGTAGCATGTGAGATGCTAGTTAGTCTTCCGGTTTTCAGCTGTTAAGATTGTGTTATCCTGTGTCATGTTTTGTTAACAAACATCACTTATGAAGTATTTGGTGTTATGAACCTGTTATTAATTTTTTTCTATCTACTGTCTTCATATCACAGCTGATAACTCGTTAGTGTAGCTAGAACACTAACAGACATTAACTGTCTAGCGTTAAGGCACATGCACTTTTTCTGCTGCCAGATGGTTAGGCCTAATAAATGCAAAACCCACAGTAATATCTTGCTTCTCTGTGTTACAATGACTGTGCTCTTTAAATAGACAATTTATGTATGTAGGCAGTTTTGCTAATGAAGTGTTTTTGTTCTAAGTGGTTTCCTTTCAAGAGTGTGTTTTCCAATTGCACATATAGAGCAGCTGCTTCCTGCAAATTAATCTTTTTAATTCATTAAAATTAATACAATATTCTTAGCTGATGTTGTTAGACAGTCTAGTTACTAGAATAGGATAAACCTTTTTAGTTAATTTGTAAGATACTGGAAAGACAGGCTTATAAGGACTTCAGTGGTAACTGAATTGTAATTAGATAAACACTGTAAAACTGAAAAGAGGTAACGAAGTAATCATTAGGCCTGATTTTAATTGTTTTTAAAGTAAATTGCAATGTTAGTGGCCTGTGCCACTTGCATTTTTGTGTTAAGGGCATATAATTATATTGGTAATTAATTAATTAAATTAATTTTAATTAACTAAACATGCCTTGAATTTGGGTAATTAGGATTTTAATTCACGGTTTATTTATCATTTTGCTTTTGTTGTAAAGAGTTTCGAAGTTTGATGAGTGCCTTGACTGAAATTTTTAGTACATGTTCTACTTGTTAGAATTCTTTGTAAGGAGTCTGTCTTTACTGCTTTCATTCATGCAGCTTGGTGAGATTAACTACTATGGCATGCGTGGTTGGTAGGTTTTTATGCATATCTTTTTGACATATATCATGTATAGCAGTGGTGCACAACCTTTTTCAGCCAAGGGCCACTAATCGATTTCTGAAACCCTTCGGGGGCCAAACAAGTGTGGCAACTCAGACTAGGCCTATGTAGGCCTAATTATTCTAATATTATAATTGTAAGATGAATGCACGTCAAATTTATTACGATGACGTGCGCAGTAAAAGTAAATGTTAAGAGTTACATAGAAAGGGGATGTTGCCACGAAATAATAGTTTTCCAGTGAAAATAATAGTGTTCCAGTAACCACAGTGTTTGTTCACAGCGATAGGTGCCTTTCCTGTTGGTCATCGCGGGCCACTTGACAACCCGTCGCGGGCCGGATTTGGCCCGCGGGCCGGAGGTTGTGCACCACTGATGTATAGATTCAGCGGCTAGAATAATTTGAAAGCTGCAGTTGAAGTAGATGAGGTTGTATGAATTATAAACAAAACATTTGCCCTAATATTTATATTTATGTGAACGTCTACAAAAAGGTGTTTAAGAATATCTGACCTGCTAGGCTGCTATCGTAATAAGAATGATGATAATAATGACAATTTATGTGGTGCTGTAACACAGCCATGCTTTTACAAGGGCGTGTCATAGATATCTTATTGGTTAAAAGAAAAATTTTCCTCTGACAATTCAGTGCATGACTTTTTAGAATTTGATATGTTGAAAGATTATTCGGAAGTCTTTTCAATTTTTAATTGAATTCTCAATTTTTAATTGTCGATATCGATTGAGAATGTTTTACGCTGTACACAGCAACAAATCTGTACCTAACCTTTCAGACTGTACATTCATAGAGATGTATTGTAATGGTCAATTGCATAACCTTAACCTATCGAGCACCTCTGGGGAGTTTCTTTTAAAGTAGCTAGATAAATCTACATTTACCATTGCGATTATTAGACATAAGATTTCTTGCTCAGGAATGTTTCTTGCCAAAGAGAAGATGATACAAAATTAACGATTCCTAAATATTTCTGAAGTGGTTCAGCTGTGTCAAAAGAAATTGTATTACATGATATTTTTTCTTTAAAACATTCTGAAGAATTGCAAATATGGAGAAACGAGGTACTTTGATTGCTGTTGAAAACATGATCTTAAACAACATTACATTATCATTAGGAAAATATCTATTCTTCTAGCATCAAAATGTAAAATCGACACTTTTTCATGAAAATTACTGTATAACCCCTCATTCAAAGCAGGGCTGTTTTTAAGGAATTTTTATAACTGCACAACTCCTTTTTTTCTTTCCCTTCATCCATGGCAAATTACTTCCAATCGGAGGACAATGACCTTTCTGCTAGTTTTAACTGTAAAGACGTGCTTCTACAACTGCACATTTTCTGTACAACTGCGCATTTAAAAAAACCTGGTTTCAAAGAGGTCTGCTTTGTTTTGGTTGCTCAATGTTCAATCTCTGGCATGAAAGACATTAAGATTTTAAATATTTAACAACGTACAACAGATCATATCAAAGAATTGTGCTGTAAGCTCATTTTGTAACTTTTTAAAAGTTTCTATGTTGTAAACTCATGTCTTTAACTGAACTATAATTCATAGTCGGCTACAGGGTGTGATTGGTGTTTCCAAAGAAAGCGCAACGTAACAATTTTTAATTTTATGAGTGCAGCATACAACTGAAGTGTCAAACAACTACTGCTATAAGTCTTTTTTTGATGCACTGGACATATATCTGTTTGACCAAGAGTTTAGAAATCATTACACAGAAATAAAATGCTTTTCTCTCAGCTTGTGTAATTTCTTGAAATTTTAAAACCAAATTCTATTCATATCATAATTGTTAAGATTAGAAATGGAACAATAATTAACACACGCAGCACGATTGTATTCTGTGGTTGTAAAGGTTGCAAGATATGCATGCATAATTGCATATGGTATAGCACGTGTCATGCAGAGTTTGGACTTTTTGCTAACAAACCAGTGATCTATTACATGGTTCAGAGATCTGGAAAGCAATGTATCTCAAAGCTTGTATGTGGAAATGGTTTGACATTCCTGGTGTGCAGCATTATAGGTATATGGTGATGGTTTCAAAAGACATGCAGCATATTTAATACCGTCATGTAGGAGCTCAGTACAGTCTTAGGAGCATTTGTGAAATGTAAATTAATGCGTGCACGTTGACTGTCGGTTTACAAGCGAATTGTATTTTAAAATGTTTTTCGAATTAAACGGTTGTATGTGTGAAAACTCCTTTGTTTGCATATTTCATATTGACTTACAAATTACCTACGAAGTCTTTGTAGTTTTTGAGGCAGTCTCGTGCTTTTTAATGGGAAAAAAATGTCTGCACAATAGCACTACTAACCAGACATGGCAGTGGGAGGTGCAATGGTAACACAGGAAGCCATAGCTGACCCTGTATGCCACACTGAAACGCGTGGAGTCACTAACATTTCATACCAATGGTGACTTCTGAATTTTAAATAAAGGAATGATCTCATCATAATTTACACAGTGCTTCTTCAAGAAACCTAGTCAGAGGTGCTCTATGCGCTGTCCTATTTGATGCTATGTCATTACGAACGAAAATATTACATAAGTTAGCAGGCATTTGATCTGTTTTAATAAGTTTTATTACTTTCACTGCACACACAGCATACAAAGCCAAAATATACATTTCATCTCATAGCGATCAAACTGAAATGTGAACCATTTGAACATAATATATACGATCTGTTTGGTGGCACAAAAACCCGTCTCTCTCTGGAACATGCGAAGCATTATGCAGAACAACTGTGCAGCAAAAACTCAGCCATTCGCTGGTTTGAGATCATTACTGTCAATTACAAGTCATAGAACATCACAGAATGCTAGAAGTCTGCCATTATATGACTGTCTGTCTGTCTGTCTGTCTGTCTGTCTGTCCATTTCTTTCTCTACTTCTCTTGTCTACTTGTTTATGTTTCATGCATATTCACATCATGTCTAGCACCAGCAGAAACCAACAAACAATTTGAGAAACATCAATTGTCAAGCAATAGAGCAATTGTTTTGGCAAGCTTTTTATCATAGATTTACTAACGAAACTGCTGGTGGTGTCTTGTAACTGGGTACAGGGATGGCAATTCATTCACGCAAGCATTAAAACCACACATGCCAGAAAGTCAGGATCTGCACAACCCTCTGACTTGATGGAGCACTTACGCTTAAATGCGCCAGTGCTATCTGGTAGCACCCCCAGAAACATTTAATAGATTTTATGATTTCGAAATGGTATTGCAAATGAATGGGAGTGAAAGAAAGATTAGTTAAAATTAATACAGTTGGTATATAATACCGATACAATGAAAATACCTCCATTTCTAATTTATGAAAATTGTCACAATTCCAGTTTTTACTCACATCTGAATTGTTCCTAATTTCATGCACATGAAAACACTAATATTGGAATTATTAAACTTATCTAGTTATCATAGTAACTTCTATAGCACCATTATAACAATGCGCTAAGCATCCAAAAAGAGACACCATTCAACTCATTGGTGACAAAGTTAATCCCACAAGACAGACAGAAAAGCAAAACAACACATAACAACAGAATACTAACAGAAATAAACTTCACATGATTACAAGCATAGACATTTCTCTACATTAATACAACACAGACAAATTATCGTCACTCCTTACGTGATCTTGAAAAGACAACTGATTTCAACAGAAGGAGTTGATTTTGTATTATCTAACATTTTAAAACTTCCGGAATTGTTTCCGCAAAATATATAGAAACGAGTACTTTTATTGCAGTTGAAAACATGATCCTGAAAACTAAATTATATCAACATTAGGAAAATATCTTTTCATTTTAGGAAAATATCTATTCATTCAGCTCCAAATTGTACAACAATCTCCCAAACAATACGGCTAAATAAGGCACAATTTGACGAATATCTAGAATAGTTTAACAACATATCCACATCTCTCAGACTAGGAAAACTGCTAAAATACCATGCTGAACAAAATTCCTCGATCCATCAAAGGAATACTGCAGCACACAGACAAGATATTATCTTTCGCCTCTCTGATTCACCTATTGCACACCTGTATGGTAATTGTGACACAAACAAACCTTTCAGGTAAAATCACGACAACTACTTAGCACACATAATTACTCAGGATTAATAAGTCGACAGGTTTCTGAGTTGGGTCCAGGTAGCGGATATGACACGGCGTTAATGTGCGTTGTTCGATTAGTCTTTGATGTAAACGTTCGTTTAAAACCTCTCGCACTTTCGTATTTTGTAACGTTTCGTCTACAAAGAGACAACAAAATAATTAGAGCAAAGAATGAAAAAAGTTACAAACACAACCACTAACTTCAAGTTCATCAGACGGTCTGTGAACAATATATAAATCTAGAGAAAAGAGAGATTTACGAAATTATTAATCAATCAATCAATCAATCAATCAATTAAAATCTGATAGAGTGTCCTTTCAAGATATCTAGTGTTGATTGATTGATTGATGATTGACCAATTGATTTCCAACTCTTACTTCACATAAAAGTCGGGTCGACTCATCTGTAAACACATCTTGACTCCGTCGTAGAAGTCGACGTCTGTTCGGAAGTCTAACGACGACTCGACTTGCGCCGATACGTCGATTCCAGTTCGGAAAGATGAAGAAGCAACGGTCAGACTTGAAAAGACGACGAAGGCTCCCCTTGAAAAAGAAATTTAAAAAAATTAGTCGCATGCCGTAACACAATCAGATTATACAAATGCATTTTTAATTTAATTAATAAATGTTAAACTTGTACCTTTTTCGCCAATTGCTAACTGTACCTAAGACGGTGAGAATAAGCAGTAGGATTGAGGGGTTAAGCACCTAGTCTTTCAAGGGACCCCTTAGTAAAATCTTCATTGCACAGTCAAACTTCACATAAATCACATAAGTCAAAGTCTGACATCCGCAGTTATTTTTCTACAATTCTCATACTGGACCATGCATTTAACTAACTGGCTGCAAACTGTAATCCTAAAAATACATTACGTTGACTAAAATCTTCCCTGCAGACATTTACTTTAACTACTTATCATTGTCACCACAACTGTTATCATCACCACTACCAGCACTATTCTTATCAGTTGACGTAAAATTGACAATTATGATATAGGAAGAGCAGCTCTGAGGCAACCAGTGTTAGCGACTTCCTTTTCTCAGCCTTGGCTTATGAGGGCGGGCGGTCAGTCCTCTTCCTCGCCATATCATCTTCACACTGACAGTGTACGGTCAATGCACTCATTACAGCTATGTTGGCTAGGGGGATGCAGGTGGTGAATCAGATGGAATGCTTTAACAATAAAAAGCTCCCTGAAAAATTAAACTCCACCACTGGCTGCACACTGTCAGTGCCAGTCCCAAGTCTGGATAAAGGAGGAGGGCGTTGCGAATGACCTTTATTATCACACAGTGACGTTAAACTGCAACTACTTTATTACTCTGGAAAATGAACGACTGCAGAAAAGCTTCCCTCTTATTACCCTCTACATGTAAAACCTATTATTTTAGCTGTGGCTGGGCTGGGAGCGCCTCTGAGTAGGTTTCTTGAAGAAGCGCTATATAAATTCACGAAATGAAATGAAAAGTAAAGCGAACATCTTCGAAATGAGCAACCGACCTGTTTCTGATGAGCGATTGTGAGTTCTTGTTCCATAGGCTGACAGACAGTTTTCCGGAGAGGTCAATGGAGAGCACTCCCTGAACATCGAGTTCTGCTATCAGACCATTTTGCAGATGCAATCTCTCGCTGTGATCTTGCAGCAGAAACGTCGTCTGAGAAATTGAACAGATACCTCTTCTTACAACACGATATTCATAACTTACATCGCAATAATTAATCTACGATAAAGCAAGACAATGTATTGTATCGCATGATATCTTACGCTACAATTATCTACGATAAGGCATGGCAATGTATCGTATCGCATGATATCTATAGATTTATACAGCGCCTCTCATTATTATTATTATTACTATTATTATTATTATTTTTTATATTATTCTTCTTATTATTATTATTTTTTTTTATTACTTTTTTTATGCCCCGAGGTATTTAGGATCCCTCAGGGACTTATCGCCTAACTACTGCTATAAAACCAGTCCGGAATGGCTCTATTCGTCTGCTTCAACGCTTGCGAAAGTGCCTCTGAAGGCTACTGCGTTAAACCTCTGTATTGTCAACGAGAGGCGTTGGAATAAAAACGTGGTTTCCCGTGAGTCCCCTGTAATGGTGCAAAGCTTTTGGCCTAGGTCTGACAGGAAAGTCAGCCCTTCGTTGTTGATCGGGCCCAGAGTTTCAAAGGCCAAAGGGGTGAAATGATATGTGGACGACAGCTCTGTATATTTGTCCATCTTTCTGGTCGATGCCCGCTCTGCAGCAGCACCAGCAGTTTTGGAGGTGTCTGGCAGGTAGGAAGCAGCCAGGGTGTCTATCACGGTTGCGTCCCAGATGAGGCATTACTATTATTATTATTATTATTATTATTACTATTATTATTATTACTATACGAGTGGAGGAGATGCGTCGCCCGGTGTGCAGACATGCACAGGAAGGACTAAGTTCTAAGTAATTATTACTATTATTTAACCCTAGAATTTCTTGAAACAAAGCCTCCTCTGAGATGGCTGTTGCATTGTCAAACAGACAATGGCCATTGATGAGAATCATCACTTATTGTCTGTTACCTGAAGAGCGGAGACGAGTTGCGATGGTGCTGACCAGATGGCAGACATCAGTCCTCCCTTTCCTGTGAAGAACGTGATTGGACGCAGTGACACTCCGATCATGTCAAGCGCCATTCCAGCCGTCACTTCCGTCTCCGCATCTTCCACGTCCACCTCGTCCGCGATCAGACCCTCAAGACCAGCAGCAAATATTCCCACCTGGAGAAATATGCACAGCAGATAAACATATCAGAAGTTCACTTTAAAATCAATTAATATAGTAAATGCACTGTCACTAATTAACATAATATATGCATGGTTGCTAATCAACATAATATATGCACTGTTGCTAATCAACATAATATATGCACTGTTGCTAATCAACATAATATATGCACTGTTGCTAATCAACATAATATATGCACTGTTGCTAATTAACATAATATATGCACTGTCACTAAGCAAAGTCGAAATTTTTATGCTAAACACTTAATGATCATTTTCTAGAGGGTCAAAAGAAAATCTTACACCATATTGAGAATACAGGTACCCCTCACATTAACTAGGGGTGACAACAAAATATTTTAAAATTTATTTTCAACCATCTTAGCATGATGGACTGTAGGCCAATGTATCAATTTTAAATTCTTATTCAATAGTCTTAGCATGAGCTATAATTACATTCGAATAAAGCTGTCTTGTTATTGATGATTTAAGTATTGAATACAACAAAGTGTAGATATCCACATATAGTAGCATCCAGCAACAAAACAAAGCACTTACGCTGTAAAGAGGAAGCTTTTGAATTGTGCTGAAAATGTCAACATCCATTCCAGATCTCTTCATTATGCCGGTTCGAGTGTTTTCCACGTACATAGAATATGTCGTTTTTGGTTTCTCTGTGACATACACACAATCTCAAATTCATATACAACAATACCATATGTGCTATTATGCAATCATGTTCAAAGGTAAATATTCCAGCTCTAGCTACCATAACAAATTAAGCCATGTCAAGAAAACACTGGCTCAAACCTGTGAAATTACTTGAGTTTCATGCTTATCACATTAAATCAATTATACCATGCTATATCACAACATAATTATTGTTTCAGCTGTGGCTGGACTGGGAGCGCCTCTGAGTAGGTTTCTTGAAGCCCAGCGCTATATAAATTCACGAAATGAATGAATGAATAATGATCTATTGGGTGCTACAATTCATTATTTTTCGTTGTGTCAGCTACTATTGCACTACAATTCCATAATAATTTATAATATTAAAATATATAAACATAATACTACAATCAACAACACTTGCTAATAATCTTTTGTTTTAATCATTGCTCCAGTCTCAATGAAATGCAAGCAAGATTCCAATGTGGGCCTGACACTTTAGAAATAAAATTACCGATTCATTTAACGTAAAAATAATCATTTATTTATCAGCAATGCTGTTGTTAGACATAAATATGTCAGCGTATTAGTTGATAATAATTAGCATAGGTGTATAACTTACCTGCAAGGTTAGAAGTGAAGGCAAGTGACTTTCCCTTTGGTGCCAAGAAATTATAGTTGGATAATTCAGGATTGGATAAGATCTCCTTTACCATTGTTCTGAAATCCATCCATGAAATAAAGTTTTTGCAACTCTTTCATCATTATATCAGTTGCAAAACCTTATATATTTCTAAAAAGTGATTCTTTGGTCATGAGTTTGATTGCAATGAATGAACCCCCCAAAAATCATTGTTTTATTTACCTGAAAAGTTGAGCTACCAAATAGCACATCATGAAACGGCTTTAAAATTACGTACAGTAAATGATTTCGAAGTACTTTAATAAGTTACAGTTATTCTGCCTTAGAAGTATCACCAAAACAAAGTATAGCACATTTGAAAGGTTCTGAATACGTGCTCCATAAAGTTACAAAATTAAACAAAAATTAATTTTTTTTATTATAAATTGAAATCCTACTTGACAGTGCAGTTGTGCTGCATAAGATCAAACACTTTTGACTGTATGTACAAGCTGTAGTCGGTGTTCCAGGGATCATTAGTTTCCATAATGATCTCGCGTACTTCTTCAAGCGTGGGACCAGTCTCGAGGATGATTGACAGCGCCTGGGTGCGAATAGCCGTGTCAAATCCACGCTTCTTCTGATGAAAGATGCTCTTCAGACGATCTCGTACCTGACAAATTCGAACAATTTTAAAGTTACGATTGTAATAATTCAATAACTCACCAAAAGTATTTATATATAATAAAAATTGGGTAGAACGCTAGGTCCATAGCATGGAGGAGAGCATGTACTTTGCCTTGACTCCCTTGAGCAAGTCCTTCACTCACAAATCTAAATTGCTCAGCACCTTCAATGTTCATTCGTTCGTTCACCATTTGTTTGCTTGCATAAAACTCATTCACTCACTCATTACATTAACATTCGTTCACACTCATTCAGCTACACTTTCTTTCTCACTCATCTGATCACCAACTCACCGCGGTACCCATTCCGTCACTCACTCACACACTGACCACACACACACACCCATCCATCCATACCTCCCTACATAAGAGCCCTAACAAAGTACTAGTGTCTCTACCTTACTGGTAATGAGCTTCCGGTCGATCCTGCGCAGAGCTTTGAGCGCCTCTTCCGACACTCCACTATCCTTCGACGTCTCAGCGTGGGTCAACAGCACGTCAACGGTGTCTGGCAACCCAGCGTTGGCCAACGATCGAATGATGATCTTTTGACATGTTGACCTGGTGCATGACGCACCATCAGTACACTCAGACAACTTCTTCAGAAATGCCGTCTGAACGTCGACTACAGCCTGTAACGTAATGTAAACAAACAAATGATATAGCTCCACTGCAGAAAAACTATATGCCAAGAATAAACAACACATAACATAACATAGGTATTTTCTTGTTCCTAAAAACACAAAAAAGATGCAATTTGAAGTCAGTGCTAAGTTGGGATATAAATGCAGGACCTAAAGGAACCAGAGTTTACTTTGTTTACATGTAATAGTATGTGATTCATGTATAATATTATCTCTTCCAGGCTGATATATTAACGTTAATGTTTCCTATTTCCACTCTGAACCTTGTAAACAAGCATAATAAAATTTAAATTGTATTGTACTGTATACATGTATGCATATACAAGTAAGCAGTATACACACATATAACTAAATTTTTATATTTTATAGCATATTTACTTTACCTCACCAAATAGCTTCTTGCAAAGTTAAGCTGTACTAGAGTTTTAAAGGAATGGTACATTCATCTAGTGTAATGCAATTAAACACTACATCGCAAATGCCCAAAATAGCTTCTTGAAGGAATATATTGAAAACCACAATGCATAATATTGTGCTGCTCAAGACAATTCGTTTCTTTTACAAAATAATACAAATATTGATGATGATGAGGATGACGATGATGGTAACGATGACAGTGACGATGAAAGTGATAATGATGATGATGATGATGATGAACTGATGATGATGATGATAACTTCTAAAGTGCCAATGTAATAACACTCATGACATCTCGGTCAGAAACTACAAGGGAAAGCAATGTTTGACGTGTTGTCATGCATTGCTTCCTCTCTTCGTTTCTAATCATCAAATCCAATTTAACCAACCTTATGACTAGCATCATTTTTCATCCTGTAGAATGTATTGGTTACGGCTCCCAGAGCAGCGGCTATCGACTCTCGCAGCTTCTCGCTTGGAATTGACTTTTCAAAAAGACCCTGAAATGGATAAATTAAAACATCATGTACTCACGTTACTACAACAAAACTTATTTGAATTTACATCTTTATGCAGAACATTTTCGGAATTAATAATAATAATAATAATAATAATAATAATAATAAGACGATTTATATAGCGCCGTAGCTCAGCCGAGGCCAAAGGAAAGGGCGCTGTACACGGGATAACATGTTACTGTCAATAATTATACGATTGTTTAAATAGGTGAATTAATGGTTGTTTCTATTCTCTTTAGCCAGGGTTGCGTCAGAAGTTCTACTAAGTAGATAAAGTTGAAGAGGTGCTACATAAATCTTCGAAGTGAATGGAATGTTCTAAATGAATTTCTGAAGCCCATTAGAAATGGACAGCATCTATTCCAAGAATTTCACGTGTCATAAAAAATATCTAAGAAGACTAATCTAATCTCATCACTAATCTTATCGTCATCTGATCTGTCCTAATCAAAATGACTTCCTTAGGATTATAGTCCTGATCAAATCCATTCTCATCTAATCAATCACAATCCAATCTAAATCAACAAATCAAATCAAATCTAAAAATTTCAATCACACCATAACCAAGGTGCATTTAGTTCCTCATTTCCTGATCTTACCAGCAGGTCTTGGAGCACTTGTTCCGGTGGATGCGTCGACATGGCAGTCGCTAAAAGGTAGCGTTCCGGTTCACTGATCTTGTATTCGTCTTCAAAGTTGAGAAACTCCATCAATGCCGACTGCGCCAGAGGCGTCTGAGC
This sequence comes from Lumbricus rubellus, assembly GCA_945859605.1. Classification (NCBI taxonomy): domain Eukaryota; kingdom Metazoa; phylum Annelida; class Clitellata; order Crassiclitellata; family Lumbricidae; genus Lumbricus; species Lumbricus rubellus. The sequence continues at coordinate 8,715,669 of OX243818.1, forward strand.
GGCACTTACGACATCGATCAGCGGCAGTCTACAGAAAAATAAAAATACAAAACTAACATCTTTGTAACGAAAGCTTCAGATTGGGACAGATAATTACAAACCAAAACAATTACCATCAACATAATTATAAAAACTACTTTCAATTAAACTTAGAACTATGATTTTTGTTAATCCACCTTACATAACTTTACGTCAACATCGCATGGGCATCAAAATCATTAATTCCTTTGCTCAAATACCTTACACGTATACGTACACACAAACATACATACACACACACATACATACATACACACACACATACATACATACACACACACACGTACATATACACACACACACGTACATATACACACACGTACATACACACATACGCACATACATATACATTCGCACATATACATACACACATGCGTGTATGTATAACATACATAGCACAATCTCCTCATCTTACATGATCCCTTCATTGCTTTTGTCCCTTAGAAGGTCCAGGATGGCATCCTTTGGCATCTCTCGGACGGCCTTCACGAGATCACGAAACATCAGTGCAGCCACCGTCTTTCCGATTCTGTTGGTATAGAAATTAGATTGGCGCTTTCCAACGAGATCAACAGCCTAAGCAGATAAACAACACACAGAATGCAATTGGTCAGTATCCTATAATAATAATAGTAATAATAATAATAACAATAATAATAATAATAATAATAACAATAATAATAATAACAATAATAATAATAATAACAATAATAATAGTAATAACAATGGCGATTTCTATGGCGCCGTAACACAACCATGCCGTTACAAGGGTGCCTCACATACTAGACTATATCTACCAGTACCAGTAATCTTAATTTATACCACACAAGGCATTAACCAGTGTCAAATCCCTGGAAACAATAGCAAATAACACAACCCACTGGTTATGCATGTTCAGTCAATTAATCTCTAATAAATAATTTAATTAATTAATAACTCCGCTTTCGGTAACAGAAATTTGAATGAATTTTAGTAACTGAAAAGAATCTAGAGATGTTAAAGAAAATCTAAACTGATGATGTTGACTTACTGAAGAGCACCCAGCTGTACATTGCCTCGGTTCAAACACAGTTGCCAAATCACTTCTCAGAAACTTGTGACCTCTCTCTGAAATGCAACATTATTATGTAACGTAATGTAATCTGAAACTGATATGGCGCTGCTCCAGCAGTGACCATTCAGTAGCGCTTTCAGTGCGAGTAATCCTGTGAGAAGAAATAGGTCTTGAGGAGAGACAGAGATGTATGAAAAGATCTAGAAAGAAATGAAACATGTAAAGAGGAAGGGGAGGGCATTCCAGGGCAGGCCCAACGGTGGCAAATGATCTATGGTAGTTTGGGCCAAAGTGGTCCTTGATTATGACTTAAAATGATCACAGGATTGGAAACGAAATTAAAAATCAGAGACAAATCTTTTAATTTTACCCCATTTCATCTATTATAGATCTAGCATACACATTAGTGTCAATTAGAAGCATCAATTGTGTCAGTGTGTCTAACACACAAGTCATCAAACAAAGGCATAGCAAAACAAAGCTGCAATCAGGTCACTGTAAACCACGTAGAGTATAAAAGTTTGCTAATATGTTTGACCGTCTGTAAGGCAAACCTCTTTGCCCTTTACAAATCATTTCAAAGGTTCAACATTACTTAGAATTTATATAAAACGTAAACTTCTAAGTGAACAACATTTCATTTTAATTTTTTTTTAAATTTTACATAGAATCAAGTAAATGATATTAATTTGAATACCAAAAAATTACAATTAATGAATTCATTAATTGAATCATTCATTCCTTCACTCATTTATTCATTCATTCATTCATTCATTCACTCATTTATTCATACCTGCTTCAAGCGTTTTCAAGAGCGTTTCAGAAGAGTCAGCTGGGACAAAATTTACAGATCCAGTTTCCTTCAGCGACAGACTTTGTCTAAAATGAAATCAAATCTGATCTTATGCAATGTAATTTGATCCCTCATCTGTTTCACTCATCTCTTAAGCACCATGTCAGCAACTAGCAATCCAACTGATTTTCAGAAAGTGATTGCAATTAGTAAAGCGAAATCGTCGTGGAAGATAGTTAAATCACAATCAATAGGTGGAAGCAAAATCAGTTCCAGGTCCAGATCCAAATGGGTCATGCTGCTGCAGGGTCCAAGGTGCCAAACATACCCCAACACCACCACATCCCATGTACAATTGCACATACATGTGTAGCGGTATCCAAGTTCTGGTATGTGCGCAAGAATGCATTTCATGTTTAATGTGTTTTAAACAACTTATAAAACAGTTACCAACTTTACAGTAATCACTGATGAAACAGATTCATCCAAATTCATCTGCACCAGCCATTTCTCAGTTGACGCAACAGATTTGATCGCATCATCAGAAACCGTGTACTCCGCTTGAAAAGATGACGTCAGGTTCATATCAAGAAGCTTAAAGACACAAAACAAATTGCAGTTAATCCACTGTAAACACACCACCGCACAACACTTTCAGGCAATTGAAATTATGAAAATTTATATAGCATAAACCAGTGGTTCCCAACCCGTGGCCCGCGGGCCAAAAGTGGCCTGCGAGGCCTCAAAAAAAGGCCAAAAAGGTTGGGAACCACTGGCATAAACAGTCAGACAAATTCTTGAATGCTATACAAAATTGGAGTAACGTAAGAAGGGCAATTTTGACTGATTTCTTTTGAAACAGAACTTACTTTTGAATCTATGAATAGCTGCCGGAAAACTGTTCCAGGTAAATATACAAAATTATCCATTTTGTAGAAATATATGCAATCTGAAGGAAGCTTCAGGTCCCAAAGAAGAGGGGAAATACAGTCTTAGCTGATACCGTTGAACAGATAGATGCTGGGTCAAATATCTTCGAATGACGTTGTTCAACCTACTTCGTTAACTTGCGAGAATCGTCCAAGCGTATCCATGCTGATGCAATCAGCCTTCGTCTTTCGAACTTTGTCGCCGTTGATCTTTTCATACGTTACTTTACATTCTCCGGACGTATCGACCTAATAATTTATACATTCAAGCAAATATTGTAATTTAAGTCAACAGTTCAACTTCAGTTCCTCTAGTCAAAGGCCTAACTCCTGATGCAGCAGGATAATTCATTCATTCATTCATTCATTCATTCATTTAAGAATTTATGCAGCAACTCTTCAAGCTACTCAGAAGTGATCCAGACTCAAGCATGGCAAAAAAGTAGTTTTTTTAACTTGAATAAGAAATGTTTTACTAATTAATTTTATTTAGATACACTTCAATTCCATCAAAAAGTAAACATTATTATTCCATTAAACACTTAAGAAATCCAACACCGACAAAATAAATCCATCAGTGTCATTCACGACATTAACCATTATGCCTATCATAATCGAAAAGTCAAGCACAGGGCACCATCCTATTCACTAGCGCTGAGCTGTTCTCTGACAAGACCAGAATTGCCGGTTTGGTTTGAGGGCTTCAACCTACCAGTCTTTATTAGGGCCCCCCCCATACATAGCTAAGTCTTCTTTTCATACCCCCCAACTCCACGTGGATTATAGTCTGACCCCCAATTTATTTTTCTACAATTCTCATACTGCATGGACAAAACAAAATCTACCACACAAGTCATCAAACAAAGGCATAGCAAAACAAAGTTGCAATCAGGTCACTGTAAACCACATAGAGTATAAAAAGTTTGCTAATATGGTTGACCTTCTGTAAGGCCCTTTATAAATCATTTCAAAAGTTCAACATTACTTGGAATTTATGTAAAACGTTTCTAAGCGAACAAAATTCATTTGAATGTTTTCAAACTTTTACATACAACCAATTAAATTATATTAATTCGGAAAACAAGGAAGAAACCTCAGAATGCGTTCCATCCTCCATTCGCAGTTGAAACAGCGAGATGATTCCTTTCTTGATGTTCGTCGCTTGCACCGTGTCTTCGTCATCTCCGAATATCGTTCCCACCCGTCCCGCCTCCCACTGGAAGTAGATCGGAAGCCGTGGAAGCGTCTTGAGGTCACGAAAGACATCGGACTGCGCCACGCTGTGCAACCGAGGACCAACAATCTAAGAGTCACAACGAGATCATAAATATTCATAATGCAATGTAGTAATGCATTGTTACTGGATTGGATATCATTGCATTGTTACTGGATTGGATATCATTGCATTGTTACTGGATTGGATATCATTGCATTGTTAATGCATTGGATATCATTGCATTGTTACTGGATTGGATATCATTGCATTGTTACTGGATTGGATATCATTGCATTGTTACTGGATTGGATATCATTGCATTGTTACTGGATTGGATATCATTGCATTGTTATTGCATTGGATATCATTGCATTGTTAATGCATTGGATATCATTGCATTGTTAATGGATTGGATATCATTGCATTGTTATTGCATTGGATATCATTGCATTGTTAATGCATTGGATATCATTGCATTGTTAATGGATTGGATATCATTGCATTGTTAATGCATTGGATATCATTGCATTGTTACTGGACTGGATATCATTGCATTGTTACTGGATTGGATATCATTGCATTGTTATTGTTAATGCATTGGATATCATTGCATTGTTACTGGACTGGATATCATTGCATTGTTACTGGATTGGATATCATTGCATTGTTACTGGATTGGATATCATTGCATTGTTACTGGATTGGATATCATTGTATTGTTACTGGATTGGATATCATTTCATTGTTACTGGATTGGATATCAATCTATCAATTAAATCACTTAAATTTATATCATCATCATCATCAAATTTATATAGCTCCGCTTCAAGATTTCTACTCAGAGGCACTCCCAATCCACTTCGCACTAGAAGCACTGCAGATTATGATGCGCTGTGAAAGGTGCTTTGTAAGTGTGTAAATAGACTAGAACTGAATAGAAATGCAATTGAGAGCAAGTAATTAATGCTAAAGAGAATTGGCAAATTTCCACAGACTGTGATGTACTGCATGTAATGCATACTAAACATTTGTTACAATGTGCCCAGATATAACATAATTTCATGAGTTGCATGAGGTCAGAGCGCATGAATTACTCCATGAGAAACAACAACATCTACGAGAGTATATGCAAGCTGTTCTTGCTATAAGAATACACTATTGGAGATATTAGATATTCTGAAAACATATTCAGATGCCTTTAGTATGTATTTTCATATCTAGTGCAATTTATTAACCAAAGTAGTAAGTACATGTGCTAATAAGATTTTGCATTAATTAAATATAACAAGATTGTTGGACAGAGCATTTTTGCAGGCAATACTGCAAGGAACTAAAGGACCACTGATGAATCATGCATAGGTAAAGCCAGTTGAGGAAAGCCCTATCTACTTCTGGGGCTTTGGTATTCCATAGAAAGCTTTGTCCCACAGTTTGTGGTGAACTAACTGAACTGAACATCCCTTTTCATGCACCTCAACAACTCAATAGCTTTTTCAGAGGTCATGGCATTTTAAATTAAACAGCTTTTCTTCAGATCTGCACAATTTTCTTTTAACCAGGAATTTTGCATGCACCTTCACAAACCATTTATAAACTTCTAGTTTGTTTGGACCGCGCTGGGAGCACCTCTGAATAGGCGTCTTTGATAGATCATCTAGATAAAAGTGCTCTGAAGAGTGGGAACATTCAAATAAATAAATGACCACGCAGTTGATGCACTGTGCATCAGGCGCTACCATTTACAAAAGTTGCTAAGTATTATCATTCCATATGTCAGCATCCTAACTTAAAATTGCTCTAGGTCTATTGTGCCTACCAGAAGTTTGATTAGGTTGACGTTATTGGTCCAAACTGGGGTGACTTCGACTTCGGCGCTGAATCGAAACCCAACGTCTTTCTTTGCAGACGTCGCTTGTGATGAGCTTGGTTCGTTTAGCGCTACTTCGGTGCTGTAGACGTACTTGTACGTTTGACCCGGAATGAACTTGACGGGAAAACTCACCAATGGATGACCGTTTGCTGCTGGACAGTCATTAGTATGATTATTAGGTGCATGACAACAAGGCTGAATCATGTCTACACATAAATGGTGGAAAGTCTATTAATTAATTCATTATTCATTATATGCATTTATATAGTGCTTCTTCAAGGGGGCTACTCAGAGGCACTCCCAACCTCAGTGCGGCCAAATAAATCTGTATTAAGATTAGAGAGGAAAGTCTGAGTAGGATTTTTACAAAGAGAGCGAAGGATCAGAGGAAGACCACTCCAGGTTGAGGGTCCTAATGATGACTATGCATGGTTGACAAGCAGGTGCAACTAACTGAATGCACTATAAGCTGAAATCACTGAATGCACTATAAGCTGACATTCCATGTTCCAATAGTTAGGGTGAGAATTGTCCGAGGATTCTTTCTTATAGGGTCGAATAATAATCATGAATGTCTTTTTTGTGCACCCCTCCCCCAACTCCAGGTGAATTCCACAAGGATCATAACCTGAACGTTCAGTCAATTTTCTACAATTCTCATACTGAAAGTAGAGTGTAATAATTCTTTAGAGAATTCATATTCTAGTTTACGGCAACAGTTGAAACTTTTGCATTTGTCTGTGCATGTATGCATGTAATCAGTTGTTTGTTTATGAATGAATGAATGAATGAATGAATGAATGAGTGAATGAATGAATGAATGAATGAATTAATTAATTAATTAATGTATCTACACATTCACTAATACTTTATGATGTATATCTGTGTATTATTAGTATGCATGTATATATTGTTTTATTCTAAATACCTATGCATTTGATATATGGCTCAGAAATAGTTCTACTAGTTCAATATCAGTTGTTGTATTAGAACTATTGATTGCAAATGACTTTTTATCAATCCTTGAGGTCTCGTGTTATTAATAATAACATTTTTTCTTTAATCAAACGCTTGCAAATGCACAGTGCTGTACATGTACAAGTTATGCAATAATCTTAATTAAAATCAAACTTAACTACTAACAGAACAGACAGCCTGCAATACACGATACTAGTAAGCAGCCTACATAGCATGTCAGCCCTAAGGGGCGCGAACTCGTTACCTCTCGCTCTCCATGCCAGCGTGTTATCTAATGCACTACCGAGCGCCCCCGCTATGGGTCCTATAGCTTTGTCAATTTGTCAGCTCATTGCTTCTGAGTTACTATAGAAACATAATAAGTGAGTAATGAGTATAGTGTTTGCCAGGCCAGCTTTTTGAACCAGGATTTAATTTAGCACACCAACTGGCCAGGCTAGCCTAAATAGTATTCAGGGTCAACATGCATGCTTAGACTATTTTTAGCATCCAGAGTCCCATGACAATTGACAATGCATGATATAAAATAGGCTGCCATTCTTTGTTCTCTGTCTGCCTGGCAAAATCCCCCTTAGTGGCCCTTACACCTAAATACTCAAGGATTTATGACTTTACCATTTGTAGAATAACCAAACTATTGATTTAATTCGATGTAAAACAAACATAACCTTATAAAAACCTATAAAGGTGCATAAGTCATATCAAATTCTGTGTAATTAAACTTGAGCATCAATTGACAAAGCTCTTAAGAATTGTTGTATTTATTTATTTTTATTTATTTATTTTTCCCATTTGCCAAAGCGCCCCCTTCAAGCTTTCTACTCAGAAGCACTCCCGACTACAGCGCAGAAACTGAATCGGAGTTTCATGCCGAAGTGCATGAGCAATTGCAAGTGAAGGACTTGCTCAAGGTCCCTATATGGCGGCTTGAAGTGGATTTGAGGTGGAACCCAGGGTTTAAAGTGGGTGGGAGCGCGTGGGAACGACGATCATCAATGTTCCCACTGCTCACATTCAGCATTCCCACTGCTCACCTAAACCATTTTAACCACTTGTGGAACCCCTGCTCCAAGGCACCGAACCGACCACTATACCCTGTGCAAGTTTTTATAGGTTAATCAGAGAACTGCTCAAATTCAGAACCAGTTTAATAATGTGTAGCATGCATTGGGCTCAGTAGTTTTGCCCCATAGAAAAAGAATGAATATGGTCTATAATAACTAAGGTTTAAGAGTATTCGTCATCAGTGAATTTCTTCTGTGCCCCAAAACAAAGTCAGTTGTAGGAAGCACCTTATTCAGTACAAAACAGAAGCAAGGAGGCATCTACAAATACAGGTCAGGGCTGCTCAAACTCCAAATTCAATTGTCTCAAAACCACTCAGTGAGTCAGTGGGGCACTAAACTTTCAGCACGCCTCTATAATAGGGTCACAAAGTCATAAGCCGGGTCCTAACTGAATTTACTGAAACTTTAAATGTCTACCACAAGCACATGTCAGACTGTTTCCTAAATCCTAACTGGGTTAATTTCATGAACACTATATTATAATGACACGTGCAATGTGGCAACATATGATACGTTTAATGAATAATAACATAAATTATGTGCGACTAGTATTACAGCCATGCTGCTCATGCACGCCTGCAGCATGCAGACGACACATATAATGACCGCACAGTCAATAATTATGTACTTACCGATCACAAAGAGGGTCACTATAATCCGAAAAATTTGTGAACATCTAGCCGTAGACATTCTCCTTTTCCTTCAGTGAATTTCCAACAAAAATAAAATCTAGAATTTAAAAAAATAACGCTGCAGTCTACGGTGACATCTGTCCAACTCTAAAGTTTCGACCCTCTCTCTATCCGAAATCTCATCAGCTGCTCTAGCTAGCATCTCGTGGGTGATGATGAAGTTTTCGGCCGCATTAAACTTTATCCTCTCCACATTTTTTCAGATATTTCATCAGTGCATTAGTTAATGTCGCACAGAATTCGAATGTCTTGTTATAAGAGATATCTTAATTGCAGAATCCTAACCACTTATTGTTATAAAAACGCGACAAAGTAAACTATGAGAGTAAGGAGTGATAAATTTACGCAGCAGTGTTTTTATACACCCAATTTAGTGGCACATAGTCTAGCAGGCCGTTCAATAATACGGGTTCTGTGACTACGGTACAAAGTTCAACTATATAGGTCACCCAGGTCACATGCATGAGTGCGAAGTTCCACGACACTTAATTACAGCCAGGGCCTCGAAAATTCTGAGACAATACGTGTACCTAGGCCTAACTGCGTCACTTGCCGAAGGCTTCGTCATTAAAGTAGGCCTCTAGCCTATCGAGAGGCCTAGGCCAACTTTAGAGAATGTTTCAAGTGGAATCATTAGCCCACACATTAGTAAATCCTGTAAAAATTTATGCAAATATGTCTCGCCCTGTTAGATTAGCATAAAAGCAGTGCTTAAAAAGTTGAAGTATGTAGATGGGGTCAAGGCACTTCTTTTAAAATTTGAATGCCATCTTGCCACTTATTATTCCAGTAGGCCTTTAGTCTGCGAAGGTCAGGGACAGCTAGGCATTTCTTTTCAACACTTTAAGCACTCCTAGAAATGATCAACCAGAATATCTATACCAATAATAATTATTTTCTATAGTTTAATACCGTGCTTCGACTTTAAGATCGAAACTGCTTATAACGGTTGATACTCCATGCTCTATGTTGGAGTTCGGTGTTTCTATTTTCTTGTTGCCATTGACGTTGACCCGCCATATTGGGTCAACAAACTGATGTAGTTTGTTTGGTTTCTTGACTCTGGTGAATTTATATAGAGAGTTGTTTTGAATAGGATTGTTCAGTTCCAAAATATGTCTGTCATAACAACTGTTCCAGAACCTAATTTATGGAACGAAATTTGCAAGGGTAGGCTTAATATTAATTATAATCTGACCATGCACGTAATTAGCAGCTATGATCTAACTGATAATTTCGATTGCATTCTAATTTATATATTAGTTGGCTACTTGTGTCACATCGAATATCAAAGTTGAATTGAGCACTTTGAATTAACTGAATTGGTTTTTAACTCGCATTATCTTTTGCGATGCATTAATTTTTGTGGACATGCATCCTGTTTCGAGAGTAAATATTGATGAGTGCACACAGCAATCTGATACCTGTTGTAGTTGCAGATTTTTTACATCGGTTCTAAACTTTGCAATTTTTCAGAGTTTCAGCTACGAAAAGATGCAGATGCGTTCAATGATCAGAATTTACCGTTAGAAGTGAATTATGACGCGTCTAAGCATACTCCAGTTTTCTTTGGTGACCTCCTGCACAAAAGAGTTACCGTTGATGGGAGAGTTGAAGCAGACTTTGATTCTGCAGTCTCTCACCCCGCCTGTGTTGGATATGCTTTCGTTAAAAGGCCGCCCGCGTCACCCCCTGCACCCCCTCCTGCCAGCCCAGACAAACGTCGAAGTAAGTGTTGTGATGAAGTTTCTTAAATTTCAGAGTAGCCAACTGTGTATAAATATTATCACCACTATCCATAAGTTTAACTATGTGGCTATTTTGTTTATGTTCTGGAAAATGATGCTTTGCCCTTTTTTAAGTAAGTAAGTAAGTAAGTAAGTAAGCCGTTTATTGACAAAGCATCAAACACGTACAAAAGAGCAGTAATCAGTACAAATTCAATGACTTTCGAGTGATCGGTGCATAAGTCAAAGGGTCAATCCAAAAAGGTCGTATGGACCCGCTGAGGCTGGATTGACCCTTCCTTTCTCAATAACATTTGGCTATTGTAAAAAAAACAGTGCAAAGCACAACATCTTACACATGAAACGAAAGCAAACTGAAATGAAATGACACACAGATTTCAAAACAAAACAAAAAACAAGAAAAAAACAAATTATGACCAATTGTTTAAATTGATTAAATCTAATTATGATTTGTATTTTAGGCTCATGCAAGAGGAGTCTCTCTGAGTTACAAAGGCTTATCTTTCACTGGTTTTCAAATGTACCAGATCATAATCCACTCTGTTATCTACACTCTAATACACAATTAATCTGACTTGGTTAAATAGTGCAGAAAGATAAAAATGGCTATTTCGCTGTTGAAAGTGTGATCTAAATTATTTCTATTCTCAATTACTTACGAGATTTTTATTACAGTTGATATCAGTGAGCTTTAGCTTGCATTAAAATGTTTGCATTCTTCAGGTTCACCAAGAGAATATCTCGAGCATTACGTCTTTCCTGTGCTTCTTCCTGCTTTGGAAGAACTTCTGCGACAAGCAAAGATGGAAAAATGTTTTGAAGTAAGCAGTAGACATACAGTTTATTAGAATTGTTTCTGTGCGTTACAATTTAATGTATAGATACATGTATGCAATATCATGCTGTTCGTTTCATTGCATGTTCAAGTTTGAAACTGCCAAAGTTACACTAAGCCTTGTTGCATTTCAAAACTGTCAGAGTTATGCACCTGTTGCAAATTTTATTCCACGTATAATGCGTTTTCTTACATGTACAATTTATTACTTAACAGAGAAAACGAACGAAGTTCAATGCAGGAGACTTTCTGACTGAATATCTCTACAAGTGAGAAAACATCAGTGTTTGGTTTCTTGCTTTTAGAATAATTTGCATATCATATGTTATATTTGCATATGATAATATATATGTTTACATTTTACAATTTCTTTATTCAAAACCTAAATTTTTACAACACATTAATTCAAACAATCATTTTTACAACACTTAAAGCTACTTGTATGTGTGTTTATTTTATTACCTGCACAGCTGTGGTAACAATGGTTAATGAACAGTGAACCAATGCAGTAATTGGTGAATACTCTTTATGCAGAAAACATAGGATTTGTAGCTACATGCATCTGTAACAAGCAATGAAAAATTACTTAGATAGCACCCACTGGTTACTCCTACACTGACCCCTAGCAGACTATAATGGCTATCATTTAAACATTGCATTCTGAGTGGCCCTACATGTAAATGTACACATACGTGTATAAATATTGTTTACATTTTATCAGATGTGCTTGTACACACAATCAAGAAGGAATTGAGGTTTGACTTTATTTCATTGTTTTTCCACCAGGAATAATCCACTCCACAGCGATCGGGAGGAAGTCTGCCTTGCGGACATACCCTTCGTTCGAGACTGGTGGATGGAACAGTAAGCGTTTTAATTCTTCAACCATAATATTGCATGTGATAATTACAAAGCATATCTTACTCATGTAGTTAGTTCTTGTACCTAAAGTTTGTACCATCAGTCAGAAACGTGGCTCTCATTAGTGTACACACTGTGCAGTGTGAGAGGGGCTATATAAATTTATAGATACAATACATGCCGGAGGTCAGAAGTGAGCCAAGAGCATTAGAACAATGATGGAGAAAGTCGGTTGAGGGTAAATTCTCTGACTGGTCCATCGTTGGGTTGTAACATGGGGTGAACAATTGAGTGGGGATCAGAGGGCACCAAATGTATCCTTTCTCTGTGACGCCATGTAAGTTAGTGGCTGTTGTGCAAAACATGTATTATGAAGACTAGCGGCCTTTGTCTTTTTCCAAAGTTTCAAGTATTTCAAATAGTAAACATGCATTTATTTTAAAAATGCTTTTTAAATTAATTTTTTAATTTGTTTGTTTAGTCCCAGAGCTCCTCTTCCAAAGTCACTTTTGTGGTCAGAAAAAGAAGCATCACTGATCATTCAGTCGTTTTGGCGAGGGTTCAAGGTAAGACTTAACTGATCTGAAGAATTAAAAACTTTTCCTCTTCGCTTTTGACCTTACTTACCTTTGAATTTTGCTTGCACGCGCACGACAATCTGGCCTAGTGGTGCTATGGAAGTTCTCAGATTAATTGTGTAATTATTTTATAATGGTTTGAACTGCAATATATAATAATAGCAGCATTTGTGTTTTGCACTGCTTATGCTTATGCTTACTCAATAAGTGATGGCAGAGGAAAGTGGTCTCCTATATTTGAGTTAGGCTATGGGATACATATAATTATCCAAGGAGGTTGATAAGAGCAAAGTCATCTGGATTTAATGTACTCATATATTTATTATTATTACCGGTTATTATCATTAGTATTATTATTAGAATTTTTTTATTCATGCCATTGTCCATTGCCAATATTATTGTTGTTATTGCTAGAATTATTATTATTATTGTTCAGGGTGTAGCCAGGAAAGTTTTGGGGGTTTCATCCTTGTCATGGATTTCCATCAGACTTGACCACATAGTAGGCCTACACAAAAAGTTTTACAAATTTCAGCTATTTATTTCAAGGGCTGAACCCGTAAACCCCTAAACACGCCCATGTTATTATTACTGTTATTATTACTGTTATTATTACCAATGATTATTATTACTGTGTGTTAGATTCGTGAGGAGGACTCTGTCCAGGAGTTGAGACAATGGCAGAGGGAGTGTCGGGAAGAGAGCCGCAACATCCACGAAGCAGTCAACCAGTTCTGGTCGGATAAGATTCCGAACGACCAGGAAACGGAGGAACCGAAGGAGATGATGGACCAGGAACCACAACAAGAAGCTGCGGCTGCTGAGCAGACGGATGCCCCGCACTCCATTACACCCGCCAGCATCAGCATTGACTGCAATTTTTCTGGTCTAACACCTTTACCTTGACATGTTAGAGTAAAATGCACGTAAAAGCAGTTGGGTGCGCTGATTAGAACTGGTTTAATACTGTCAGGTTGCCTCCATGTACCCAAGTCATCTGTCTTCATTGTAAATAGTGAGAATGATGTGCTTACAGTTAATAAAGAACACTCTTGCTTACTTACTTACTTGTTCGCTCACTCCCACCTCCTAATCGACCTTGTTTCACTGAGCGTCTTAATCATTGCATGAAGCGTCATGATCATTGCATAAAGGGCAGAACTGCCTGTAAGTGGCCATATCCACCTAAGTCTATGCGTTGCTGAAGTACCCAAGCCTCCATAAGCCTTCGCCTTGTAAACGCAAGATGTTCAGAAGAAAACCTTGTTATAAAACGTCGTTTCGTGGACAAAAAGAGGTGCATCAAGCTGTGCTAAGTTATAATGCCCCAGAACATGGAGGAAGGCCAAGCCCCAGTTGTTAATGGAACCCAGGGTGATATAATTATTATAATCGTCATTATCGTCGTCGTCGTCATCATCATCGACCACCGACTTCACACTCTCCGTGAGATTACAAGTACTGAACTTCGTGCACTTATCCTAACGTCTGCACCGAAGACGTGTGAACTAGATCCGGTGCCTACGTTTCTAGTACAGGAACACATCGATATCATTCTTCCATTCCTTACTATGATGTGCAACCGCTCGATTCGTGAAGCACAGCTTCCAGTCTCTCAGAAACAATCGATTCTGCATCCGGTGCTGAAGCGGGAGGGCCTAGATGCAGAAGATCCGGGGAACTATCGCCCAATCGCCAATGTAACATTTTTATCTAAAATTCTTGAGCGTATCATTGCTAATCAATTAATTGCTTACTTGGATGTAAATGATTTGCTCCCTTCCCATCAATCTGGGTTCCGTAAGAATCATTCGACTGAGACTCTTTTACTCCGCCTTTTGTCTGATCTCTATGGTGCTATGGATACAGGACGCATCTCTCTTCTGGCTTTATTTGATGTTAGCTCGGCTTTTGACTGCGTCGACCATAACATACTCCTCCAACGCCTTTCTACCTCTTTTGGCGTTGTGAATCAGCCTCTTAAGTGGCTTCATTCTTTTTTAACGGAACGTACCAATTCTGTTGTCTTTGGTACATCCAGATCTGTCTGGGTTCCTGCCACATTCGGAGTCCCTCAGGGTTCTGTTTTGGGACCATTGCTGTATATCATTTATACGTCTGGCATAGAATCACTGCTGACATCTTGTGGTCTTTTTCACCAGCTTTATGCTGATGATGTTCAAGCGTACACCCACTGCCACCCTGACAATAGTCTGGAAGTAGTTAAGCAAATGTGTCATGCTATGGATAAGCTGGCCAGCTGGTTAGCCTCTAACCGCCTCCTACTTAATGCTTCCAAAACTCAATTCATCTGGTTGGGTGGACGTAGACGACTGGCAAATGTTGATCGTTGTGCCGTGGCTAAAGCATTTCCCCATGTGACCTTTTTTGATTCTGTCCGGGACGTGGGTGTTATGCTTGATGAAGAACTTAGTTTTTCAAAACATGTCAACCAGCTGACTCGTGGCTGTTACTACCAAATTCGTCAGCTACGGGTCATCTCTCGCTCATTATCAGAGAACTCTGCTGCTACGTACCCTTGTTCATGCTTTTGTTACCAGCCGCTTGGACTACTGTTGCTCTATTCTGGTTGGTCTGCCTCTATTATTGATATCCCGACTTGACCGTGTTCTTCGGTCTGCAGCCCAGATAATTGGTCGAATCCCCAAATATGCATCCGTTTCATCTTACATTCGTGATACTCTACACTGGCTCCCTATCTCACAGCGCATCGAATACAGAATTGCTTCACTGGTTTGGCGTTGTCTTCTTGGCTGTGCCCCGACTTATCTGTGTGAACTCTGCTGTCCATTATCTGTTGTCCTTTCTCGCAGAGCCCTTCGCTCTGCCTCTAGCGGTAAGCTTTTGGTCCCGCGTGTTGAATCATCAACCTGTCAGCGTCGTGCTTTCTCAGTTGTAGGTCCTTCTGTCTGGAATAGTCTCCCGTTGCAGATGCGCTTGCTGCCTAGGGTCGACTCGTCAGTGTTCTACAAGCTCCTTAAAACTTTTTTGTTTCACCGTGGTTGGACTGGGAGCGCTTCTGAGTGGATTTCTTGAAGAGGCGCTATATAAATTCTTGAAATGAATGAATGAATGAATCATCGTCCAGGGGTGTAACGAGGTTTAGAAAAGTGAAGGGGCGTAAATAGGACGTAGTGGATTTATTTGGCGCGAAGCGCCAAAAATTTTTTTAAAGGGCCCCCCAGTTTTTCACAAGGCCCCCCCAAGTGGGGGGGCCCTGGGGAGCCTTAGTAACAAATGGGGCAGCTTCAAAAGTCCCAAATTAATCCTCTAATTAGAGTATAAATGGGTGAAATTGGGTGAAAATAGAGTGGAGACGTGTCAGACGGGATATGAAAATACAACAGAGAAAAAAGACGGAAATATCGTAGAGTTATAGGATTATCGTAGGATCATTGAGTCTATTAGAGTTTAAGTACTATTACTAATGCAGCCGACTTCTGTGCGGCAAGTCTTGACTCTTAAAAATTGATGTGAAATTGTGAATTATTTGATGTACACATTTGAAACAAAAAATGGGAATATCTTTGTCCAAGTCTCCAGAAGCATGCATCAAGATACTTTCAATGTCACGCAGAAGGGGTTCTTCTCCACGGCAGCTCTGAACCAACACTGTCTCCATACAGTGCATTATTTTCCATGCGGATGATTCAAACCGTTCACATATACTAGCAGTGACTTTATCTAACACCAAGTAGTACTGTACTCTGAAGTACTGGTCAACAGATTCAAATTCAACTGCACGACTTCCATCCTCGAAGCGCATAGGAGCGTGGCGCATTCTAGGAAGTTTTGCCTCAGCACCATTAAAACGACCTCTGCGAACTTCCACATCACGCCAAATGCTCTCGAAATGCATATCTGTTCTCTTCGTGTTGAGCAGCATCTTTAAAGCTAACACGGATTCTAGTCCCTCCGCTGCTGACAGCTTCGGATTCTGGAGTTGCTTACTCAACTCGTCAGTCATTCCAAACAGTTCTAGACCAATAGTTTGAGCAAAGCTGAACTCAAAAGATTCTAGCCAACGCAGCAAACCGGAGGCCTTAGCCTGTGCTTCGTGAGTCGAGGTACGATCTGATCTTATGTCGTCCAGAATTTGCAGCAACGATGAGGCTTGGCTATCTATTGCAGTTAAAGCATTGTATTTCACTGTCATTCTAGTCGGGCACAGTGGGCGTAATGAATGAATCTGCGAGTCCTCCTGTTCAGAATTTATGTGTCGCAGGTGTGCCATTCTTTTAGGAGAGTGTCTGATGAACGAAGTGAGCTCTAAAATGTTGCTGAAGAAGTCGCGCATGAACGGAACAGCATCTGACACTGTGTCTTTTACACACAAATTCAAGCAATGCATATGACAATATGCGAACACTGCCTTAGGATAATGTCGTTGTATTCTTGCAGCTACACCATTTCTTATGCCGGTAATAAAATAATGGAAGTAAACTATATTCGACCTCAACAGCTATTTCCAACTGTCGCTTTGCTCTTTACTGTGGCTTAGCTCTTTTTTGGAAAGATTTTAAGGACCACTTTTCCTCTCTTTTCTCAAAAAAGTGGGAGGGCCCTCTCATAAAAAAGTGGGGGGTCCGTTCTCATATTAGGCCCCCCCTGATAAAAAAGTGGGGGGCCAGGCCCCCCCAGGCCCCCCCACTCGTTACACCCCTGTCATCGTCAACGTTATGTATGAACTTGTAGCGCTGCTAGCTACCCCTCGAACGATTGCTCCTCTACTTATATAAGAGCAACTGTATGTAAATAATCGCATATTAGTTGGAAATGGCAAATATAATTATATCAGATGAAATGATGATGTGGTGGCTTATTACTGATAATCGTTTTCATCTTTTGCTGTTAAAGTCTTCGTCATTGAATGCCCACCCAATTAACAACAGCGAACGGCAGCTCGACAGTTAGTCGACACCTCTTTTTGTCAAACCAGTTGCATATAATGGCAGTCGATAATGCTATCGTATTGTTTTTCTGCATCAACCATCTAGAATTCTAGATAATTTTCAATATTAGAATGTTATGATCATGACCTTAGACTTAGAGGCTCAGATGGTAAAAGCTGCGTCTAATATACCAACAATTTTTTCCGACGGCAACAGCCCTTGTTGTCAGCAGCTGTAATTAAACTCTGGATAGGCCTACATCAATGCTATTAAAACTTCGCCATTGCTTGCACTTTGCATGGTATAGTGCTAGTCCCAAGTCTCCATAACGGATCTACCTATCACACTTTTTTGACATCGCGAGCCACCAATTGACTTATTCTCGAAGCCGATGGCCGCACCGATGAACTCAAAATTGAAAAATTATTAACTATATTAAAAATATGATTTGCTGACCAAGGGATGCTGACCCTCTGCTATTTTGTTTTCGTTGACCATCGTGGCGATCTCGATATTACGATCATTCTACTAACAGCGCCTAATTAGTCAAACTTGTAAGTATAATTTATTCTATATCCGATTGCAGTGCGTTTGCAGGCGTTTTTATTAAAGTATATTCTTACTTACTTACTTTTCCCGCAGATGTCACTTAGCTTCCATTATTAAATACAATGCCACAATGTTAAATGACAATTATTTACTTCAAACACATAATTTTTTTGATTTTTCATTCTTAATATAGATGACTAAATGCATTTGCTAGAAAATAAGACGGGAGTTTTACAACATCTTTATCGCCCAATAAACAAAGACGTTGCGCTCTACAAGCATTTTCCAATCTCGTGTACAACAGATCCTCGATCATCCGGGTACTGAAGAAAATCGCGGGTGCATCTTATTTTGTTGGGGTTGTTTTTGTGTAAATTAGAGGCATAATTTGTTACTAAAATGGGGCGAAAAAAGAAGAAGCAAATGAAGCCGTGGTGCTGGTGAGTATAGACAAATCGTGTTTCTACAATAGTTGCTTTGTTTTTAACACTGCTATGTTTTAAAGTTCTGTGCTAATGTAAGCGGTTCAAGAGAGCATGTGAGCCAATCTATTGTTTTACCGTCCAACCATAATTATTCGACCATGTCATATCGTTGGAGTGTGACGAATTAATTTGAAAGTTAACCTGTAAAAAGTTCTAGCGCCAGAATTATAATGCGTCAGCTAGACATAAAACAGCCAGAAGTTTGAAGAAACATGAAACCGGGAGACCAGTCCAGGTTGTAGAATGGTTATTGTGACTGACGTCTCGGTAGATCGTAAACAGTATGGCCGCCGTAGATGCGTGCATAACAGAGCGGCCCGACATACGGCCCAATATTTCCGCGAAAATTAAAGCACGCTTCAATTTCATCAGAATGACTGCACTAACCCTAAAACTAACCCTAACCGACCCTCACGACGCCTAACCTGAGCCCTAACCGACCCTCACGCTTTGCATGTTTGGATGCATGTTGCGATATCGTCCATAGGCGGCACTCTAATTTTATTGCATTCCTTGGCGGCCATACTGTTTACGATTTACCGAGACGTCAGTAACAATAACCGTCCTTTTTGTTAGCACTATTTTTAACAACAATATATATTTTGTTGTTAATGTATTTTTTGTAATTGTTGTCATGTTGCAGGTATTGTAATCGAGAATTTGATGACGAAAAGATTTTAATTCAGCACCAAAAGGCAAAACACTTCAAATGTCATATATGTCACAAGCGTCTGTACACAGGACCAGGATTATCCATACACTGTATGCAGGTTAGTTGTGGAAAATGTGCTGCTTGGTCTAACACAAAGTCTGTTAGTTTACTGCATACATGCAGGCTGTTGCATGAACTGGACGTTAGAAGTGTAGACCTGCTATATATAGTTCTACAAATCACGCTTTCATGCCAAGTTCATTAAATTCTACACCACCACCTTGTTCGTGTTTTTTTATTAAATGTAGTCCATAGCGTATAAAATCAAAATGTATCAGAAACCTGATGTTCTGAATTTTGCTTTCACACAATTTGCATGTAGAAAACCAGGAAAGAAGTGTGTACAGTTGCCATTGGTGTATTAAAAATCCATGCTGAGAGCATATGAATAGTTCTTCGTACATCAGATGACCCAATCTGTGTTTGCAGGTTCATAAGGAAACGATAGACAAAGTACCAAATTCCATTCCTGGAAGAACCAGCGTCGAAGTCGAGATCTACGGCATAGAAGGGATACCGGAGGAGGATATGAAGCAGCATGAAAAGCAAAAGAATGCCAGAGGTTTGTAGCTTTTGTATCTCCTGTGCTCAGCTTCTAGTCTTCATTTTGTGCAAAGTCTTATCACTGACTATTGACATAACTTGATTCCCATTGCTATTTGTGGCCACAAAGAGTTTCCTAACCTTTTAGCGATGAGTGTGTAGTCAAAATGACACGGAAACCAAAGCAGCTATCGTTAAAAGATTAATGATCGGGTGAAGTAGAAACGTGTTAATTAACATCAATTGGACAATTGATTAACGCTGCCTATTTTGCAGTTGGCTCTTTCAAAGTTGAAACGTGCTACCTGACCGTAGAGACAAAGAGATTGGACAAAGTTCACTTCAGGAGCAGTGTATTTTCTTATGTTAAAATATGTTACTTAGCGTTAAAGAAATAAGCCATCAAAAAGATGTTTGGTGATTATATTTCAGTTGGATCAAATTTTACTGAGCATTGCACTGTTGATGGTTTATTTGCTCTTATTTTTAACTTTTTAAATTTGTTTTGTAGCCGCACAGAATGCACCGGAACCACCTGATGATGGTAAGAAATGGGCTTTGTATTTATTTATCTGCTTGTATCGTATCGCATCTATAGGTTTATGTAGAATTTTGGAATGAATGTTAAGAGGTGCTTTCACATGGAAACTCTGAAAGAAAAGAAATGCCTTTAAAGAATAGGACACTTATGAGAAAAAGCCTGTCTTTAGTTTAGCCGTTAATGAGGAATGAAGGTCAGTGGTAAAGCCACATAGAAAAATTCTTACGTGTTATGGTCACATCGGCAAGAAAATTGTCGTGCATATGACCTTTGAACTCGTGTATAACGTGCCGAGATTATAATTTGTCTCTTTGGTGCAGTATGTGTTGGTGGATTAACAACAGATTCTGTATCTTTATATAATCTCTTTGGCGACTGTTGTACCTTGTATCAGCTTTGTGTACCACTAATGGTCCACTATGTGCAGTGGGCTTCGCTATAGACACATGGCTTAGCATAGTAAATGTCATCATAGCATAGATGCTGACATACCTCTTTGTGGGATGTGTATCTGAAATTCGTTTCTCTTTCACAGACTCTGACAGTGACACTGACATGGCACCCAGGGAGGCGCCACAGCCTCCTCCACCGCAGCCACCTGCACCCAGTGCACCGATGCCGATGATGCCGATGCCACCAATGGGCATGATGTCGGGCATGCCTCCGTTTCCCCCGATGCCAGGAATGCCACCGATGGGGATGCAAGTTCCTCCGATGGGTTCTATGATGCCGATGGGTATGTGCTGATTTGAATGTTTTTCTTATTAAATTCCTATGAGGAAGAAATATAAGTATCTGTTATCGGAAAGTCTTGTAGAAGAAAAATTATGTTTTCACTACCTTTGAAAGCATCCCATGTGTTACTGCCTAGTTTGTAAGAAACAATTTCCTGTCTAGGATTTTTACAAGATGTTGCTAGCAAGGCCTGACTGACTGTATTAACCCTTTAGCGACCAGCATGTACTAAAATGCATTGAAAACACATATTGCTGGTCATTAAAGGGTTAACATAGACTCCTGTTAGACTCATCAACTGTTACTATTATGCGGTATAATCTTGCTGCATACTTGTCTGACTATCTGACTGACTATCTGACTTATTTACTATACATGTTCTGACTAGTAGACTCACTGACCAGCTGTGTGACCAAACAGACTGTAAAATTTAAGATCTTTTGTCCAGTTATATTTCATGTAATAATCGGTTTGCTTTATCACAGTACTTGATATTTATCGGTTACTTGTGTTGTCAGTGTTCATGAACTTTTACGTGACTCTCTTTTGTTAATGCTGGAAAAAGAAGTAAATGTTAATTATCCTGAAACATTTATGAAAAACGTGCTTGTTTCTTTTCAGCTCCTCTTCCTCCAATGGCTTATCCCAGACCGTAAGTACAAGATTTGTGTTCATACAGAACTGACACTGCAGAGTTAATCACATAGTCCAATCAGGCATTTTGGAGCATTGGGAACAAACGTTATTGTGTTTGTGAATGTTAGATTTTGTGTGTCACGTTTTGCATATGTTAGTTAAGTTTAGAGCTGTAGCAATTCTGTAGACCGACTAAGCCTTCCGCTCCATAGGGGCAGCTGTGAAATTGGCAGTAGGGCAAATGGTGCCTTGCAGGCTGCAATACAGTTAAATTTGACTCGTGTAATAACTTGTGATCATCCGTTCATTACTGAAATTGTAATCATATTGCATTGTGCCTGTTTGAAATTAAATGAA
This sequence comes from Lumbricus rubellus, assembly GCA_945859605.1. Lineage (NCBI taxonomy): Eukaryota > Metazoa > Annelida > Clitellata > Crassiclitellata > Lumbricidae > Lumbricus > Lumbricus rubellus. The sequence continues at coordinate 8,737,800 of OX243818.1, forward strand.
GATTAAATGAAAATTGTTATATTATAATTACTGAAATTGTAATCATACTGAATTGTGTCTGTTAGAATTTAAATGAAGATTGAATAAAGATTATTATTATTATAATCATACTGCATTGTGCCTGTTTGAAATTAAATGCAGATGATTATTATTATAATTACTGAACTTGTAATCATACTGCATTATGTCGATTTGAAATTAAATTCACAGATTGTTATTATATTTTACGATATTTATTATTATTTTCTCTGACAGTGGTATGCCACCAATGCCTCTTCCACTTGGGATGATGCCTCAGACCTCTCGACCTCCTTTGCCACCATCTACAGACGCTGCTTCCAGTGTCGCAAAAACTATTCCAGGTCAGCTACTATTCCCTGCTGCTGCAACGCTCGCACAGGTACGTACATGACGAAAACAAAACGCACACTCCCACTGACACTCCCACTGACGTATGAACAGATTTTGGTCAGAAGTAGGTAAGATTAGATGACTGAAAAAGATGCTTGGCTGACCTTACTGTCCTTGCAATGCTACGCATAAATTATTAAGCGCAATGATACCCATAGCACAAATTTTCTATTCTATTCTCTTTTTGGATTTATGAAGTACCTCTCACAGTACAACCTAATGAGAGGCGCTCCCATTACGAAGAACTCCTGGAAAAAGAAAAGTCTTAAGACACCTAGCAGAAAAGTAGAACTCGTAGGACTACAGTGATGATATGGAAATAGCTAGACTAGTGTTTGGAGTCTGAATGTGCACGGGGGAGTAGGGTAATGCCGAATGCAGGCAAACAAGTTAGTGGGAGGTGTCCAAAGCATCCCATTTTTCAGACATTGTTTATTGATGGTCCCTAGGATCTTTGTGTTGTTATGGGTTAGTCTCTCGCTACGCTTGTATAGTTGTTTATGTAGAAATCGAATGAAATAACGTTGACTGGAATGTGAATGTCTGATTTGAGGTAAGGTAGTTTAACTAAATGGTTATGTTAGCTGAACAAATTCTTGCTGGTGCTTGCAAACATATATCTGCCAACAGATGATGCAGTTTATAGTAGATTCTAGTTTTAACTGTGTGCTGCACTAGAGTCTAGCGGTTAGATTAACATACTGGACTGTTAAAGCAGTGATTGGAAGTTCAAATTCCTACCAGGTCGGAAATTTCTTTCAAGGTTTCAGCTCCCCCTGACGCCCACCCCATATCCAATTCAGCTCTATAATGACTACACACTGACTGTACCCTTTGCGGGAAGACCAGACGTGAGGGAAAGGACTGGACACCTACGTTGATATGCCGAGGATTCAAAAGTCGCCAACACTTTCATACCCATGACTGATTCTCAGGTTGGCTTAAAGGACTGCTGTTCCAGCTTTCAGTTATATCTTTACATATTGTCTGTATATTATCACTGTCTAAGAATCAATTGAAATTTCACCCCATTGTATGAATTGTTGTTTTTGACTCAGGAGGGCAGTGGACAAAGTTCATTGGCCGGAGTTGCGTCTTCTAAAACATCGGACTCTGTCGTCTCACAGGCGGGACCTGGAAATGCAGGCAGCGAAAGCGAGCATCACGCATTGCCGCCGTCGTCGGTTGTGAAGAAAATAGAGTTTACGTCGAGCAGCACAATGCGATTAGTTCATCCAGATCTCGACATTTCATTGGTGAATAATGTCCCGCGTGAAATTGACAACAGATAAAAAAATCATGCCCCTTGTTTTTTATATTTGCCAATCAATGTTTTTATTGAAGTCATTTCAAGGCATGTCACTCTTAATTATGCATGCAATTTGCCTATTAAAAATATCCAATGTAAAGCCAACCTGCAATTATCGCTGTTTTTTTGCAATGCATTGATTTCGCTTTAAATTGGATATTTTAAATCTAGGCAAGTTGCATGCAGTTTGGCAAACAGACATTGGAAGTTGGTTATCATGATTCTGTGACTGAACTCAAGAAAATTGTCTTTGAATTTTAAGCATTAATGAGGTGTGTTTCTTAATTCTGAGAATTTAAATATGAAAACGAAGAGACAGAACTTTCGTAAAACGATGACTGAATGATTAGTCAGCTTTGTGCTTCTGAATTTTGCAGGCAGAGCATTAATTTCAAATTGCATTGTATTGTATAAAGGTATTAAGTGAAGTTTGAGGATGATGTGTCTGTCATGCTTCAATGGTTAAATGAACTGTAGTGGTCATAGTGAGATATACGCAAATCACAGCTTAAGACCTATCTTTAAACTATAATTTGGTTTTTTGCTGATTTTTTCCTTATGTACAGCACTTTTTGCTTGGATCTCAGCCATGCGGGTCTACATGATGTGTATTTGTTTTGATGTTACAGGAGGAATACAGAGGACAGTTGCCGAGATACAAAAAAGATGTCGCCCCACCTACGTCATCTGCAAGCGGTCCAGTCCCACCACCGGGCGTGCCTCCCATACCAAGGCCACCTCAAATGTCAATGGGTGGTCCTATGTCAATGGGCGGTCCTATGCCGATGAGTAATCCATCTCAAATGTCTATGGGTGGTCCTATGTCAATGGGTGGTCCTATGTCAATGGGTGGTCATATGTCGATGGGTGGTCCTATGTCAATGGGTGGTCCTATGTCAATGGGTGGTCCTATGCCGATGAGTAATCCATCTCAAATGTCTATGGGTGGTCCTATGTCAATGGGTGGTCCTATGCCGATGGGTGGCCCGCCGCAGATGTCTATGGGTGGTCCAGGGCAATACAAGCCTCCTCCAATGCCGGGTCCTATGATGAACTCGCACATGATGCCTCCTGGTCAGATGATGCCACCAACTTCGTATAACCCCAACATGATGTCACCAGGTTTGCAAATGCTTTTTCCTTCAGCATAAAATAATGATCTATGAGGACATGCTAAAAAATTAATGGCTTTCATTTATTATGATCGAGACCGTTATTCATTAGTTGTCCTTGCTCTAATTGCCCGTCTGGACCGGGTCCTCTTTGTTCTGCTGTATGTCTTATTGGGCAGATCCTGAAGTATGCCTCCGTCTCATCCTATATGCATGACATTCTGCACTGGCTTCCAGTCATGCGACATATCTTCCATAGGATAGTTGTGCTGGTCTGGTGGTGCCTTCTTGGTAATGCCCCTGCCTACCTGAGTGTGCTTTGTTGTCCAGTCTCAGACTTGGCCGGCCATCGAGCGCCTTGTTCTTCTGCTAATGGGCAATTTTTGGTTCCTCGTGCTAGCACCTCAACGAGGCAGTGTCGAATTTACTTGATTTACTGGCCCAACCACTTGGATTGGCGCTTCCATTTGGGATATGTCTATATCCTAAAAATAATGCCAATATATTTTACAAGTTGCTTAAATCTAATTTGTATTGCCATAGTTGGGCTGGGAGCGCCTGTGAGTGAGTACCTCTGAGTATCTTGTATGAAGGAATGAAGAATATTACTGAATGAATGAATGATACTGTTAGTGTACAGTGTGAACATGGTTTTGTCATAAATTAAACTGTGTCTTTAAACTTTGTTTTGAATACAGGCATGATGGGAGGTCCTTCGGCACCAATGATGTTCAACAGCATGGACGGTAGTGGTGGACCAATGCGACCGCCTCCATCTTCGTATGGCGTGCGCTACTGAGGCGACAGAGACAGCTAAACATGTGAATGTTTAAAATTGATAAACAATAGGACTAACTAAGTTTGACTGTTGATAATTAAGTGTCTACGTCTGAACTCTCGAGTAATGTCTTTGATGTAATGTTTTATGAATAGCAGATATTTTCAGCCGTCAGCTGTTTGTCAAATCCTAATTCTCCACTCTTCTGAAAAGTCATGATGTAATTTCTTTGGTCGTTGTAAATTCTGTTTGGCATGCTTCTGCTGAGCTACGGTTACATCCACACCAAAGACTTTACTTTATTTTTCTGCTGGTTTGATCATGAACAAAGGGAGCTGCAGTCTACCTCCATAGAGCAGGGATTATATGCATTCAAGTCAAAATGATTGTATCTGCTTGAGTTATGAAAATTGATGTAGAAGTGATTCACATATCGTCATAAATACATCATTTTTGGCTAGCTAGAAAATGAAGGAAATTTGACGGCTTGCTAATGGTGTCTTGTTTGTATTTTCTTTGTGATAGCGTGGGCAGTTTTCACGCCCTGCTGTATGCCTAAGTAATGACGACTGTTAAGGCTGCTCTCGAATTGCGGTCTGCGCCAAAATTGCCCACAACTTGGAGGCAAGTGAATGTCACAGCAAGACGCAAGTGTCTTGCTGTTGGGCTTTAACTGGCCCCCAACATGATAGTTGGCGACACATTTCTATCATTTTCGCTCTCATTTGCTAGCATTAAATTTCAATGTAAGTTTTTGGGTTGTCCAGGGATTTAGTTGTGACTTAAATTGTAACGTTTAACACACGGAGATTGAAATAGGTTTAGGTGAAAAGGTTTGCAATGCATTTCGTCGTGTGTTAAACTTTTCTGACTGAGCAATCCTTTGGTGAACTGTGGCTTAGTTATGATTGGTTGTGTTGTGGAAGAGACCTGGGTAAGGTTTAAGGTGACTTCTGATGACATTGGCTGGTACTCAACTTTTCATTAAACTTGAAAACAAACTGGGAACGTAGTAGGTGGTAGGGTTATTTTAGGCAACAGTCGAGGTGACTGACTGCATTACAGTCATGATTGGAAGTTGTGTGGTGTTGGTTTGGGAGCGCCAATGTGAAATTGGTGCAATGTAAATATTTTGTTCATTGCACCTTCTGTAAAACTTGACCTGTGTGCAGTCGTTAAAGTGTGACAATTGATGCTTGATAACTTCGTGCATGAAAGAGCAATGCAAAATCAAAACAAGGCTCAAACATGCAAAAGCAGCCAGAAAGGTAAGGCCTTTAGACATCATGCTTTAAATAATGGTCCAGAGGTAGAAGAATATTCATGATATAGCCAGTATGTCATGTTTTAAAAATCCTAAACAACTGCATTTTGCTGTATAATGGCTACCAAGAAATTTGAAATGGTGGAGTGGGAATTCATGTATCAGCCCACAAATGAAGTTGCAGCTGGAAACGAGGCGAGAAGTCAGATATTTCTAAGAATGCTACAAATCGGTTAATGGAAATGCGGCATTGGTTATTTTTCGAGTTCATTAAATTGCTACATGTCTGATAATAATTGTATTAATGCTATTTATCGTTTACTCACCTACCACCCATCCACTGTATATCTAGTAAATTCTAGGTCGGTCCGTCCAGAAATTATTGCGGTGTGTCAAAGAACTGGCCTGCAGGACATTTCTGGCCTGCTGATGGGCCAGAAATGGCCCACGGAGGCTTGCCTAAGAGTATTCAGTTTAAAAATAAAAGTTCAAATTTGTAATTTTTAAACCTTACTGAGTTTTGAATGATGTTTCTGAATGAGGTTCATGCTCAAAACTAACATTTTTATAAGCCTAATTTATGAGCTTTAATAACGGCACCATAGGATTGCAGATATTTTCTGCACAGGCTTACCAAGCCATCTTCCAGATCTCTGCCACCATTCTGCTCGGGTACCTTTGTTATCCTTGCCCCCACTTTTTTGACAATCATTATTGTCTTGACGCCCCTGAAATAAAGTCTATTCACTTAAGCAAGACAGTTCTGAACTGTGAGATGTAGCAATGAACAAGAAAACATTGATGCAAATCTTAGGAATTGCAACATACTTGGTACAGTGTGCTACTGTTTCAGGAAATGCATTCCAGCGCTTGGCCAATCCTGCAAAGGTAATCCATTCTTAGCCAGTAACTTATGATTTGATGCATGAAGTTTGGAACCATGATTCATGAGCCAATGCATGAAGTGATGAAAATGATTTCTGAATGGAGAGAGGTCTTGTGCTGATTGAGGATAACCATTTTGCGATTGATGTAATTCGAGTCATTTGGCGATCATAGCAATCCCTGCAAGATCAACGGAGTTGTGTTGTGTAGTCTTAGAAGTCTACTGGAAAGTGGATATCCATGACACCTGAGGCTGCTGCCTGAAAGAAACGAAGAGAGGAGACTCAGGAGAGGCCAAAGTAGGTCATATTCTCTGGATGTCTATAATGGATGTATCTGTACACTGGTATTGTATGCTTTTAAATGTCGATAAAACTGACTTTTTTGAGAATCTTATGTTTTAGATGCCGGTGTTGTCTTTCTAGATTTGAGAAAGCGTAACATCTCTTTTGCATACGGAAAATTTTTTTGGGAGAATATGTTTGGTTTATGAACATCCTGAAATTCTAGTTCTCTGCAGGGCAAAAGTCTGATTTTGATATACATGTATGGGTCGCACATGATGCTGCAATCACTTGCTATGTGGTATGAACTATGAAGTTCTTGGGTTTGACAAAAAAACATACTGGCATTGCAAACAGGCGAGTAGTGTAACCTGAAATCTGAGAGCAAGAACTTCCTACAATGACAATCTATATAAATAACAATGAAACTTTCCAATAGTTTGTGTAAAGTGTTCTCGAAAAGTACCACACAGATTGTTTTGAAAATTTAACAAAACCTTCCATTCCTGTAGGAGAGTTTCCATTTTTCTTTTTATCCGAAAAAACGCAATCTTTTCCACAAAAAGTGAACTTTGCATTCCGCTCGACCGCCATTTGCAAATTCAACAAAGCCGAAGGGTTGCCAGATTTCCGAAACGCCTTGACAGTGACAGCGACCAGACGAAACATGAATGAGGTCACGTGCCGTGACGTCATAAGCGAGTCGCATAATTTTGCGGCCTTTCAACATTCTTGGGCTATATCCGCTCTCAGGAAGGGACGGTGTGAGCGAGGAAAGGAGCGGAGGTTGCGAGACGAAGGGGAGGCGGAGGGGAGGGTCTTTTCTGCCACAGCAACGCGTGGCCGGGTACAGCTAGTGTTTTCATAAGACAAAGTGCTGAATTTAATAAAGAAGTAAAACTCATAAAATACTGGTCTTGTCTGCAATCTTTAATATTTCAAGTTTTGCAAGATACACTGCTATACAAACGTTTCATTTATTAGTTCTGATTCCAGTAAGAAACATCAAAACTTGCAGATGAACAAAGAAATTAGCAAAATTTACAGTTCGTTGCTTGCATGATGATGACTGATGAGTAAGCTACAGTTGGCACACGCTTGCAGCAAAGCCGACGATACACTGTCCATTGCCAAACAAAGTACCTCGTTACATTAAGCTATTCGATGTGCGAGCTGAACTCTAGTTTAGATACAGAAAGGCAACAAGATGTCTATAAAGCACAGTTTGAGAAAACTAATGTTAATATCTTAACTGCTGCTCATACTAGCAACTAGGGCTGCCAACAATACCATATTCGACTTATCCCAAATTGTCCGAGAATTTGGTCAGCTTCTGGTTTTTGCACACTAAACTTGAACAGCCGGTCATCAGTCAGTTTTACGGAGTGGCCATAGAATAGAGTGCAGTTAAGTTAGCAAACAGGCAAGTAGTGTAACCTTAAGTTAAGTTAATCACAAGCTTTGCTGATGAAGTTGGTTCTGATTTTATATGTAGGCCACTTTGTCTTTAACTGATTTAGCCGATTCTTAACTTATTTTTTAATAGACTGTACATAAGGCGGTTTAAATTCACAGTGGCATGCAGAGTAACCGCGGCATCCCGAAATTGCAAAAATCAGAAGTTGGCAGCCCTACTAAGAACGTTTGTTGATAATTAAGCAGAACACAGAAAATTGCATACGTGCTTCATATCTGTTGAAACGTTGTGCGTTTGAGATGCTGACCTAAAAGTACTGTCTATCACAAACAACAAATACGATGAACCATTTAACTAGAACAGGATTGTCATCATTCTCAACAACAGCCTATTGTTTAGTTCATTACCACTGTAATAATTACCACGTACTACTACGTTGGTATTCTAATTCTCCTAGCTTCTTGTGCTGTCGAAGGCTTCGTGCATATTACCGGGTAATAGAAGCATTGGTATTAACCTTAAATTGATTGCCGTAATTATCTGACTGGATGTCTACACTCTGGTGAGATGTTTCATTCCCTGTACGATTCTAATCGTCTTATGAAGGTGAACAGCGTTTCCTCAGAATGGTATTCTTCTGTTAGGCCAATCATCGCGACGCTTGCCTCGCTGTAGCTGTGAATGACTCCGGCATTCTCAAAGCCACGAATGGCGTTCTTCAGTGTGTCAAGTGCAACACTTTCCGCTGAAAAAAACGCAAAAACAATATTGCAAGTTACGATAGCTGTGACGTATGGCAATCACCATTTTAAAAAAATCATAATAAAATTCCACATAATTTGACAATATATGTCATTGGGATTATCGAAAAATGTTAAGGATAGAGCCAATTCGAATTCCAGACAGACTAGCATAGGCGACATTACGGTTCAAAGTTTAAAAATTCAGTGTTCCTAGCTGATATTCACTTGTAGATCGTCTAACTAAATGAGGTTTCAGTAGTAAGTTTCTTGTAGTAAAGTAAACAAAATGTAATAAATTTATCCTGAAAAAGTACCATAGTACGATTTATTATAAATATTGCCGAGCCTTTCACAAAACGGCAAATTTCAACTTATTCTGCGATTCAACAACACATTTCCTACCGTAAATGGCAATTCCTGTTGCCACTCGTTCCTTCAGAATTTTGTGCATTGATTTGCAGAAATCATTTTCTACAACATTCAAATAAAAATAAAATCACATATACTAAGTTTCCAAAGGGTGTAGACAGAATTGCTCTATTTACGAAAATGTTCAATTTAAGTACGAAATGACTAAATCCTCTGAAGTTCATTTTGATGGCTTTGAAACCACACCCAATTGTAACTGAAATAAAATACATATTTTGCAATCTAGCAAAAATATTAAAATATTGTTTTTAGTTGGGGCTCTGTCAACGCACTTAGCATTTGACAACTTTATTCCCATACACATATTTTCTTAGCCAATACAATAATTAACTTGATGGGCTGATCAGGCTATTGACCCGTCTATGGCTTGGATTTGGTGCAAATTCATGTCATACATCTTAACATGCCTGCGCAGTAGAAGTCGAAATTAGTGATTAATCTAATCAAATGGCATCATTAGCACTGTCCAATGCATCAGACTTGATGGTTGAGCTACAAAATGGATGTTGTAATAAAAAATCACAATCTATTGAAGAAGCCAGACTTAGTCATTCTCAAAGATCAGAGAAAGGAGATTTCCGATTTTCGTTTAACTCCTCAACTGTAATGTGCAAGAATGGCAATCCAAACCAGTGTACTTTTGCACATGCACAGAGGTATTAAATAAATGCATTCATTTCAATTGCTACCAAAGTACGGCTTACCAGGAATATCATTCTTGAGGAGCTGCAAGAGATGGCATGAAGCAACGTAGTACGTCTCGAGTATTGGTGAAAGAACCCTCTTGAAAAACCAGAACTTCGACAGCATTTCTGGTTCACAATTGACCTGTGAAATTATAAGCTCTGGTTTGTAATAATATTATAGTCTAACAAAATTCCTAACATTCAGAGTCTATATAAAAATTTTATATGCTTTAGTGGGAGGCTGTGAAGTGAAAAGTCTAAAGTTGATGCTATTTGGTAATTGGAACACATTAAATCAATTGGTGTTGTGTTGATAGCCGATTACAAATTATTACGCTACATTTTGAGTCCATCTTGTAATTGCTTTTCACATGTCCATTACTTAGATGAGAGCAATAGTGTGATAATATTCAGTTCAGTTCAACATAAGCCTAAAAGTTTCAAGTGCACACAAACCTTGCACATCTGGTTGTTCGTGAGCCACTCTTCTTCTGAATCGGAGTCCTGTTCATCCAGGTAGTTCTGTCTGGCAAAGCGCTTCGCCCAAATCAGTTCTTTGACTTCGAGGTTACTATCTTTTACAACTGCCTGACAACAGAAAATGACATGATGGATAAAAGCTTGTTCAAGCCATGAGTAACTTCAGGAGAATTGTGAGACAATCACTTGTAGTCATTCCTAATGCGTCTCATATGGAATTGTCTAATACAGGAGGCTTGACTTGTCAGCATAATTTAATCGCTTGTCAAAGTCAACTGTTTTACTCTGGCCTCAATTCTGATTCCTAGTAAATGTTCTGCTGTACCCTGGATTCGAATGACAGCCTTTACACATGTAACACGTTCTTTAAATGAAGAAGTAAAACTTCCTGAAATTGTAAAACGACATTAAAAATGTCCGTACCTCATCAGTAATCAGCAATGAATAGTTTCTTAATCTGTCGAAACCAACTTTCAGCATCCTGTCCACAGTTTGACATGGCTGGAAGAAATTACATGCATGCAATCATTATGTTATTTTCATTATCACCAAAAGTGTAGGATAAAGCATTCCGCATTGTAAAAAACAAATGAATAACTAACTAATCCTCCAAATTAACTAGTTTATTATAGATGCTAGTGTTCTATGTGCAAGGTATTGGTAAAGACAGCAGCATAAATAGGACTCTTCATTTCGGGTGGGGCTTAATCCTTGAGAATGCTGTAGCATGAGCTTGTAGGGGTCTGAGGGGCATAGGCATATTTGGGGGCTTCAGCGTCTCCAAGCCCAACACTAGACATTTTAACGTTTTACAAACATTAGATTAGATTAGGCACGGCCATGTGCTTCAAGTCAGAAAAATCAGTTGATGATTGTCTGGCACCATGTTTTCTCATATAGACCCAACTCTGTGCACTGTACAGGCTTTTAAAACCAAAAAGTCAAAGTAGGTCAACAAACATACGACAAAGTTATTATTATTATTGTTAAGATACTTACTGGGCAGAACATGAACTCGTACTTGAGTATCGAGCAAAGTACAGCAGCTTCTTCCAACAGTTTGTGCTGGAAGAAGGTGACCTGAGGCTTTGAACTCAGATTTGTCCAGTCTTCAAAGCCCACAATCGAGTAAATGGCATTGACTGCAAAAGAAAAAGCAAAGTTATTAAACAGGTTTCTGGCATTCAGTAAAAATGTGATTTACACGGTTTGCAAATAATTATATTTTTGACATGCATCAGTATTGTTTATGTAGTTTTTTTCCACACAACACCTGCGCAATGATGCATTTCATTCAAAGATAGCTATGTTCATTTCGCTACAATGGGCTTCCATTATGTAGCCAGATGCAGATTATTTAACACAAATAATGCAAATCTTGGTACGTGTGGCCAAAGATCAACGACATTGCAATTTGGATTACGCCACAACATATATTTGACGTGACTTCTATGGAAGCGTAATGAAGATCCAGTGTTACTCGTTCATAAATTTTAAAAGTCTAATTGTAGAGTTCATCTGACAGGCTTACCAAGAACACTTTCTGTTGCAAACAGTGGGCTGATGACGTTAGCGTAGTATGAAAGCTCAAGAACGTCCGGCAAAGTTGTCACTGGGACCAGCTTAGTAGTGACGATATCTTTGGCTCTTAAACACAAAACAATGGTTAATAGACAGCTTCATTGGCATGCCATAGAAGAAAATATTTTTTATGATTTCATCTACAATACCCAGTCACTTCAGAGTACCATTGCACCAGTCTGCTACTGGGTTTCCTTCACATAAAATAAAATGCAACCCAACAATAGGTTATGCAATTTACAACTCTCGCAGCAACTTTCTTATGTTGATAAATTATACATTCTATCTTTTGAGCATAGCAGTCATTTCGTGTGTGTTTCTTTTTTTCCCCCACACAAACAGCTAATATTTTCCATTGGAGCAGTGCCAAGATTCCTGAAAGGCACTATGCAAACGTCCGAATACAATACAAAACTGTCCTAACAATTTTACGATACCGAGAGACGATAATCAGGTTTAATTTGCTATAGCCAACTTCAACTTTTGCAGACGTGTGTATGTGAGCACTTGTTATAGTGTCCCTTCAAGAAATTCTACTGAGAGACACTCCCAACTACAGTGCGGAACTCAATCGGAGTTTCATGCTGAAGCGCATGAGCCATTGCAAGTGAGGGACTTGCTAAGGTCCCTATGCGGCATTTTGAAGTGGATTTGAACCCGCAACCTTCCGGCTCCATCCAAGGCACCGAACATATCCCTACACAACCGAGCCCCCACTTGTGGGACACCGTGGTCGATTGGTTACAGTGCTCACTTTGTAACATGGAGAGTAAAGGGCTCCAGTTTCCTCTCCTAAGACGGCTACTGCGTAGGGACCTTGAGCAACGTCCTTCACTCACAATTGCTCAGCAACATCGATTAGTATTTTATCCTTGGTGTGTGTGGTGTTTAACCCTTTAATGTCGGAGGGTATAGGTTTCCCATACCGTTTACTACCATCTCAGCATTAAAGGGTTAACAGATGCGTAACAATAGCAACACTTTCTTACTCGTCGTCTTTACTCTTCACGACGACTTTTCGTACAAGTCGATCTCCGAGCAATGCTTGTGCGTGCTCAAGTACGACGTCCGTTTCACCGGCAAAGCAGACGTCGTGACCTCGCGACAGAATCTCCGACTGAAGACATTCAAATGTTGTTGACACGGTCGCAAGATCAGCCCCCTGTAAACAGTCAAATTTCGTGTGTATATGGTTATAAAATCCAAGTCAAACAAAACCTGCTTATAACGCTAAAATAAATAAATTCTCAAATGCTTTGTAAGCACAGCCGAGACAGGGATTGATCCTAGATTTGATTTGATCCAAAATTCATTCTTCTTTAGAAAATAATCTTGCAACGGCATTAAAAACTTTTCTATACGATATTGCATTATACCAAAAACTCACTGTTATCTTAAATACCCCATTTTTATTAACCAGCGTAAAAGCATGTACTTTTAAAACAACAAGTTTAAATAGCATAAACAAACGACTGTTGTTCAATTAGTGAAAACTCCTGTTAATAACAACATACAATCTCTGCCATCGACTAAACCCATTCTCCCTGCCTCATAAAAATGATAGAGTTTCTTGTCTAGATTGATGTTCAGAAACATTTATTAGCCGCCACCTATAAAACGAAACGAGATAATGAAATTATTCCGGCAGACACTTATCCCAATCTATTATGCCATGATAGAAACTATAAATTGTATAGTAATCTAGACTCTATTTCTGTAACATCAAAGTCTAGAACTGTTGATAAGTTCTGTGACATTTTGATGGCGAATTTCCCAGCCAATAAACGACAAACAATACAATAACTGTCCTGAATCATATATCGCTGAAGAGTGAAAATGACCCAGAACAGTGTTGTCAACAACTACCTTAATTTTATCAGATTTGCTTTTAGGATAATTAAGACAAGCACAGGCTCAAAGCAAAACCAACTAGTCTGTTTATCTAGAAATGTCATATTACTGAAATACAACGATCAGTGCATGCCCATAATTATATTTACCGAAGAAACTAAAAGCTCTTGCAAATCTGACTACGGTGATTAGAAACGAAGCAGAAGCAACTGAGATGGTATGTATACACGGACAGACCTCTCTGTGAACGGCTAACAAGACTAGCGCCAACAACTGAACACTCGTAATGGACTGTAACACTGTCTGCCCTGCAAACGGCATTCACGCCAATGACACAACGTTAGCCAGAACTATGCAACACACATGCAACACACGCACAGAACACCAAACGACAACGAAAAACATGATAAAAACTAACAACGAACAACATAAAAACTGGCAACGAACAACAACATAAAAAGCCGATCAAATCTGTAAATCTCTGGACAGTATGATCGAAATTAAACTACCATAATCTTAATTCATTTTAGTAGCAGTTTCAAAGTGCCTTTCTTTGACATTCCATATATTTCCCCAATTATTTCCTTTTCAAGCAAAAATCTGTGGGGTTTGTAAATTTCAGTGGAATGTCAAAGGAGTGAGAAGTTAGTAAGGCAAAATTGCCGTGCAATTTAACTTGTAAAATGCTAATTTGCAACAGTATGTTAGATAAGCAGCTGTTGATAAAAAAAAGAAAGATGACAGCAGTTCGTGCAGAAAGCACTAAATAGAAATCTGCTATAATAATCTAAGTGTATTGAAAAATTCAAAATTTTATTTTTCATGAATTTGTGTAATCTCAAAGTTTCAAATCAGAAGAAAGTTCAAGCAAGTTTGTAATTTAAACTTGATATCCAGAATACAGCACTCAGCATAGGAAATTTAAAATACATAAATAAATCTTGAACTTGTGCAAATAAAATTTGGCCTTGGTTTTCATATCCAATTTGATGTAACTTTTTGTCTGGTTTCTAAGTAATTCTGCATTTACACAATAAATAATTAAAATTCTAAAATGCAATATCTAAAAAGTCTATAGAAACCAAAAACACTTAAAACTAAAAATTAAAACAACATTTCTAGCACCCAACAACTGCATTGGTGCTAGAGTTAAAACCAAGAACTGTAAACTCTAATATCGCTCTTAACCATCTACATTATCTAAAACTCCATAATTCAAACATGCAAAGGAAATCTCTTGGCTTGTCAATTCTATAACAGTGCATGCCCAAACAGACAGGCGGCGAGACACCTGTAGACATACCTGTCTATACTGGTTCAGTAGTAAAAAGGCCAACAGATGAGTACTAAGTATGGACTGAACACTGACAGAAGCTGAAGTACAGAAATAACTAATTATAGGTAACTGGCTACTACAGCTACACCCACATTATAAATTTGGTTAATTAACATTACATATTTAGAGCATGTATCTTATTTCCCCCGGAGTTTCCATGCTGAGAGCGCCTCTGAATAGTCATTCTGCGAGAGGCGCTATATAAATCTATTGAAACAATTCGATACAAAGCCAGTGAACTCATACATAGGGTCACATAAAGGTCAGAATAAAACAGCAGGCGTTACAAATCCACCTGATTTTCATGTTCAATGTAATAGGCCTTGTTGACATTTTACATCATGTAGGGATTAAGCCATAATAATTATATCTATGTATATCAAGCACACTTTACATAACCACAGTTCATTATGTAAGTACTCAGATATACAGTGGATGGGAAGAAATAATCTGAATTTAATCCAGCTTCCGATTACAGCTTTATAAAAAGCACAACCTTGTTCTTACGTGGTATCTAACATCGTGGCTCTACATGGGGGTTCCAGCATAGTAATAAAAACAATTAGTACTTGTGGCCTAACACAGTTACATGCAGTATGCATAAAAAATTGTTCAGCTTTTGGCTATAGAAAAATTATGTGCTAAAGTAATCTAACACACTATTTATAACACGAATTTACATTACCTTGGTGTAACCTTGGACTAATAGAGTAGGGCTTAGCATGCTGGACTGTCAATCGACAGGTCGGGAGTTCAAATCCCTGCTTGGGCATAAATTGATTTCTGCCCCACCTGCACACCTAGCCAACTCAGATACAATGAGTAAATTGACCCCATACACCATCAGTGGAAAGGCGAGACTGCAAGGGAGAGGATTAGCCGGCCACCCTCATATGACGAGGCAAAAAAATGAAGTCACTAACACTTCATAGTCCATACCCATGGCTCTGCCTCAGGACAAGCTTAAAAGTGTGTCTGCTCCTTTATTCTTCTCTTACATTATTTTACATTCCCCATTAAGACTGCATTTAAATCCTATTAATAAGTTACTCAGAAGTCATCCTGACCGTAAATCACGTGTTCGGCCAGACACTGGACGATCTGCCGCGTCTCTCGTCCGTCTTGATCCATCGAAGAATCGCTCAACGACGACTTCAACGTTGAGATCTTTGATGCATTGTTCGATGAAATCTCCGTCGTCGACTGCACGTCCAACGCAGACAAGTTTTCACGCAAACCGTGACTGATGCATGATGGGTAGGTCTTTGCTACCTGCAGGTATTCCTTAAAATACACACACAATATGCATATCGGTAAAGATGCATCAAATGTCGACATCAATCAACATATTAATCTATGCAATCACAGATAACCACATAATTATGTATGCATATAATTACGGTTGGCTGGATCAATGTTTGTATTTATTTGTAAAGCATCTTAAAAATCTAAAAATAGCACTTAAGCTGACATATCTAAACAGGTTGCATCGTTAATGGCCCAAAAATGACAAAATGGTGTGCAGGATTAATGGTGCACCAATCCGCATGGACGGTCCAATGCATGAAAAAATACAATATTGTATTGTATGGAACATCAGGACGAAAAAGTCTCCTCAGGCTGCTCAATGTAATGACCGTCCATAAGACTGACTGCAACACAGATACTAAATACATGCCCTCGATATCACAGTATGAACTGAATGCTATTCGTTAGGCATATATAAATTTTGATGTTCCTTGTGATTTTTCGCTCAGCTGAAGGACATACGAAAAGCTAACAGATTCGTCATTCATTCATTTGGAAATTTACACAGCATCACTTCAAGAAAAACTACTCAGAGGCCCTCGCAACTCCAGCACATTAAAAAATAACAGTTTTAAGTTTGGTAAGGAAGTATCCTGGATTTCTGGTAGAATCCCAGGGTGCAGGCACAGCTCTAAAGGAAGGCCATTCCAGACCACTGGGCCAACCACAGAGAAGGCTCGATTCTTCATGGTAGCAGATGAGTTACATGCACTTATAAAAGCGACAATTTATTTTCAAAGATGGCTATTGGCTAACCTTCAGCGAAAACGGCTGAGCAAAGTCCATTCTCACGATCCCGTACTGGCCCATCAGAACTTTGTAAATGGCATGCACAGCTCTCCAGAATGTTTCGTAGACTTTGGGCTCACCCTGAAACATTACGCAAGACAGTCTAAAATAGCTACAAAGCACATTTTAGAAAATGCTCGGAATACTGCACAAATTGTTTATCTTTATTTAGAGTTTTACTATTCTACTAATTTTGATTAATTCCAACATGCCTCTGACGAAACCAATTACCAGCAACGGCAATCCCAGCTAAAATGAGACAATCAGGTCGTCTAGTTATCTCAATTAGATATACAGATAAAAAATACAAATGATAATAATAATAATAATAATAATGACGAAAATTTCTATGGCGCCGTAACACAGCACATGCCGTTACAAAGGCGCCTCTACAAAAACACAAACGCAGTTAGTTAGTCAAAAGTACGCCTTAGAAAACACATATGTCTTCAGTCGAGATTTGAAAGCCTCAACTGAATTGGCCGAACGAACAGACGGATTATTTGTAATGATTTGAATGCAAAGAGCAGAGCGAG
Organism: Lumbricus rubellus; assembly: GCA_945859605.1. NCBI lineage: Eukaryota > Metazoa > Annelida > Clitellata > Crassiclitellata > Lumbricidae > Lumbricus > Lumbricus rubellus. Next base: position 8,754,999 of record OX243818.1, read on the forward strand.
GAAAAAACGACAAACTTGTATGCTGAAAATCAAATTAATACTTTGCACAATTAAAAAGTATTTCTGCAAAGATATTCAAATATGCCAAGAGTTATAACTCGTACACTGGAAATCCCAACTGAAACTGTGTGTTCCATTTATGCAGATTCGGTGAACAATACAATCTAAATCATGAAAACAATTAAACAAATCTTCCATACCAGTTGTTCTTTAACAAAGTTTCCATCCACCAGTCTGTCATAGCTGATCGTCACTGGTACCAGATACGCCTCAGGCATCACACCTACACAGCACATCCACAAACAGAGTCTACTAGCCACACTATAAACATAGGGAAAATATTCCTATGCGAAATTTTACTACGGCATTTTGGCCTCTGTTGTCATATGCTGTCGTTAAACTATGGATTCCTTTTTCCTTCCTAGCCTGGACAAGTGTGTTAACTCTTTACCAACCAAAGTGCAGTAAATGGTAAGAGAAAATCCTATAACATTAGTCCGAAAAGGCTTAAAATAACAACACAACTGAAATCTTGTCTACCACAAAAACACAGTTCCATCTCGTTAGCTAAATACCATGACCACAAAATGACATTTTAGGTCTCTGAAAAATTAATGTAATCAAACAAATTCAGTGCCGTATAAAAATTCTGCTGAGGTAAGCAGCAGCAGCAGCTGACCATTGTGATAGGCATCGACAACGAGCGACAGAAGTCCTCCCTTCGGATAGACGGATTTTCCACTGCGTGTCCTTCCTCCCTCGACAAAGAACTCCAGGTACTCGTTGTTACGCAGCAACTCCTCCATGTACTATGGGAAAATAATAGAAATTAAGCATGCAAATGATATGCAAGAACCAGTAACCAGTCAAACAGTGATGAGTAATAAATTATGCAAATGACTAACAATTTGACAGTAAGCAATTGATACTAAAAGATGTTTGCACCCTTCCAGTGATCAGAAATGAGTTAAGACAGCTCTATGAATGGTGAAAGAAATTAACACATCATATAATAACAGATACAATTGCATATATGTTTAACTTTGAAGGTGAAAAAAATAGGCAAGTCAATAGAACTACTAGCAGTATCTCAGCACAGTTAGCCAACACGAAAAGACAAGTCCTTAATTCCTTCCTGGAGTTTTCGATGGAAAGTTCTGGCACACGGATTCTGACAGGCAATGCAATTTTCCAAAACCATTGGGACATCCAACGGCTTTTCTGGACCACTCTAGGCTGTAACCCTCTCCCCAAAACAAAAGGACTGACCAGGAACTTAGTTTTGGCAAAGTATTGTTAATTTAACAGACATCATATACAATATACATATAAACTACACAAGTATTCTATGTACATCTGTCAAGAGCAAAACTTCTGTCTTCAACTCTACTAGATTTCAGCCTGTGGTTTAACTTTAAAGGTGAAATAATACTTACAGAGGTCAAAACAGCTCGATATATGTGGTCCTTTCTCTTGGAACAGGTATCAAGTTTACGGCGGATGAAGAAGCCGCCTAATCCGCGCATCAATGATCTGAAAATTCAAACAGAAAACTCACCATTTTTTCTTACATCATTAACTGCACTACTTTGAAAATAATAGTTTATAAATGTTAGACAAATTATTTTCGAAATCATTTAGAATTTTGATGATCAGAGCCAAGCAGCAGCTGCAGCATACCACAAAATGGCTTGCCTACTTGCCTACGGTTACTATCAAGATATCATTAACCCTTTACCTGTTTGCCTCGAAAATATCCGCTAAAAACACAGGCTTAATGGGAAAATGAACGGGTAAAGGGTTAATAAGATTTAAATGTTCTAGTCCCATTGCAACATTCTTGTAACATTACTAAGTGTTGTCAAAAATTATGATGCATCTTCGGAATGCTTATTACCCTTGACCCAGTGAATTTCGCACTCTCTTAACCAAAAAGAGATAAGTAAGCATAAATAAAAGGCACGTTCACCTACCCGAAGAACGGTATAAGAAGGTTATCACCGGCGGCAACATATGGTGCCTTGATGTCGTAGTTGAACAGAATAAACGTCAGCAAGATGTAATCAAGATGGCTGCGATGAGTCGGCAGAAAAATTACGGGAATTTCTTTCTGCAAAAAGATAACAAACATAATATAAGATACGATAACATAATCTGGGAAACTAAGATAACAAACAAAATGATTATTCCTTCATTGTGCTTGTATGTGCAGTTGTGCACTTGTTGCAACACCCCTTCAAGATTTCTACTCAGAAGCGCTCCCGACTACAGCGCAACACTGAATCGGAGTTTGCCACAAAAGCGCATTCATGAGCAACTGCGAGTGAAGGACTTGCCCACGATCCCTACAAGGTGGCTTGAGGTGGATTCAAACCTGCAATCCTCTGGCTGCAAGGCAACAAACATACATACCCACTACACCACCGTGCCTCACAATCTTATGGTATGCAGTCTGAACAAAAAACTGGTCGAAAATGACAGAAGGATAAAAGTTTGAAGAATTTAACTAAATCCCAGATATTTCATTAAGTTCAAGATACCTTGCAGAACTGCTGCAAGAGCGCCATCTGTCCTCTGTGGATGACAATCGATGACAGAAGACGACCGAGAAGCTTGTGAAGAAACCACCCGGTAAATCTAACAACACAAAAACACAATCATGATTCAAATCTTCAATATAACAACATAAGAGACAAAACATTCAGCAGACTCACTATAGGCCTATAATTAAGTTGCTGATGATCTGCCAAAAAAACACATCACCTGCCTTTAATACTTGCGGTTCATAGACTGAAATTATTGCAATTAACACAATTAAAATTACAATCAATAATATTCATATAATAGTCCTAATGCTTCTGTCTGTTCCTTAGTTGGTTGTCAAACTGCAACATTATTTATTCAGCATTGTTTGTTGTTAACTAGACCAAGCATTACCATGAATTTTTCCCAGGACCAAGCGTTACCATGAATTTTTCCCAGGACCAAGCGTTACCATGAATTTTCCCAGGACCAAGCGTTACCATGAATTTTCCCAGGACCAAGCATTACCATGAATTTTTCCCAGGACCAAGCGTTACCATGAATTTTTCCCAGGACCAAGCGTTACCATGAATTTTTCCCAGGACCAAGCGTTACCATGAATTTTCCCAGGACCAAGCATTACCATGAATTTTTCCCAGGACCAAGCGTTACCATGAATTTTTCCCAGGACCAAGCGTTACCATGAATTTTTCCCAGGACCAAGCGTTACCATGAATTTTTCCCTGGACCAAGCGTTACCATGACTTTTTCCATCAGGATATGGTACACAACATCAAGTATTTTGAAGGCATGCAATAGAGCAGCCTGTGAAAAACCGATGAGTCAACCCTAGTAGATTAAAATGGCACTTTGCGATATAAGTTACTTATGTACTCATTTCAGGCAAGAGCCTACAACCAGTCGGCTAAACAGATGCTAAAGATACACCACGACAACAGTAAAAATATACCGTTTCTTTCGTTCATAATCAGATATCGCATGTCCTAAATGGAAAAGTTTCGACCACAGAGAAATCTCCAATAATGTAATTTCAAACACAACCATCGAAAGCTTGTCTCCACAGAACTTGTCAGCTCAAAGTAAACAGATCTAAACGTTAAATTACCTGATGAGTCGATTTGAGATGCGAGCGCTCATCTTCACGAGCAGAGACCGTGCTCGCGACTCCTGTTTGCGTTGTATGGAAGCGGTCTTAGACGCATCCAATCCACCTAACGAAACAGAAAACAGAAGAGAGGGCCGATGAGCTAACCCGAGAGGCAGTCGTTGCTACAAAGTCTTGCAACTTAATTTTCTTAGCCACAGCAATTGAGGGCAGGTGGCCAGTCCTCTCCCTTGTATATTCTTTATTAAGCAATTTGTAGTCACACTTTGACGTACACTCAGGGCTTAAAGTGGTTTGAAAAACTTGCCGGGTCTCTTTTGGCCAAAGTGTGCTAAATACCATTGTTTATTCAAGCGCCACCAAATTATTGCCGGGTCTGAGACCCGGACAGACCCGGCTCACATTCAGCCCTGCGTACACTACAGATACAGTCATCTTGTAACAAAGTAACAAAGACTTACCATCGGTAAAATTACAATAGCGTATCTTTTCACTGTCAACAGACTACTGTTAAAATGACAATGGATAAATTAAGATTACAGTCGAAATGATGATATAGTAATGCAAATAAACAAGTCATTAACAGAATAACAGAAACCTGATTCTTCTTGAACTGTTGTCTGAACCGCCTCCAAAAGACTAAAACAAAAAGGAAACAGCACATTCTATAAATACCAATTTATTTACATTAAATTTTAACTAGGTCAGTTAGCAACTCAGCAATTAAGAACACCATGAACATGCACACACATAACTTCCTAAAATCCCTCTGTATGGAGTTGACTTTAACCATATCAGTTCGTTCTGCCATCCTCTCTGGTGGTCTTTCCTTATCTTTTTTTTCTCGTCTCAGATCCTACCTTTTCTCTCGGGGTCGATCACACTGGGAGCACTTCTGGAAAGTTTTTCTGAGAGAAACATTTCAAATGTTGTCATATACAATACAATAAACATGCTTGCAATACAAATTAAATGTGATTGCAGACAAGTGATGAAACCTTCTGCATTGCGATAGTGGAGTTAAAGAATATCCTATATATAAGATTTGATAAAAACTTAGAAATTCTGATAAAGACATAATATCCAGATCATTGATCAGAGGCAATAATCCTGATTAAGAACAGACGGTAGAGTGATACTTGGCAATAAAGTTTTCCATGCTACCATAGTTCCATCGCAGTTTCTTAACCCTTTACCTGTTTGCCCCGATAATATCCGCTGAAAACATGGGCTTAACGAGAAAAATTAACGGGTAAAAGGTTAATCAGATTAGATAATTTAGCAAATAACTGCAATTTAACCACTGCAGGATGGTAATCAATTATAGATGAGAGTTTTACCGAGGGCTTGTTAGAACAGCAACGCTCAGGTTCGGATACTTGTGCTCGAGTCTCTTGCGCATGACAAAAGTGATGTGACAGAACGTGCGAGTGAACCAATCGTTATCGCTGAAATTATGCAAACAGATTCGTCAACTTCAAAGCAGAGTGAATCATCTGTATCAAACAAAAGAACTGTAAAACACAGAGCATTATGTCTGTCTGCATGTAAATTGTGTACGCACGCATCTATGAATGCATCTAAATACTCATATGGCACCTCAATAAAACCTTTCAAAGGTATTGAAAGTCATTTATACTGTTCTGTGTGGCTTTGTGAAAATTCTTATCATAACATTTAGGTAATCTTTCAGTATTGCAGCATATTATTTAGAGAAATTCCTCAAATCAATTTTTGTAGAATTTCAGACCACTCAACGAAAAAATGGTGCAACAGAAAAGTCACCAAAGTTAGCTAGCAATAAGCCAGACTAATACGTAGAGAACTAAAAGAATAAATGCAAAGACGCATATAATTTGAATATTCAAAAAGACAGAAAAACTCAAATGGTACTTTAAATGATTAAATTTTGATGCATGATCAGTTCTTACGCTGTTCTGGTGTTGACTCTGAGGACATCCGTAACTCCAGAAGATCGAATCGATTCAGTGAATAAGTAGTTCTAAAATGTGAAAAAAATAATATCTGATCAAATGCAATTTAATTCATGATATTTTTCGAAATCACACAAGTATGCATCTTCAGAATATGCAGCACTTGGCACGCCTAACAGTTTTCAAGTATAATGCAAGAAGAAATCATTTGAACCTTTTAATGCCGGAATGCATAGGATTTTCCATACCATTTACTAACATCTCGGCATTAAAGGGTTAAGCTCAAATCTAGTTAAGTTAGAAGTCTACACTGAAAAACCTTAATGTAATACTAAACACCAGATGTGCAAGGTAACCTAGTGCGTAGCATCCTATGCTGTCAACATGTCTTTGGATTAAATTTCCTTATGACAGAATTGTGCTGCATGATTCTCTTCCACTAGAACATCATAGCAAACATAAACAATAGATATGGAACAATTATCATGGCACAATGAGCAGAGGCCACCTGTTGATCAACTGCAATATTTCTGATTTCAGGGGTCAACAATGAGCATAAATAGGTAGGTCACTAAGGTCAGCTTACTTAAATGTGCAAATAAAGCGTAAAAAGTGTTGGAAAATACCTTGTAGACTACAAATCAGATTTTGAACTGACCATATTTCGTTCAAAGTTTGACTAACCATATCTCTATAGTTAAAAGTTGTTCAGAAAAGAAAAGAAAAATATTCCTACCCTGCTTTCTGGCATGCACTCGCAACATAATCCAGCATACGGCCGTTGTCTTCCAGGAGTCGCATGGTAGCTCGGAGCCGTTTTGTAGGAGGCACCAAGAGTGTAATTCTACAGTTCAAGACATTCTATACAAACTTAACACAGGCCTAGTAAACACTTGCTGTACATCAAAAGGCCGTCATAGAGATATGATATAAATTTTCATATATGTACACTATACACTGTCTGCAAAAGCAAAACTTATACTGCATATCAAGGCAACATCTTTTAAGGAAAATGATAGATAAGGTAAGTAATAATTACAATTTTAAATTGCTATTTAAATCTGTGCACAAAGCACGATCTGGCAACTTGTGCAATAAAGAATAATATTCTTAACTTAACCAAACCATAACCACAAATTTTACTGCTTCAGCAAATTATCAACATATAGAAACTAATTTTTAAGATGTTCAAACAAACTGAAGACAAGGGATAGACACCCATATGGGACCAAAGTCCCACTAACAGGGTTATCCATACACACAATGAAATGGCGACCATCCATTTATAATGAGAAATGACTAAGATTTATGAAACTTAAATAAGACAAATATGATAACAAATTCAAGTGTGTCCACATCAGAGTATATATTATATACTACAGAAAACTTTATAGGCAAGGCATGTGTGTTGTAAAAATATAGACAGGATGGAATAAGGGTACTTACTTACCTACTTTGATGAGCTGAGCAAGGAATCGTAGGCTGCATCAAAATGCTGCACATATTACATTACATTACCTCCCAAGCATGAGCATTACGAAGCTTACAAAACAGATATTAATTTCCTGCGAAACAAACTCACCACACTGAAATCAACGAGCGAATCATCCCTCGTTTTCTTGCTCCCCTGATAACGCCGATTGGTTTTGCGTCGTGGAGGTGCCGCAACATCAGCAAAGCGGGTCTGCCATGCCTCTCGACCCTTTGCAACCGTCACATCATAGCCGTTTGCGGGAGACGAATTTGGATGCTTTGGCAACTTGCCATTTTGAATGTAAGGATTCTTCTCCTCCCATTTTGCAAACACAGATTCAATGTTCGGCAAAGCTTCAATCATTTTCTTTTCAGTTGTCAGACGTGTTACTTAAATCCATTTACTACAAGTAAAAATATACAAACAAGTCTACTCAAAAGTGAGAGTCTACATAAAACCTTTTATTCATTGAGAAGAATGACTTTTCGATCAACTTTACGGTTACTTAAAGTTTCTTATTTTACGTAAACAAGCACGTTTGAGTACTGGTGTTCCATATGCACACGCTTTAGAACTGTAGCCCATTTCCTGAAATTAAAATGGTGTGGCCTTGATATCGATTGCTGAAGATTTTTACTTCTAAAGAAATAGGTCGGATTTGCTCGAACAGTATACCCAAAATACTTATAGCTGAGCATTCTTACTGTTAATTGACTTAAGTAACCGCCAGCTTAACACAACGCAATAATTTTTCCGACACATGACATTGAACTCAAAGTCACAGGAAAACATCGCGCACACAATCACCGCATGCCGTATTGAACGATGGCTCGATTCGTTACAACCATAAAAGTCTAAATGTAACCATGGCCTCCATTCAGCACTTTCATCCGCAGTTTTCTTGACTTATTTCTACTGTGCCTATTCAACAATCCATTGGGAATTTATTAATTTTGCCACTGTTTACCGTAGTTAAACCGGCTGCACCGCCATTGCGATAGAAGAGGATTCACTTGGCGCGAGGCACTTCCGGACCAGTGAACTCTTCGAGGAGATAAAAATAAATAAAATAAATTAATGCTAAAATAATTCACTTTGCCTTTCGTTGCCCTTATTAACAGTTACTTCTCTCTTTTTCTTTTATTCGCGCATGAAATTTCGTTTTCTTCAATACACAGAATGCTTTTGATCAATTTCAAGTTTAAATTTACCAGTAGTTCTAAGTTTATTAGTCACTTACCCTAGTTTAAAACTATCTTTTTTATCCTTAGGCCTACTTTGAAGTCACTTAATTTGGCTGTTGCTTAAAATAATTATTTCATCACAGTTGCATCATTAGAGATAAAACGTTAGCCTGTGTCTGTCGTTCAGCGTAAAATAATTGGTCGCCGAGAATTCGCAAAACCACCCATGCAGGCAGTGGACAAAAGTAGGTCTATTCATGTTAGGTCCATGGTGTGTAGGCTACATGGGCTATTCTGTCACCAAATAGGCCTAGGCCTAAGACACGTTTATTGTCAATAGACTATAGCCTTAATGCAGAGGTCGCCTGCAGGGCCTATAAATTGCCCGTCTTAATTGGCCCTGCTGCACAAAAGTGTGACGCTTGCGTCGTATGAAGTAGGGCATAATATTAGGCCTATCTTAATAGATTGATCTGGGCCATGAGATCAAGTCGTCTAACTTTTTCAATTTAGTGAGTGATAAGATTTATCGGACAGAGGCTAATCTGTTCGAAGTACTGCAAATAGTTTATTGTTGGCCACGCCCATAATGCTCTAGTTCTACATTAATCAAACTCGTGATCTATTTAGTAAGCTGCATAATATCCTGTGATATTTGATCCAGATTTTGAACGTAGCAGCCTAGCCTATAGGCTATGCATGATATCGTATGACGTGAGCTAGCTGTGACAGTCAACCTGCGTGCACGTGTACCAAGATCAATCCTCAGATTCCACACGTAGGATCGTGGCCTAGACTGGCCATAGACCTATAGGCCTTGGCCTAGAGGATTCGGGTTAGAATCTACCCTATATATAACATACACATATAGGCCTAGGCCTACATACCAAGATCTATTCGCACATTCAAAGAACCTTGCATACATACAGATACATGGGTGGAGTTTGGTTTCCATTCTTGGGGGGGGGGAGATTTAATTCTGAAATAGCCACCTTCGAGAATCGAACCGCGGCCCGAACGCTCTCTTTCACAGAGCAGAAAAACTAAAAACGCGCGGCCATATCGACCTTACCGATGTAGCCAAGCGAGCCAGTGGCATTATTCAGTAATAGAAAACTCTGAATACATAATATGTATTAGGCCTACAGTGGACAAAATGTGCCCCCACTGGCGTGTGGTTGGCTGGTTGCCAAAGTAAGGGACCTAATAATCGTAACCAAGCCTACCAAGGCCATTATGACCTAGGCCTATATATAGGCCTAGGCCTAGATCGGTAGGATATAGTCTAAAGTCTAAACCTATAGGGACCTGCATGCTTAGATCAAAATTAATGGACAATAGCAATTAAGAGAGTCGCGTAGCCTATAATTAGATCCGTCCTCATCATGTCGAGGTTTGAACGTGGAGTAGCTATATTGGGCCCTATATATGCCTAACAGCTCGAATCAGTAGGCTATAGTTGTTCCTACTGGCCAGTCTGGCCCAGTTCGCGTTAATTAAGAGCGCTGGCCGCAAGCGTCTCATAGCCTATGCGACCCTGTGAAAGAGAGACGTTCGTTTCCCGAAGGTGGCTTAAATTTCGCCACTGGTTGCACTCTGTCAGTGCCAGTCCCAAGCCTGGATAAAGGAGGAGGGCGGCACTAATCATCTTTGTTACGACACGGTGTTGTTAAAAAACGTTACTTAGGCCTATTAGGCCTAATTTAAGCTGATGTGGTCTTTAAAATGCCATAGAAACCGGTTAAATTAAGAAAAGTTTGACTGGATTGTTTGGCCCACTCTGTAGTTTCTCTAATGGCGATTTTGGCACGCTGAATTCAAACGTGCAATTCCCGAATGTGATCTATATTATGGGTGATATTTTCAAAAATAGGTGTTAAATAAGCGCTACAAAACTTTTCAAAAAATATATTGAGGCTCTATGCTATCGTTGGTCTTTGCGGTTGGGCGATTTCGACGGCATGGGCGAACGCCGACGCTTTTAACGTGGTTGCCACAACAAACTTAGTCAACCGCGAGAAACAGAATGGCCTCGTATTCATAGTCGACACTGCGTTATAATATTATAGAAGCGAGTTTGATTAGCCTATGGTCGATTTATCGAGTGTTGTGGCCTTGAACTTGCGATCTATAGCCGTTTGCCAGAGGGTCGTTGCCACAACAGTTGACCTAGCGCTCGAAAACTTGCTCCATGGATAAGGGAGCGTGGTGGATAAAGTGGTCGAGATTTGGATAGTAGGCCTAAGACTGATTGTGCACACGCGTGGATAATGGGTTTAAGTGTGTTGACCATTACGATTTGAATGCAGAAAATAGCTGACTTCTGCCATTCAGGACGTATGGACGATTCCCAAGTAAGAGTTCAGTGAATGGTGGAAAAGACGAGTGATGCAGCTATTGTAAAAGTGATTACTTTACGATTTAGATTGACATAATTATATTTTAAGTTATGCGGCTTGTCGTTGTATTGCAATTAAGGATATTCAGCAAGACGTACCTGTTTGGAAGAGGGCATATATTCTGTGTAACGAAGCCTGGAACTGCATGAAAACCGGCAGTTGATTTTACTAGACCATCGAAATAACAGTTAAGATTTAAATTCACATTTGGCAAAGATTCATATTGCAGTTACTTTATCAAGTCCATAGTGACAATATGGAGCAGTGGGCTTGATGCTCTACATGCTCTTCTAAATTCAACAGAACATAATTTGCCTAATTGAAATTGGCTATAGTACTATAATAGTAGCCTTATCTACATAATTTCAACACGCATACCTTCCACGCTTAAAAAGTTATGTACCTATTTATGTTTTTCATTATTCATAGCTAATGAAATAAGTTAATGTAATTTGACAATAAGGATAGGCTGCATTTATACGCATGTATCTATATTGTATGTGTATGTACATCTAAACCTAAAATTAATGACTTTTTAGTTTTTTTTCAAAGTAATAGGCCTACTTTAAAACAACACATAACAATGTGTTTTTCCCCAGAAACTGATAGCTGACAATTTTCAAACACTAGTTTTAAAAAAGCAATTTTAACTCTTTGTCATATTATTCTGTTTGGCTTTGACAGAGTAACAACTAACTCGATCCAAAGAACGAAGCAGAATGCAGTCAGTGTTGGTTCTCTTCTTAACGCTGTCATTGTCGATTAACGGTGTTAGATCTGACGTGATTGCCAAACAAACGATTCAGGTAAGAAACAGTGTTATCAGAGATACATCAGTTGATTAATTTTTATCTATCAGTTGTTAATTGACCATTGACAAACTGATAAAAGTTTAACGTTGTTGTTCGTATAAGTGACAGTGCAAGACGTTTGCATGTGTGTGGAATGTTATCAATTTCATCTTGTCTATACTTGCCTCCTGACAGTGCTTAAAGTGTGGAAAATAATTGCCTGGACGCCCCTTACCTTTCCAAAAGAAGTGCGGTTCATGACCATTCAGTCACACTTTATAAGCCCTGCTGACAGTCATTCTGTAGCTGAGCTGGGTGTGTGTGTGGGGGGGGGGGGGTTGCCAGCGGAACAGACATCTTGATATATGTATATATAATTATATATAATTATATATATAATTATATATGTATATATATATATATATGTCACCTGTATTGTTTCGGAAGGGATTTGACCTTGACCTTTTTAAACATCCAGCATACTAACCAACAGACACAAAATACTGCTCTGTTACCAGTTCACATGAAGGCTTACCTATAGGCACATTAGAAATACAGAACAATAATGTTTAATTGCATGAATTCCATAAAATATTTCTGCCTCCATATCTCGACCTCAAGTCTGTATCAGATCGTGTAGCCTATTGTATTTTTTTATCAAGAGTGATTAGCTAAAGTGGACTGAAATGCCTTTCTGCTAATCACATGGGGTGACGAGTTATCAAGTTTTACTGTTTCTATTTTTATATATTTGTCATTGGCTGACTTGTTAGGTATGCCTTCGTGTGAGGTGACAGCAAAGCACATATCACTGTTTAAGCAAACGCCACAAACCTCCTATATTACTAACAACCCAGATAAAAAAAGGTGTTCTATTGGTAGAGCGCCACAATCCCATAACAAATAATCCCTGCCACCCCTGGGAGTGACTGATGTAGCAAACTTGATATTAACGACTTTCTGGAGAAGTTCATTTAAGGTCAGAATTAATTTTAACCCTTTTATAACTGGCTGCATTTGTTTTCCAGTCACATTTGGTAGTCGCTCGTTGTTAAAGGGTTAACACTACCTGAGTGTTATTTTCTTTTCATCAGTTAAGTTTAATGTTACTTTGCTTTCCTATTATGACTCCAAGTTATTTTATTTTTAGCCTAATTTTTCTTGTTTAAATTTTTTGTACAGATTAAAAAATCATTTCTTGCTGTGTCCTTCACGATGTTGTTGATTTATTGAACAAATTATTTTGTAGGGAACAGATGATCGTAAGGCGTTACGTTTAAATGTGACTTTGGAATCCGTTGCATTACCTGGAAGTAGCAGTTACAATGTGACGCTCATCTCAACAGTCACGGGCTTCATGGTTGACCCATCTAGTTTTGCCACTGACCCAGAGGATCGGGAGAAATCCAGCTACAGAACGATTGACGATAAAGTTCTCTGGAATTATACGCAACTTAGTGAGTTCACTTGCTTCATTATTTGCCGTAGTTTATGATTTTGTGTGATCACAAATAATTTTTCAGATCGTTTACCATAGTTACTATGTCGTGGTAGTTAGTAGGCTATGTTGTAGATCAACAGATGATTTCGGTATCATTTAACTTTGTTACTATGCTGTTGATAAGCAGGTTATTATTTTTAAGATCATTGTGGTAATTACTACGTTGTGTGTTCACAAAAATTTATGATCATTTGCTGTAGTTATTATGCTGTGGATAGACAGATGATTTTGTCAGAAAAAAGGTAGTCTAACGGAGGTTGGAGTCCAGTTGCCAGGGTATCAAGGGGATCAGAATAATGTGGGGCGTCATTTAGGTCAAGAGTCAGTTGTAAACCATTAGATGGTTTGGAGTCAGTTGTAAACCATTAGATGGTTTGGAGTCAGTTGTAAACCATTAGATGGTTTGGAGTCAGTTGTAAACCATTAGATGGTTTGGAGTCAGTTGTAAACCATTAGATGGTTTGGAGTCAGTTGTAAACCATTAGATGGTTTGGAGTCAGTTGTAAACCATTAGATGGTTTGGAGTCAGTTGTAAACCATTAGATGGTTTGGAGTCAGTTGTAAACCATTAGATGGTTTGGAGTCAGTTGTAAACCATTAGATGGTTTGGAGTCAGTTGTAAACCATTAGATGGTTTGGAGTCAGTTGTAAACCATTAGATGGTTTGGAGTCAGTTGTAAACCATTAGATGGTTTGGAGTCAGTTGTAAACCATTAGATGGTTTGGAGTCAGTTGTAAACCATTAGATGGTTTGGAGTCAGTTGTAAACCATTAGATGGTTTGGAGTCAGATGTAAACCATTAGATGGTTTGGAGTAGGAATTCTAAAGTTAAAAGATGAGTCTTCAGATTTGTGTGGAAAGCCCAAGCGGATAAAGAATTGTGGGTGATTAGCAAAGATGGCTGGAAGGGGGGGGGGCAACCGAGAATTGCAGAGTTAGAGGGCAGTTCGTTCCAGAGACATGGTGCACATTGGTGCAGTATGGTTATTTGGCTCAGCTGGAAACCTGAGGTATTTTATTAGCGATCTAGAATGGAATGATAGTGACTGTACATATCGGTAGTGATGACCTGAGACCTGACCTAAATTTGGCTGTGATAACATTTTGGTCATTTGAAGCGTGTATATACCTAACTCCGATCTTGAAACGTGGAGACACACTGACATAGTAGATCACTGGTGCAATGGTGCATGTCTCTACTGTGAACAATTGAGTTTTAAGGAGTCTCTATTGACGTTGTCATGAGACACACCAATGAGTATGGGCGCTCTATTGTCTTCAGCAAATAAGACGCCTGCTGATAGGTTTTCGGATTAAATGTTGTGTTTCTGTGACTGTGACATGGATTACGTCGTTCGTGGGCGTTCTATTTAATTTCGTCACTGAGTTATTTATTTTTGCCTATTCATGCATAATAGCAACAATAACTAAGAATTGAAAACTAGGTTTAAAAAAGCAAAATTGTCAATGCTGAATGAAATACTCTTTAGTGAAGTAGTTTTGGTGGCTCTTTGATGTTGTTTTAATTATCTAATCAATAAATCGAATAAATCAATTAATTAATTAATCGGCAAAATCCGAAGTTCTAAGCATGTCAAGGTTGTATTTGATAATTTAATTAATTGAGCCTATTTTCCTTTACAAATTCTTTTGGGTAATAATTGTTTGTTATTTATGTGCAGCCACTGCAGAGATTGCCTATCTTGCCTTCAAAGCGACGCCACAGTTCAACTTGCCAGAAGGAAAGTCGTTTTACAATGCCAGCATGATGTACGATGTTCAACCACCTGTGAGTTTCATTCCACTGCTGTTTTATTCTTATGGTATAAATATTCTGACACAGTCACAGTTCAATTTGGGTGTTGTTTAACGACATTGTCTCATTACAAATATGATTGATGGCTTTGCCCTCCTCCTATCTTCAGATTGGGACTGGCATTACCAGAGGAAGAGCAGTAACTCATGGCTGGCTACCAGTTATTGAATGCCAGTAACAATTGAGATTTGAGCTGCTGACTCATTCATGGCTGTGTTATGGTGCTATTTATTTTATGGCTTGTGGTGTTCTTGTTTTTGTTCCTATATTAGTCTATTTAGTTCAGAATAATGATAGGCACTCTGGCACCCAAAGGTGAGACTAGAATCCTAAAACAAAAAATAAAGCTTGCTGGACGTTTTATAATTTAAATGTAAAGTGTGTGAAGGTTTACGAAAAGAAGAATTTTGCAGAAAATTGTGTTTTTCTTCAGGTCAATGACACCAGCGTCTCCTTGCCAATTATTACACCATTTTGTCTCGAAAGAGTCGACATTTTTTCCACAGAAGCGGTAAAAATATTGAACCATGTTGTTGTTAGTTTCTCATGTTTCATAGTTTGATGTAGTGCGACCAGGCAGCTAGCATGCATTGATCTGTCAAGAATGAATTGAGTGTTCTTTAACTAATTTGGACATTTCCTGTGCAGTCTTTAAGGGAAAAAACCCCAAAACATTGAATTTGTAATGTGTCAATAATAATGTGTGTTATTGCTCCCCGATATATTTGTTTACACATTTATTGACATAAGCTAATAATAGAACTAAGGCAATACCATGGCAATAGTGTTGAATGACCAGATGCATATGATGATGATGATGATGATGGACTGAGCCGTCGATGCGACGGATCTCACGTCGTGATTAAAGTTCCAGTCCTGGACTGTCAAGTCTGGTCACATTCAGCACGTTGTTTCCGGGTCAGCAGCAGACGACCGTCACACCCAGGCCGCCTACGTGCAGGTTTGTGGCTAGGCGCTCCCAGTGGTATCCTCCACCTGCACCCGTCGTCACTTGCCCATCGCCGCAGGACTTTCCCAATCGTCACGACGTATACCTTCACATTGAGTGGATTAAAGTGAGAAAGGTGTGTGTCGTCCAGTCCCACTCTCTCTTCTCACACAGACGATCGTCCACAGGCACAGAAGCTGAGACATGTGGACCCGAGAGTGTGAGCGCAGCAGGTTGACCAAAACTGATGCCAGTAGGCGGTCAGCAAGCTCTCAGCAGCTACCTGCGGATGCTGTGCTGCGGTGCCGCCCTCGCCATTGCCGTGACATGCCGGACTCCAGCCGAGGACACCAAGGCAGTCTTCACTATTTTCCCATAGCTGGGCGACCATCCTGAATTTAGCCTACTGAGACCAGTAGTTTCCAGGGAGAACCACGAGGAGGTATCAGGATGATCTGCTACACTGAGAGGCTATACCGGCAGGGAGGGACTTCCACCTCACTGAGGCTGCCCTCCTTTTCACCTCAATGAGGTTAGCCGGTGACCGTACATCATTAGCTGCATGTGCAGCTTCAATACTGAGTCTGTTGCGCATCAGTGCTGCTCTCTCCCCTACCAGATGCATATAATATACCCACATACATGTACATGAAAAACTGCAACATTAAATGTATAGCATGCCACATTTACAGTAATTGTAATTGTAATTGAACATTAACATAGCGCCGCTCACAGATTCAGTGCAGTCAGTTGTGCATGCGTGTTGCATGTGTGTGTGTATGTGTATGGTTGCGTGCGTGCGTGTGTGCGCAAGTGTGTGTAACCATAGGGAACTTCAAAAGAAAAAAATTAGTCACTGGGTTGTTGGGTTCCTTAACAGATCAATATTTTTAGATTTATTTAAATGTTATTAATTTGATGACTGTCTCGGAAGCATTTTAGTGTTAAACTACCTGTAATTGAGATTATTATGTAATACATTGTGGAAGTAGACTTGGGCATGGCTTACCTGCGAGCTCTGGTCCATACCTTTGGTGTGCAGGGTTGCAACCCCTCCACTATGACGAGTCGAGCATGCTCACCATCCCTTTTTGCCCATTGTTGGGCAATTGTCCTCAGTCTTGAAAGGGCTCCATTTTGTCTCTGCAACTGCTCCTCAGGGTCCACTCCGATGCACTCTAACCTCAAAATCTTAACCTTGCGAGGGTCGTGATCACTTCTGGGTAGTATTATTTTAAGGGATGTTATGTCATTTTTGGTAAATAAGCGAATAAATGAATGAATAACACTGCTATTTTTGTTTTTATTTTATTTTTAGGATTTCAACGAGGGACTTATTGCCGTCACTGTCATATTCGGTTTACTCGCTGGCGCTCTCATCGTTTTTCTCATTCTTATCGGTATTTTTCACGTGACGAAAAGAAATCCATTCTCGTGTCGTGAGAAGAAGGACAAACCTTCATCGGAATCTTCAGTTAGTTGATCGCTTGCACAAATCATATTTGGACCTAGTATGTGAGCAAGTAAAGAAGGGCATTCAAATCCTAAAGTTTGGCATTTAAGCAAGACGCCCGTTAATTTTCTTCTCCAAAGCATTTAGCTGGCAATACTTAAATGAATCCCTAAGTCACTTACAGAGCACAAGTGCATTACAGGACTTTTCTGTTAACTGCCAAATTCATAATGATAATGATTATAATGATTATAACGTGTTTAATCTGCTCTAATTATATGATAATAATAATAATGGGACGAGGCCTGATTTCTCGGAGATTCATTTTTTTTACTCCTAAAATAATTTTTTAAATCCTGAGTTATCATTGGAAACTTGGGTGAAAAAATTCTTATGTGTTTAGTATACGGAGAAAATTACCTGCAGACAGACCTGGGCAACTCTGACGTGTGCTCATCTCTAATTTTGCCAGTACTGCCCTGGTGATGTTATGATATCTTATCTGAACTTGCCTTGTGTGATTGCTTGAATTTTAGCCGAAGTTCAAAAAACCGTCAGAGGCATTGTACAAGAGCAGATATGATGGAATTTCAGGAAGAAAGTCTTTGTAAGCAACCGTATTTAAATTTCAAATTTTAGTTTAAGGATCCCATTAATTAGAGATAATCTGCTCTAATTAGTTGAAACAGGATTCAAAGTTAATTAATTGTTCATGCGTATCCTATAGCTTGCTTCCTAGTTGTACTGCCCTTGTGAGCCCTGCTTAGCACTGCTAGATTGTATCCTGGGGCAGTGATTATAGTTTTCATCTCTTGATGCCTTCAAAAATATACAGGTAACCTTGTAGCCTACCATGACAGAATAAAACTTCTTATAATGCATGTTTCTTTGAAACTTCTCCTCAACTGTTCTGTTCATTGACTTTGGCAACTGAACGTTGACATCCACTCAATATCAATCTCTGATACAAACGATGCAGCGCTCGTGAATAAGCTGGTGCCCTGCAGAGAGCATTAGAAAAGTAGTGTTTTATAATTTATGACCTTCACGACTGTGATCACATTACAAGAATAAGCTATATAATGTAATTCAATCAGGGCTTAAAGCGTGGCAGGATGGTCATGGACAGCGTCCTGGCACTTATTTTCAAATCTCTATGCCGTCCTGCCACTTATTTGACCAGCACACCTGAAAATGTAAGGGGCGTCCTGCACTTCTTTTGGAAAGGCAAGGGGCGTCCTGGCTTCTTTTAGCACTTTTAGCACTGAATTGAACATTTAAATACTGTGTAATAAATAATAATAATGACAATTTATATGGCGCCGTAATGGGGCTGCACCGGTGCAATGAATAAAGAAGGAATATGTGAGTTCTAGCCTATAGTGCTTTGGATATTATGTTGTTGAAGTGAGTTTGTGTTTTATTGGTATATATTCGTTAATTTTGAATATTTCATTTGTAGACCTTGGTCTGAAAGCATAATAACCATTTTAAGGCTTCCAGAACAAAACGATATCATCAGAGAAATAGAAAGGTTAGCAGAATACTCCCTTTATTATGAAGGTTTTACCATTGTAGGGCAATGTAGGCCTATGTTTTTTTAGCATCACTGTTTAGTAGCATGAGCATGATGCCAAGCCCATCTCTTTGATGGCTGTATTGTCTTGATCTTTTTGACCATGGCTTGTAACATTCGAATGTGGCTGAATCCCGAGCCACTCCTTGTATTGTTACTACACTGTGGCCTGGGCTCTCCCTCTATTATTCTGTGTGAAGGTTATGCTGCTCCTTTCCACTGTCTTGAGTCTCTTCTCGTGGCTTCTCAGGACTGATTATTTTAAAGAAATTTGTAGAACTGCACATTCCATTCTTTCCCTTCACATCCTCCATGGCATTGAAATTACTTCCAATCGGATGTGAATGACCTTCTTACTATTTTTAGCTGCACAGAAGTGCTTCTACAACTGCACATATCCCTTTACAACCGCACATTCTTTGTAGATCTTCACGCTAAAAAAGCCCTGGTGCCTATAACGCACTGAGAGTGCTTCTGATTGATGTGCAAGAGGTGCTTTAGAAATCTTCAGCTAAAGTGCAATGCAAATACATTGTTAACCGACTTGCTGCTCGTAAGTGTTAGCATACTCATGTTTGTGTGTCAAGTTGTCAATGACTGCGTGAAGTGTTCCTATGTGCAGTGGACTCTGAATAGACACTATGAACCAACACAATTCGAACACTAGAGGGCGCTTGCACTCACTCAAGCAATCTTCAAATACCAAGCAAATAGTAATTGATGACTATTCAATAGTGGCTATAAAGTTACAAATAGTACTTTTTAGCGACCCCTTGAAAAACGCAATATAAATACCCAGACATACATGTATGTAAACATACATGCATGCCTGCACAAGTGCACATAAGCTAACATGACGTACATTAAGCGTAGACATACAAACATTTATTGCTCTATTATATGACAAACCCAGTAGCTATCTTAAATGCCTGAACTACTTGTCCAGTTCGAGAGCTAGGTAGGTCGTTTCAATTTGACATCACAGTCTGTGTGATAACAAATACAATTAGCGATTTCCCCTTCGTTTATCAGGGTAGTGGATGGATGGATCCTAATTTGACGAGGACCTATGACAACGAAAAAAGTTGTTTGTTATAATACAACACTTTTTGCAGTAGCAGATTTTTAAACAATCCGTATAAGCCAAAATGAGGTGTGTAATTGTAATTGGTCAATTAATAAAGAATATTCTATTGTATATTATGTTTCGTCTGTATCTATCGATTTTGTTTCTGTCGATTGATTTTGTTTATTGGTCTTTTCTTTAGGCTTGACATAGAGGACACTATGCGCATGTGCCGTGACCTTGACCTCCACAGGGATGAAGCAGTGTTGAACCTTGCGATGAACCTCATACGTGATGTGGTCGCAAGTGGATCCATCTCGAAGAAAACAGCGAGCAGCTGTACGACGTCGCTGCTGAAACAACTGGAATCGATGGAGAGGAAGATGGATGATAAGTTGCGGCAGCAGATGGATGATGCGGAATCACTGATAAGAGAAGAGGATGAGGTATATCAGGATCGTTCCTTACTAAATTTAAAACTGTTCTTTTTAGGTGCGCTGGATTCGGGAGCACCTCTGAGTAGTTTCTTTTACTTGAAAGAGTGCTATATAAATGTCCGAATGAATGAATGAATGAATGAATGAATGAATGAATGAGTTGCGTTTGACATCAGATTATTGTGGTATTAGTAAGTAAGTAAGCGAGTGCTGCATTTATTAGTTGGGACGTTGACAAATAATGCAATATAAACTTAGAAATAATAATAAAGTATGTAGATATATTAGATATATAAATGAAAAGTTATGTTAATAAGTGTAAGGGCTTCTTGTGAGAAGGCCAGAACATGGAATTTAAAGGTTGTGAGAACGTGAAAGCAATGAGTATTGTTATTCATGAACTGGTGGGAGTAAACCATGGAGACACGCCCGGGGTTAGCCAAAACAGTGGCATGTATTATATATATATTATATATTATATAAATATATATTATATATATATATATATTATATATATATATTATATAATATAATATTATCTGGTAACAGTGTGTACTAGTTGTAAGTCAATAAGACTGTGCACTGGGAAAATAAACCTTCCCTGTTGCTGGACTCACTCGTTGGAACAGTCTTCCTGACCATGCAAAGAATGCTGTGCGTTATCTCTAGAGACTTGTAATTATTTGTTGTTGTTGGTATAGAACAGAAGTTTCATTAATTACTGTCACTTTCTTTTTGTTTGTTCTGAAGAAGAAACTTGTGGCTTTGGACCAGAAACACGAGGAAGAGGCAAATCTGTTGATCGAGTCACTGAAGGGAGCTGATCCACAGGTAGCTAGGAATTCTCTTTGGGCTATTTTTGGTCTATTAATGTTTATTAATATTTTTACCTGAGGTGTCTGTAATTAATTATCTGCCAGGTGTAAGATATTAATAAACAATTTTAAGTCAGGATTGGTGGTCCATGTCAAAATCATTAAGAACAAAAGTGCGATGAAATCTTATCTTGATCTAGCTGCAAATTTTAAGTTTTTGCTGCAAAAAGGACATTCGGTTTTTGATTGCCTTGTTTTATATATTTGGATATATCTATTCTCTTAATAATAGTCTTAAATTTATATTTTTTTAAATTTTATGATCATTTGGTAGGACATGAAATCTGCTCGGAAGCTGCTGAAGGAAAAGCACAAGTTGGAAAGAAGTCAGCTTCAGTATCGCATTAACCTCAGGATGCAGGAAGATACGGAGAAGCTAGTTTCTGTAAGGATCATAACAGAAAATCCACGTTAATAATCTTGGAAAGTGCAAGCTATTATACTCACTTCTCTAAGACTTGTTTGAACATAATATCATGAAGGGCAAGTTAAAGTAAGTTGCCATGAGGTTCTTGAAGAGTCTGATTAATGAACAATATTGACACATGAACACATTAACGCGCCGTTTCCTGAAATTATGTAAATAACTGGCAACCTTTAAAAAGGTGTCGTAAGGTTGTACATTACTCAGCAAAGTTTTCGATACAATCGCCAGGCGCCGCCAGCAAACGTTTAGCGCGAGGTTCTGCAGTGCGCCACCTGGCGAATCGACAGGCATTCGTCCAGGAGCAAGACAGTTTGGCGACAATACCACATTTTATTGATAATCGTTTAGCGAGCCTGGAGGGATGGAATAGTTAGTGACTTGCCTCAGAATACCTGCTACTCAGACTTTGAGTACCTTATCAAAGTAGTAATTAGACTGATGGTAGCCATGCCTATAGGGCGTTCAGTTTTCAGAACAATGCTCATACTAGATACTTTAACTTCAATTGCCCCACTACATAATGCACGATGCATCAATTGTCACATTAGTACTTTCCTATGTAATTATATCCACAGCTCCCGCTACTTTACGTCCTGTTACGTTACACTGTGTTGAATTTCATCTCTCAACAGGAGTCTTCCGTCGGCAAGCGCGTTGCTCGGAGGCAGTTGATTCGGACTTGCCTGAGCGACGTCGCAACCGCATCTTCTCTGACTTCGGAGCAACTGACAAAGGAGTTTGATCGACTTGAGATGGCAGTCGCAAAGATCTTCGCTGACGCTGAATCCGTTCGATTGAGGATGCTGGAGGAGAAGTTTGCGAAGAGAAAGTGCCTCGTTAAAACTCAGGTGTGTTGACAAACTATACAAATGCGTGCGTGCATGTGCTTACTTCCTGACAGCATAAAATTAATGACAAGTGCAATTTGACACTGATTACAATTTTTATTCACTGTACTGCCTATTCATTCCATCCTTATGCCTCTTGAAACTTTCCTAATTGCATTGTATTGTATTGCATTGTATTGCATTGTATTTAAGCATTTTAAAGCACCTCTAGTTGGGTGAACCGTTCAGAAGCACTCCCAGTGCACAAGGCCATGCAAGAATACGCAGGATTTGGAAAGAAAGAAGGCTTATTAATCACTGGTCTAGACTTTTGACATGGATGATTTGCATCTTGCTGTAAACTGTTACTAAATACTGGTTTCACTTAACAGGAACTTGCTCAATCTCAGGGTCGTGATGTGCTGAACACAATCACAGAACAACTCATCCAGTTGGTCGATTTTGCGAGGAAGTGAGTGGCGCATGTGTATTTGATTTTTGGTAGTAATTTTGTTTTGTATTGACAAGGTACAGAATAAAAAATGTTTCTTAAAACAATATCTGCAGGTAATTTTAAAGTATGCGTGGTTAAGGGTGTAATTACAAAGATTGGTTATGAGGGTGGTCCACAGGTTTTAATGATGAGTTATTTTTTCGCGTAGAAGTGGAAAACTGTCGCAGTCAAACGCGCGTCGTGTGACAGAAGACATTGTTGCGGAGGCGCAAGAGATCAAGCGGAGTGGAGAAGAGGAGGAAGAAAAGAGAGAGGTCGAACTTCTTCGTAAACTTGGTGATTCCAAGAAAAACCGACTTGCAGATCAGGCAAGTCGTGCTTAGATGTTCTTGTTGATCGGTTGATATATTATCTGTATTTGTAATTAGCATGGCCGTATTTAGGGAGTTCAAGGGTTCAAACACCTCGAAATAAGTATTTTCAGATTTTTAAAACTAGTTTTGTGCATTTTTTGTAGCCATGTTTATTGGAAAGACCCTGAATTCGAAAGCCCCAAAATCTTTTCCTGGCTACATAGTGACACTTCAACATTGCATTTTTGTAAATAGTTGCTCTTCTAGTAAAATTATGATAAAAAGTATGAGTGCTGAATTTGTTGATTTATTGTAATTGTCATGTTGTGAACCTATACATTTTTTCATTGTTGTCAATAGCGTTTGAAGTTAATAATCAGAGACTCACAGTGCACCAGAGTAGGTTATGTCATGTTGAATGTCATTCAGAACATAAATCTATATTAGACGATGGCCAGAGGAATCGCCAGTGGCAATCCCACTCATACACATAGAGCCAATATCGAAAATGTTTAATGAAAGTTCCTGTATACAGTCTTCACTAAAAGCATGGTCCCTAGAAAGTATTCTGCTTTCAAATGTACAATTGTACATGTTGATGATCTTATTTTTTACAGAAAAAAGTGTTTGAACAGAAATTAAACGAAATCAAGAAGAAACACAGTTCTGCTGAGATGAAAGGTATGTCACGCTTTTTTAATAAAACAAATTATTTTCAGTTATTCATATTAGTTATTTATATTAGATTTATAATTAGTATTTGATTTCATATCTTGGCTTTATTATTTTTGTTCATCTGTATCAGGGGTTATTTTAACGTGCAGCTGGACACAAAGTGTGTAGTTGGAAAACGAATTTGTGCAGTTGAAAATCAGGTTTTGTGCAGTTACTTTTTTACACACAATCGCATAAACAATGTAAGTAGCTAATATATTTTAATTAATCTAATTGTAACAAACAAGATTATAAGAAATTTTTGCCGTGAATCTAACTTTAAATTTCTATTGACAACTCTGTTGGCATAAAATACAAGAAAACAAGTCTAGGGATAAAGACATGGCATATTCAAACAAGCTGTCTGATGCAAGCCAAATAACGCTTAGCTTACATGTAGTTGCTGTTTACATCATCGTATTACGTGAACTGTTATAATATACTGTAATACTACATGTATTAATTATTATATGGTTAATGGTTATAATGTTATTATTTACTATCATAATATATGACACAATCCTGCTAAAATGAGAATAACTTAGGCTACTGCTAATATTTGTACAAATACTACTTTTGTACAACTGAATGGCTTCTCACCAGTGGTATCCTTCAAATTTTAAACTGTAAAATTTCAAAATGTTTGGTCCTATTATTTGAACACACAAAAGTAAAAACCTAAAAAAACATTATTTCTACACATGGCTACCTGAATTTGGTACCAGTAGTTTATTAGTTCTTGGTTGGTTTGTGTACCATTAAATATGATTTCAGAAAGTACATCCTGGTCAGCAACTCAGGACCATCTTGGGAAATAGGGTTAAACTGATAGTGCTCAAAAGTCTGCTTATAATTATAGGCTACTATTATCAGGGCCGGATTAAGGCATGTTCAACGTGTTCGGCCGAACAGGGGCCCCCACACTTTAGGGGGCCCCACAAAATGTAAAAAAAAATTTTAGGAGCAAATTTCGACCAAACGACTATTTTCCCGAAAATTTCGCCAGATGACTAAAAAAAAGGTCATCAACTTTTTGGGCGGATGAAATGGTCAGATTTTTAGGAGCAAATTTCGACCAAACGACTATTTTCCCGAAAATTTCGCCAGATGACTAAAAAAAGGTCATCAACTTTTTGGGCGGATGAAATGGTAAGATTTTCCCGAAAATTTCGCCGTTCGGCGGATGACTAAAAAAAAGTCATCAACTTTTTGGGCAGATAAAATGGTATAATTTTCCAGAAAATTCTTTAAAAAATTCTCCCGAGCAGGGCCTTCACAAAATTCTCCCGAACAGGGCCCCCACATTGCTTAATCCGGCCCTGACTAATATATTCATGTCTGCATTTATTCATTAGAATAACTCAGCAACTGGAGAACTGAGCTGCTGAACTCAATACATAAAGATATTTTTATTGTAATTATAATAATATATATTGAATCCTAAAACACTTTTTATCAGTACTGAATAGTCTAATGGAGTTATTTTGCTAAAATGGCACCTTAAAAGGGTAGGCCTACAAAATATTTGTTATGTGTTGCTTATATTTATTGAAGTCTTAACCCACTCTTATATAAGCACTGAAAAGTACAGGTATTTTGTTAAGATGACACCTTAAAATGCCGCCATTGCAATGTGGAAATTCAAACAGTTTCTGATGAGGCTCTGAAAAAGTGCAGCTATTTTGTTAAGATGACACCTTAAATTGGTACCATTGCAATGTGGAAATTCAAAACGTTTCTGTCAACTTTCTGATGAGGCTCTGAAAAAGTAGAGGTATTTTGTTAAGATGACACCTTAAAATGCTACCATTGCAATGTGGAAATTCAAAAAGTTTCTGATGAGGCTCTGAAAAAGTACAGGTATTTTGTTAAGATGACACCTTAAATTGGTACCATTGCAATGTGGAAATTCAAAACATTTCTGATGAGGCTCTGACAAAGTAGGCCTACAGGTATTTTGTTAACATGACACCTTAAAATGCTACCATTGCAATGTGGAAATTCAAAAAGTTTCTGATAAGGCTCTGAAAAAGTAGAGGTATTTTGTTAAGATGACACCTTACAATGCTACCATTGCAATGTGGAAATTCAAAAAATTTCTGATGGGGAGGGGGCACATCCCCCTCCCCATACCCCTCCCCTACCCGTCTCGGCGCTACGCGCCTCACGAGAGTCCTTCGGATACTCGATTGTCTCCCCCCCAGAAACCTGATTTCCCCCCCAGCGGAGGGGGACTAGATTAAACACTACTCCGTGGAGAAGTAGGTTTATAAACTTAGCCAGTTGCATTATCATGATAATGATAATAATATTAATAATAATAAAATAATAATGATAAATTACTACTAATAATAATAAGAAGAAGAGCAAGAAGAATAATAATTAGGCCTTAGTCTCAATAATGACCAATCTACCCGATGTAGGATGCTATTCTGATAAATATGTGCAGTTGAGAAATTTTCTTAAAATAACCCCTGATCTGTATCATAAAGGCTTAGACACGTACGTCGTATGTAGTCCATGGACCATGTAGCACATTCAGAAGTAGAAATATAACACAGCACCCTTTTTGCATTTGGCCAAGGAGACGGTGAGGTTGAGGGAAGGGAAGAAGAAGGGATGGAAATGGGGGAATGGGAGAGGAAGAAAAGCAGGTTAGAAAAGGGGGCAAAGATTGCAGATTTCTCGAGATACAGCATTTTCATCATTCACTCATTCATTCATTCTCACTCATTCATTCATTCATTCATTCATTCATTCATTACGAGGATTTACATGCGTGCCCCTTCAAAGTTACTACTCGGGAGCGGTCCCGACCCAACCTCGACTAAGGAGAACAGTTTTAAAATTGCTATAGAACGTGTCAGAAGAGACCCTTCACAGCAGGTGCAGGTATGGAGGTAGCCGATTCCAGAATGTAATAGCCCATCCATTGTTCTCTTGGACAAACAGTGTGTTATTGTTCCATTTCAGATTCTTTGCTGCTGCTTGAGGTTATGCAGACGAGCATCACAAAACATGAACAGGAAATGGCACAGGTGGAAACGCAGGTCGATTCAGAACATGCAAATGATCTGCTGAAACTTCAAGAACTGCTACGAGAGGAATCGAAACAGGAACTTCTCAGATCGAAGGACAACCTTATCAAAGACCTGCGTGAGATCGGTGCGAGACTTGTCCATTATATATTCATTCATTTCGTGAATTTATATAGCACTTCTTCTTGTCTAAATATATAAAAAAAGTCATTTAAATTCTTTGTTATTCATGTGAGGTTTTATGTTCAGTTCGTCATTATGATGAAAAACTCAATTAATTTCCCATTTGCCTTAAATATAATTTGAAAAATATGAGCTGAGGCAGTGCTTTTTTTAAAGAACTCATTAAATTAAGAACAAATTAACATAAGTAAACAGTTAAAATGTCAGGCCTGTAAATAAATAAATAAATAAATGTGGTTGGCTTGTTAAAGTTTTGTCAAGTAGTTTCCTGCGTTCTTTCAGGTCTGCCGTCAACGAAGATGAGACCTTGGCTCGAACGTCACGAGGAGGAACTTCAGGAATTGCAGCAAACCCATCAGAAGGAATCCAAGGAGCAGCTCAATGATTTAAGGGTGAAGATAACCTCCTTTTTTAGATGTGGCCGGGCTGGGAACGCCTCTGAGTAGCTTTCTTGAAGAGGCGCTATGTAAATTCTCGAAATGGTTGAATGAATGAGCCTCTGACCCCTAAAAAACATAATTATCACTCATTACCATTGTCTTTATCGTTAGTTTCAATCGTTTCATTCATGATAATTAAAGATAGTCATCACCATGCACCTTTGACCCTGAGTAGGGATCTCGTGTGAGCCCTCCTCATTATTAAATGTTTCAGGTCAGTAGCTGCAAAACTGTGAGCATGCATTATTGACAAAGTCATACACGTACATATCGTACATCTTACATTGCAGATATAGATAAGCATATATAAAGCTGTGGGTAGTCTAGGCACTTGATAAATTTTAAATTGTTTTGTGGTATTTATTTTTCTAGGGATATTCTGGCGCATACTGGGCTGTTATTCACATTAATTGAAGTTATTTTATTCTCCAAAGCGCTTTTTTATACTAATTATTCAACTGCTTATGTTTACAGAAGCAGTTGTCAGATGGTGTTGTCAGCCTGAATGGAACTCGACAACACAAGCATCAACATGAGGAGCAGTTGGCAACGTACAAACAAGCTGTTGTCAGGTTGTTATCGTTGTTGTCAATGTCTAACAGATGAATTAATCAAACTTAAGCTGAATGCTTCGCAGGTGACACTTAGTATGAAAAAGTAATCACTGCAGTGTAAGAGAAATGTGTGTGTATATATATGCACTATATATAAATATAAATTTTATATATATATATTTATTATTTATATATATTTATATATATATTTATATATATGTATATTGCTTTCTGCAATGTTTGCTTGCAGCACTTTCTGTACACGCAAAAGACTTTAGTATTGAT
Organism: Lumbricus rubellus; assembly: GCA_945859605.1. Taxonomy (NCBI): domain Eukaryota; kingdom Metazoa; phylum Annelida; class Clitellata; order Crassiclitellata; family Lumbricidae; genus Lumbricus; species Lumbricus rubellus. The sequence continues at coordinate 8,783,379 of OX243818.1, forward strand.
TGTTATTTTTCTTACCTGAGTTATTTATGAATGATTATTCATATTCATGCGTCAAATTAATTGTCAGTTGCATCTGTTGTGTTTATTTGTTCAAGGCACTTGATAAACAGCCAGATGGTTTTAACGTCTGACGAACGAGAACGCGTGCAAGCAGACTTAGCCAAGGAGAAGAACAACTCGGCTACAAGGTAACATATAATTAGTAATTAACCATTTATTGTGTTTGTGTAATAACAATTTAGTAATATATAACATATAATTAGTAATTAACCATTTATTGTATTTGTGTAATAACAATTTAGTAATATATAACATATAATTAGTAATTAACTATTTATTGTGTTTGTGTAATAACAATTTAGTAATATATAACATATAATTAGTAATTAACCATTTATTGTATTTGTGTCATAACAATTTAGTAATATATATAACATATAATTAGTAATTAACCATTTATTGTGTTTGTGTAATAACAATTTTTAGTAATATATAACATATAATTAGTAATTAACCATTTATTGTGTTTGTGTAATAACAATTTAGTAATATATAACATATAATTAGTAATTAACCATTTATTGTGTTTGTGTAATAACAATTTTTAGTAACATATAACATATAATTAGTAATTAACCATTTATTGTGTTTGTGTAATAACAATTTAGTAACATATAACATATAATTAGTAATTAACCATTTATTGTGTTTGTCTAATAACAATTTAGTAACATATAACATATAATTAGTAATTAACCATTTATTGTATTTGTGTAATAACAATTTAGTAATATATAACATATAATTAGTAATTAACCATTTATTGTATTTGTGTAATAACAATTTAGTAATATATAACATATAATTAGTAATTAACCATTTATTGTGTTTGTGTAATAACAATTTAGTAATATATAACATATAATTAGTAATTAACCATTTATTGTATTTGTGTAATAACAATTTAGTAATATATAACATATAATTAGTAATTAACCATTTATTGTATTTGTGTAATAACAATTTAGTAATATATAACATATAATTAGTACTTAACCATTTATTGTATTTGTGTAATAACAATTTAGTAATATATAACATATAATTAGTAATTAACCATTTATTGTATTTGTGTCATAACAATTTAGTAATATATATAACATATAATTGGTAATTAACCATTTATTGTGTTTGTGTAATAACAATTTAGTAATATATAACATATAATTAGTAATTAACCATTTATTGTGTTTGTGTAATAACAATTTTTAGTAATATATAACATATAATTAGTAATTAACCATTTATTGTGTTTGTGTAATAACAATTTAGTAACATATAACATATAATTAGTAATTAACCATTTATTGTGTTTGTGTCATAACATTTTAGTAACATAAAACATATAATTAGTAATTAACCATTAATTTTATTGTGTTTGTGTAATAACAATTTTTAGTAATATGTGCGATTGTGCGTCTAGATTACAAGATTCTTTAACGGTAGATGGTTGTATTTTTAATTGGAGGTTCATACCTTTACAAGATCTGTTGAATATGTTTGTTTATTTATGTTTATTACTATTATTGTTTTTTTACCCATGGTATTTATTATCCCTCAGGTGTTGTTGTTATTTTTATTATTACTATTATTATTATTGCTATAATTATTATTATTGGTGGTGGTGGTTGTGGTGGCGGCGGCGGTGTTGGTGGGTGGTGCCTCTGCAAGAAAAGCTACTCAGGAACACTTATAGTCCAGCTATGGCTAAATAATATGTGTATATTAGAGTTGTAAAATTATTTGCAGAGCATAAAATAATAATTTGAGGTTTGACTGTATTTGTGTCGGTGTCAAATTAATGTTCTTGCAGTAGAAATGTTGTTTTTCTATGTAGCATTCGTGCATTGGATAAACTGAAGCATCGAAAGTTGATGGAAGATAAACAGGCGTTGAAAAAATACGATCGCATTGAGGTGCTTAGGAAGAAGCAGGAACAAGAACTGAAGGTACGACTTAGATGTCTAAGTTTAAACTGTTGTCTGATTGATTGATTGATTGATCGGTTGGCTGATTGATTGATTGAGTAATTGATTGATTGATTGAGTAATTGATTGATCGAGTGAGTGATTGGTTGATTGATTGATTGATTGATTGGTTGATCGATTGATTGATTGAGTAATTGATTGAGTAATTAATTGATTGATTGATTGATTGATTGAGTAATTGATTGATTGGTTGGTTGTCTGATTGATTGATTGATCGATCGATTGATTGATTGATTGATTGAGTAATTGATTGATTAATCGATTGATTGATTGATTTGTTACAGAAACTGCATTCCGTTGATTGGAAGCGATCGAAAGATTCTGACGATGACGATGGAACTGCGAGAACGTCAATACTGCTGACATTGTTCGAGAATTACTACAAACGTTGCGTCATGATTCTGAAGGGAGAAGAGATTGTAATGCAAGATGAAGAGGTAACACACCATTTTGAAGTTCATCTCTCACTCGTAAATGAGAAAATCACAAAGGCAACCAAATAGAAATGCTCGTTGAGAAATTTACAAATATAGTTAAGAATATTCAAATTTTATGCAAATAATTATTTGATTTTTTTTATGGATATGGAATTATGAAATTGACAGATAATTATCATGTAACTGATAAAAAGAATGTTTAAATGTGCAAACAATTCGGGCCCTCTGACCATTTCATTAGCCATTGTTTAATCATTTGGTTAGCCATTTGGTTAGATTGCTAGGCTTGTAGTATTTACAATACTGATTTGATTTTTCCGAGATAGTTATTGTGTAAGAATCTTGAGCAAGTCTTTCACTCTCAATTGATCAGCATTTGTCATAAATTATGATCCTGCATGCAGTTCTGAAGTTTGTAGTGAGGGCAATAACAAATACACTTGCGTATGTAAATAAATAAATATATAAATAAATAGACAAAACACACCGTAGATTATCACTGTGCTGAAAACACTCAGTTCGTTGTATATATGTAAATATTATGTGTGTATGTGAATTTTTTATAGTGCCCTTTAAGATTTGCACTCAGATGCGCTCCCGACTACAGCGCGGACACCGAATCGGATTTTTCATGCCAAAGCGCTGAGCAATTGCGAGGGAAGGACTTGCCAATGCCCAAGGTCTCTACAAGGTGGCTTGATGTGGATTCGAACCTGCAACCCTATGGCTCAAGGGAACAAACATAATCACTACACCGCCGCGCCCCATTGTGTACGTTGTTCGTTTGTTATGCAGGTCAGCGTTGAATTGAACCGAGAACAGGCGATCATTCTGAAGGAGGAGGAAGAGAAATTGGCCGTGGGATTAGTCGACATCCAGATACAGAGGATGAAGGAAGTAGGTCGCTTGATTGGCTGGACTGGTTTGTTTGTTTGTATGTGCACTTGCTATAGCGCCTCTTCAAGCTCTCCCTACTCAGAGGCGCTCCCGAATGCAGAGCAGACACTGCATCGGAGTTTCACGCCGAAGCTCTGAGCAATTGTGAGTGGAGGACTTGCCCAAGGTCTTTACGTGGCGAGGTGGATTCGAAGTGGCGAGGTGGATTCGAACCTTGAACCTTCCGGCTCCAAGGCAACGACGCCACCACTCCACCACTGCACCCCACAAAATCACCCACCTCCCCGTCGTTTTCTGAAATCATGGTGTACTGCTTTGAACAATGCTTGATTCTTAGTTCTGCACTTTCTTTTGATGCATGCATATTGGAAGTATGTATTAAAAATTCAAATCGATTATCAATTTAAATATTTGTGCCGATCTTTGGTATAAATTCGGATTGATTGATGGATGAATGAATCGTTGTAGTGAACGAATGAATGAATATTACTGGTGAATAATTATGGGTTTGGATAAATGCATAAATATATTCGTGTATTGATAAAACCAAGCGACACACCGCACATGGGTACATAAAGAGAGCTAGAGAAAGAAGTAATGAAAAAAGGCATGTTTAGTAACATGGTCAGTCAGTTGAATGAACGTTGTGTGTGTCGGACTGTGGGTGAGTTTCATTGGGCTGGTGCGCTGATTGATGGATGTGTAAGTTGATGGATGGGTTGATGGATGAATGGGGAGATGGATGAATGGGGAGATGGATGAATGGGTGAATGGATGAATGGGGAGGGTAATGGGTGGGTGATTTTTCGATGAATGTCGTCCATTTCTTTCTTTGAATAGATTAGTGGGTGAGTGGATGGCTGTTTGAACGGGTAAATGGATGGATGTATGGATGTATGGATGGATGGATGGATGGATGGATGGATGGATGTATGGATGGAAGGATGGATGTATGGATGGATGGATGTATGGATGGATGGATGGATTGATGGATGGATGTATGGATGGATGGATGGATGGATGGATGGATGGATGGATGGATGGATGGATGGATGGATGGATGGATGGATGGATGGATGGACGGATAAACAGATGGATTGATTAAACAATGCAGAGGTGTGTGGATGGCGTTTTGATGGATTTATGGATGGACGGATGAATGAACGGTTAGATGAATGTTATGGTAAAATAATTGACAATCGTAAATAATAAGTCCTGGTTCTTTTTGCGTTCTCACGCAGTTCTTGCTGGCAGACAACGAACGGACGGTTCTTCGTCGAATCATCTGTCGTGTTATGAGAGAACTGGAAGAGAACGACGTTCTCTCAGTCACCGACTGTCAACGGATTCTACAAGCGCATGAAAAGGTTCCATCTCAACTCAAACATTGCTTAATTCTTTTCCTTTACTCTTCTTCATCTTTTCCTTCCGGCTGAAATTAATCCCTCGCAGGGTAGTGGTCAGCCACACGGATTCTCTGATTAATTCCTTCCTTTACTACATGGATGTTCTTTCCCATGGTCCATTTTGCATGGATATGTGGATACATAAGGAATTTAGTATTTGAATTTGAAAAAGTTAGTTAATACCAGTGATGGCACCAGCTATCCAATTTTTTCAGCAGGTCACATCAGAGTTATGGGTACAATATTCAACAGATTGACGAAATTAAATGTTAAAATGACGTTAAAATTCCTAAGAATTTAGACTGGTCATAAAGCAGGTCAAGAGTGAAATAGGCAGTACGTCAAAATGGTTGATCGCAACCTAATGTGGCGCCGTCAGGCCTTTGTCATTTTTATTGTTAAATCACTTCACGATTGATTACACTTTGCAAGCAATAAAGAATATTGAGTTCATACTTAGCTCATCAAATAATTTATGTATTTTCCTCTCAGTAAATCTTTTGCATGTGATTGAACATGCTCTTATTGTTCACGCTGATCATAGTTATTCAGAGTCTGTAACAGAAGTAATTTTTTGCGACTTTCGCTTGCTTTCAGGACCTGAAGTCTACGCCGATGTCTCCACGGGACGACTTGAAAGTAATTCACACTTTTTTCTCTGCGCGATGGTGGTATTTGCAGTTTAACGAATTAACGTCACTGTGTGGTAACAAAGACCCTTAGCGACGCCCTCCTCCTTTATCCACGCATGGGACTGGCACTGGCAGAGTGCAACCAGTGGCGGAGTTTTCTCGATGCAATTACTCCACTGGCTTTTGTTTTGAATGCACTGCACATCTTCGAATGACTATAATTACACCAAGTTGACGCAGCACGTTCCCATTGATTTGTGGCAGGCTGAACCGCTGCTATGTCGATTACCGGTGTAATTGTGTCATTTAAAATACCAATTATTTTGGATTGATTTGTTTTAGTTGCAAATACCCGCATGTTAGTGTATTCGATTATGTAAATTGACCGTATAATGGTCTCGACCATGCTGTTTATTCAATGAATTGATCAGATGAAGGCATTCAACGCCACTGCTCTTTTGAATGGGTGCCATGCCATTGCCAGTTAAGGTCTCCGCAGGGGCAGATCCGGGGGGGGGGTCCATGGCCTCTCATTTAGAAATGCACAATTGCCCATGTATCGTGCCCACCCCATTTGGTTTGGTTTCAACAGGCTTTCGAACAATGTATAATGGTATAATTATTTTGAGGACATTTGGACTGGACGACTAAAAAAGGTCATAAGCTTTTTTGGCGGACAAGATGGTATCCTTTTCCCAAATTTTCGACAAGATGACTTTTAAAAAAGGTGATCAACTTTTTTGGCAGATACGAAAGAAAATTTTTCCAGACACAAGACCAAGAATTTTGTGCCCCCCGCCCGTCCAAAGTTTCTGTATCTGCCCTTGGGTCCCCATGTAGGGACCGTGCATGCTTAGGGGCATTCAGTACAGTAAATTCAGATGTGAAACCGTTTTAAATTAATTGTTTAGGTAAGAAATTTGACGGAAAGCAGAAGAAAACTGTTGGACGAGTCTTCGAAATCTTGGGACGAAGACGACAATCAAAACCAACCGAATGGAGTTAAAAGTCCAGTTGCTATTAAATTAAGAAAAGTTCTTCTGCTGGAGAAACAGGTTGTGGAGCATAGTGTCTTAAGGTGAGGCACCCACTTAAAGTAATCTGTATCTGTTGCATCCGTTTCTGTTATAACTTAATCCTTTACACGTTTGCCCGAGAATATCCGCTGAAAACACAGGCTTAATGGGAAAAATGAACGGGTAAAGTGTTAAGGCAATTTTCATATTCTAAGCAGTAAACACTCAAATTTAGTTGCACAAAATAATATTGTTCTTCGAAGTTGTTTCTAAGGATTTTTATTTGATGTGGCAATTTAAAACGAGATCTGCTTCAATGTTGAGGCAAATACGTTGATGTACATTTATTGTACCATGTTTATTTTAAAATGTCAATAACAATAACAATAAATTGGTCTATTAAAGAATATTCTTTTCTTATCTTACAAATCTTATCTTACTTGGTTGGTTTCAGGATTTTTAGTTGCATTGACGATTTAAAACATCTGTATGTAATGTTGACGCAGAAATTACGGTCAAATAAATGTTGAAGGCTTTGAGTGACCTGTTTAAGGATATTTATTTTCTATTTCTGCAGAAATCAAACAGAAAGAGAGATCAGACAAGAGGTGGAAGAAATTAAATGGAACGATCGGCTCAAACAGATCCAACTTTCTCTAGTCAAGGCAAGCATACAGCCTCTTCTTAAGTGGTGCTGCTATACAAATTTTCCATTTCAGTTACACTTGAAATTACAGTTAGAGTCGTACAATTTACAAATCAAGGCTTTGGACAGTAAATATGCATGAAAATAATGTTATCGAAATCTTAGTATTTTATCTGCGCTTTTACATGTGACGATTAGAAATTTGCAGTTCTGCTTTAAACCTCAAGTTGTGGCTTTATGATTGGATTGGGATTTCAGCGTGTTGAGGACTGTGAGCAAGTCAAGTCTTGCTTTCTTATTTAACCGGTTAAGGGTTATTACTAAAGGAGCAGCTAGGAAAACATTTCGTAGGTTTTTTAGTTTACGGAGGTTTCTTGTATTTTTCTACAATATTTTTCAGTGCTTAATAGCGTTAGCACATTATTTGGGGGTGAGGAAAGCCCGCTTAAATACGCCCATTAGTATTACTGATGATAACGAAAGAGCTTTCTTTGAATGTGCATGTTGTGGGGATTCTGCTTGGATAATTTTCCTTATGCCCGACTGTTTGGGATGGTGCACCTTTGAGTAGATATTATTTAAGAGAGGTGATATTTAAGAGCTCCAAATGAATGCAAGAATAATTGGGCGAATTAGTGTAGAAGCAAAGTTCTTGTGGACATCTGTATCTGTCTCCAGAACGTTGTTTTCTTTGTCAAAAAGGAGTTGGAGTTGCTTGCAATCGTCTTAAAAGGAGGCAGATACAGCGTGGAAGACGTGCAAAATATCCTCACAAACCATTTCCTGCCAACGTCGTCGATCGATTGGAGACATTTCCTCCATCAGTTCTCGATTTCCGATGAACCAAGAGCCACAGTCGAAAGGACGGATGCCAAGAACCGGTTGGAAATACTAAAAGTATCTTCAATATGTTGAACAGTTATGGTGGATCTGATGCACCAGAAAATCAGGGACCGACCATAAATGATGTCACACGACCCAACTTCGGCTAAATAGGACAGTCTTAAGGCTAGAGAAGAGCATGGTGGAGTGCCACACGAAGTCCATTCTAGGTGGCAGGGCCAGTGACTGATAGAGCACAGTACTTGGTACAGTCAATGTAAAATGTAATGGTGGATGTTTCCCAAACTTCACCATCCCCGCCATGGGCGTCCGCAGGAATTTTTCTAGGGGGGCGCAAACTTTTAAATAATTGTCACATGGTCTAAATTTAATGGGTGACAGTTTGAATTCCCATATTACCACGTACGAGAGTATCCTATAGGCTATAGCCTACATATAGGCCTACATTATGAGCCCAAAGAAATTTAAGATACCGTATATAGGTTCAACTTGTAGAACGAATCAATTGAAAATCGCGTTGTAACAATCTCAACCAAATAATCTAAATTTATGTGCAACTATGCGAAAAATTCAGGGGGGCGCACTTGCGCCCCGCTGCGGACGCCCATGATCCCCGCGCCTCATTTGAATGGTCATCAAGCTATTCAGAGTCCTCGTGTACTGACCATGCTCGCTCAATGTTCACATCTCTTGAAGGAGCCACCACCAGGAAAGCAAGCGGCTACCGGCCCACATAGAGGTGCATGGGACGTGCGCTCTAACCAACGTAGCTAAATCAAAGAGAATGCACTGAACAATGTCTCTGAATACAGTTTCGATGATTATATTGAGGATATTGAATAATTAAGACTTTCAAGCATAGCTTTATATTTTAACTGAAATTCATGTCTCTTCCATACTACCATTTCAGTTGTATACGCTACTTCCCTGCTTGCACAGAATGAATTTCCTTGCATCATATTTAATGGATTGATGCTATATTCTGATCACCCATTTGCTTACATCTAGTAATTACTTGCCATTTATTGATCAATGCCTTTATTATTTCTCGTTAGCTTACGCAACACAGAGGAGACTAATCAGTACAGTCCAAGAACTGAGAAAGCAGAGATAACTCCAAGGTATAATATCAATCTTTCTTTCACAAAACAATGGTAGCTCAAAACAAGAACAAGGAAAAAAATAGGAGTTGAAAACAACAACATCAGCACAGCACACCTGCCTGTGTAGTACCATTAATATGCATTACTACAGGTTTAAAGGATCACATAAAACCCGACCAGTAGGCTGTTACTGTAGTGGTTTTTGATTTTAAAAAAACACACATACAAATCCAGCCACAGCATTGTAATTCGAGAGAAATCGCAGTCTTCTGGGGTTTATATTATACCTATATAATTATATATATATATATATATGTTACATATATATTATATATATATATATAATATTATAAACCCAGAAGACTGCGATTATATATACTATATATATTATATATACTATATATACTAAATATATAATATATTATATATACTGTAGATATACTATATATATATATATATTGTATATGAGTTCTCTGTGAGACTTTTACACTGGGCTATGAGTAGCCTAACTCACCGTAGGGTACACTGCCAGTGGGAAGAACAGACAGCAAAGAAGAAGACTGGCCACCCATCCTCACAAGCTGAGGCTAAGAAACATGAATTTACAGATTACTCATGCAACCTTAGGCGACTTCTTCTCTCTCTCTTCTCAGCAAAAACAGATTATGTTCAACTAATGTCGTCCATTAAGAACTTCCGTAGAATGGAAAATGGACGGATCACCTGAATGGAGACAGGCAGGAGTATAAACGATTGAGACGCCGTCGGCATCTATATTTGGTACTAGGTTATTTCAGGACAGCCTCCTTCCTCTTTCTCCACTAAGATCAACAACGCTGCCTCCTTTTCTAGACCTTGGTACTCCACCGTTCGAGTGTAGGCGGACGTCAGCAAGGGGGAATTGATTGTCCAGATCCGGAAAAATACTAGAGGGTGGTGGGGACAAAAGTAGGTTATTATTGAATGACCCGACCTCTTCCTTCCATAATATAATTCCGTCCAGGTATTTTTAGGAAATTATTGTGTACTCTGCAATATTTAGTTTTATTTAGAACAGGATCTATGTTTAATTGATAAAATTGGATTATTATTACCTGGCAGTTGGTTGTGATAGAAAGGGTTTCTACACGTAAAGATAAATTGCAGTTAATGTTGTAGGCCTACAGAATTGGGCTTTCAAAAATAACCATAGCTTCTCATGTTGTGAGCCAAATGTGTATTTCCTACCTTACACAAATTCAGACTGATTGCTGTGGGCTGTTTTAGTTTTTTGGGATGTTCAAACTCCCGTTTTTCTTCTTACCACCACTCAGCTCAGTAAGTGAAAAGATGCTGGGGTCAGGTCTTGGCCCACTCAGCCCTTTCATTGCATCATTGGTATGGCTCTTATAGCACGTAATGCAAATAAATAAATCATATTATTTCTTGGCTGAAAGATGTGGCAAACATGGTGCTTTATACAAAGTCACTGAAAGAGCAGAAAGAACAGAAGTTACAAAACATAGTTCTACACATTTTTTAAAGAAATGGAATAAAATTATATAATTCTATTTTCTCTAAAGGTCTTTGCTGAAACTCGGGAAGCTTCACCCACTTCCAGGATCAGTCAGTCCTGCGATAACGCATGACGAAGTAGACTCCGTGGCAAGTTCTTCACAAACGGGGAGCTACTTGTATCGAAAACCGAACGGCAGCAATCCACGGTTGGCGCAAACAGTTCCTTCCCTGCGACTTCCACCCATAACGCCCTCTGTTGGATCGAAACAGAAAAAATCTGTTCGCCTTGTTGAAACTCATAACGAGTACTGGTCAAATTGAGCAGTGAAACTAATTCAGATTTGAATTTAGGCGAGAAACTGTATACTCAGTTTGTATAATTTTAGACGATAAACACGAGCATAGGCGTAGGGGACATTTCAGCGCTGGGGGGGCAAAAATGAGACTTTTGCCCGAAAATTTTTTTCGGCCCGCCGAAATCTTAAGAAAAATTTCCGTTACGTTTGCCCGAAAATTCTGACGACCTTTTTTTAGTCATCCGGCCGAAATCTTCTGAAATTTCTCGTTACTTTTTGCCCGAAAGGCTTTTTGTTCGGGCAAGTCTGATTTTTCGGGCAAAAAGACCCGGAAAAATTAAAAAAGTAAAATTTTAAAAAAAAGCTTTTTTATTTTTTCGGGTTTGCTTGCCCGAAAAATCAGACTTGCCCGAAATTTGGGGGGGCATTTGCCCCCCCTGGACCCCCGCCTCCTACGCCTATGAACACGAGCATGCATTTGTCTGTTGCATATCATGACTTTTCTACCTGTATTATACTATTCCTTTTTTGGTATTGCTCATTTTCAGGTATTTCCCCTTTGTTTACCACTTAATTGTTTTCATGCATAGCCTATTGCTTTTCGAATGAATCCCAAATTATGACTCAAATGTAGTCCGCAGTATGTGATCGCTATTTTTTTTGTCTACTTTATCTATTCATGTGCTTTGGTATTTGTACATTTATATATTAAATTTAAAGAAATCTAGCGAGCATTATTGTTGCCCTGCTCTAAGCGAACTGAAACATTCCCACAAGTTTTTAAACACAAAATGATTCTCACATTCACAATGATTCTCAGATTGTTTGCTGACGTGTTGCATATTTTTTCAGGTCTATGTTGTCAACCATAGGCCTATATGAATTCTATGTGTATGACACTGTGTGTAACTGTGTATATGTGTTTGCATATGTATATAAATAACTACGTATATAGAAATGTGCATGCACACAATGTAATAATTTGTAATATAGCATTTTTTTTAAATTTGACTTTAAACTAGAAAACTAACATTTATTTATTAAATTTAAAGAAATCTATCGAGTTTGAAATTTTTTCTTTCATCCTCTTAATGTTTTTTTCCGCTAAACTTTCTGGTGAGATAAATTTCGTTTCGCCAGTTCATTGTTTTGTCCCAAAATATATTTATGCTTACAGGATTTGTGCTCATTAACGATTCCAGTTGTGGCAATGATGGCAATCTTCACTTCTTATAAAATGTCGTGCGTACAAATTGGCAAGCCCTATAATTACTGGATCCAGCAGTTTTATTCCAGCTGCAATGAAGTAAATGCGCTGAACTCGAATAGCAGGTTTAATGAGCCCCGGTGGTCCTTTTCCTCCGGATGCGGCCCTCACCTTGTTGTGGCCGGTCCACTGTATTAGATTGGATACCACGGTAGCAGAAAATTACGTGTGCCATCGCGTCCTCCGCAAATGTCCGCGATCGGCGTATTATCGCTCACCGCGGACCACCCGCCACACCCTAATTGCACTTTGCTCCATCATTGACGTTATATAGCGCAAGCACTTTGTGCCTTTGCTATAGGCCTACACATTCGAAACCACACGCCGTCCATAGTAAGACGTAATTCCCATTCGGCGCTGTGTCTAAGATCCTGGAATTTGAGACCGACGACTGTCGGGGTCGGCATCGTAAACAAATTTAGGCTACAATCCACCTGAAATTTGCAACAAAACCAGTTGGCGTCGTGGAGTTGAATACAAACGGCCAATTAATTAATGGCCTCTGCAGATCAAGACGTCTGGAAGTCATTTGCTTTTAAGCAGTCCATGGACCAGCATTCGTTCTACTTCTGCAAATCAATTCTGCGCCATCTTGGCCCACGGCTGCCGATTAAACGCAATAATCTTTGGGCTCGATTACACTGATCAACATCTGATGCGGGTCATCGCTAAATCAAATGCAGACAGCCAGCAGAATAAGTGAAGACTTGCAGGTGAAATACGCGTGAAACGTGACGAAAACAGTGGTTTTATCATTAGGCCTATAGAAAATAGTCGCAATAACACTTGGGAAAATATTTAATAGGCGAAGAAGCTGCGTTTTGACGTAAGCAGTGTCTCTAAGCGACACTGCTTACGTCACACAGGCCTACTCCGCATAACAGGTGCTGTTGGGCTGACCGCCTCCTAGTGAAAATGCCAAATCGGGCATGAAAAATTCGTGCTTAAAATGCCAACCCCTTTCAATGGTGTCCCAAAGCCAAATGGCGATGTAGGCCTATAAGCAGAGCGAGAATTATCGGTTGTGGGGGGGGGGTAAAATTCAACCTCCAGTCTTTCTTGGAACACCATAGTAGGCCTTAAGCTTCCTCATTGCGGACCCCCAGTTCACATAAATCAACGTCTGGCCCCAAGTTATTTTTCTACAATTCTCTCAGAGTCACATCACGTAGCCTATAGGCCTAAGCTTAGGTCTATTGTGCCAAAATTATAGGCCTACAGTCGGAAGCAAGAACGTATCATAGAGACATAGACTATAATGTATAGGCCTACTCTTCGTCATGCAGAATATAAGAGATAGGCCTAAGTTTCTCGATAATAACAGACGAACTGCCCGACCGGTTTAAAAATTAATTATTGCGAATGAACACGTGTTCGAAAATTAATGTCCGTGAAAATAAAGACCCACTTCCCCCACCCCACTCTACCCCTAACCACATCAAAGCGAACCACCGGATCATTGCTCTGCCAGAGTCATACAGGCAGTCAAACAGAAGGTAATTAAACAGGCAGACACGCAGACGGAAAGCTACAATTATAGACAAAGAGATACAAGCAACCTGCCATGCACGCAGACACAATGTACTGGTTCTCAGCCGATAAAAATTTATTTTATATAGAGTGCATGCATAAAACGTTCACATTACTGATGAATCATTCGTCCCAAGTGCAAAGTATAGCGCGCGCGCACACACACACACACACACACACACACACATGTACATAGATATGGTATAGGTCTATAACTGTTGTGTCTGTGTGTGTTTGTGTCTGTGTGTGTTTGTGTGTGTGTGCGCTCGCGCGCGCGCGTAGGTGTGTGTCTGTGTGTAGGTGTAGGCCTATGTGTTTGTGTGTCTGTGCATGAATGTGTGTGTAGGTGTGTGTGTGTGTTCGCGCGTGTGTTGTATATTAAATGTGTGGGGTGTGTGGGGGTGTGACAGTGAGTGGGTGTTTGTAATTGATCATAGGTCGATATTCAGTGCATAAAAATGTATAAAAACATCGATTCGTGCACATGCTGTGTAGGCGTATGTAGGCTATAAGTAGGAAATGGCTGCTATAGTGTATCTAATAGATTTGACTAGGTATGATATTTGAGGCTGATAAGATACATGGCTATGTGGAATCGCAGATTATATTATTTTACTACATGTATGTCATAATTATAGCCTATGTATTGTGTTTGATTCTTATTCCACTGGGATCTTTTTACCTATCAAAAGCTTTCGCTCACAGTGTTCTACTTAAAATGCTCAAAGGATATAGAAACAAAGGATATGGAAACAAAAGGAATATATTATAGCCAACGAATGTTTTTCGAAACAACCCACCAGATAATTTACATATTGCCATTGATGGTAGGGCTATATCCATTAGATAAGTCACCTCAACCATCGATTTCCATGTTATAAATTGTAAAGAATTCAATTTAATTTTCGTTTAAATCAGCACTTCAGGTTGGCAGAACGCAGCATGTTAAAAGCACTTCACAAATTGCACAAAAGTAACTAAAAATACGCCATAACTTACAAACACACACACACACACACAGGCACTGCTGAAGGGCTTTTTTAACGTGCATTTGTAGGCCTACACAAAATGTTAAGTTCTAAATGGATTTGTGCAGTCGTGTAGAAGCACTTCTGTGGGCTACAGTTAAAATTAGCAAAAAATTGTCATGGTATTCCGATTGGAAGTAATTTACTATAATAAAGGATAGGAAGGAAAAGGAGTTGTGGCTACTGTTGTGCAGTTCTAAAAATTTCTTAAAGACAGCCCTGCACTGCTGGTTAAAGCAGAGGTTTCATGACCCTTGTTTTTTCTAGGCATCGTTCCCGGACCCAATACAGTGTTTAAAAAGTAAAATTAAATTTTAAGCTTATTGCTCAAAATTAAAGAAAATAACATTTCCAGCCGCGGAAACCCGCCCTATAGAGTCCCTCTTGATCTGCTGACCAGAGTTTGGAGACCTTTGGTCTAAAGCGACGCCGAATGTATTCTCGACCTCGGCCTATGGTCATATAGATGTAGTCGTTCAGTCTATATTTAGCACAGCAATAGAGATAGAGGCCTAAGTCTAATGATCTCTGATGTCTTCTGGCCGCCGCATAAATGCTCGACTGCATGCGGGTCTAGGAATAGACTACATAATAATCAACGTATGGGACATTATTTAGCGCTACAATTTGCAGGTAATGAACTACGTAGAATTAGCGGTCAATTCTGTTGCCGCCGTTAATCGGCGGGAAAAGGTCATAGGTCACGACGATCGTGACGATGATTAGCTGAGCTAACCTGCGATATACCGGGTTTGTGCCCTGTATTGGTAAAGGTCAATGGCTAAATGTAGGCCTAGTTAATTTCCGATCCTTTCGTAATAGCTCTATTATGTTATGGCTAAACGCCGTTGAGATGAAATTAATTAGAGTTCAGAGGTTGAGGTTTATTGCTGATCTCGCTGAAAGGTCAACCTGTCGTATATATAAATATATAGCCTATATATATATATATATATAATATACCGAAGATCAGAGTTCAACATTCAAAGGTTGTATTAGACAGAGAGGTCCTTGCAACTCGTTTAAGGAGCCTCTAGCCGCGTCCCATAGCTTCGTAATCTGATTTAAAATGTTTTTGTTATTATAAGCTTAAATATTCGTCAGTGAGAGAATTGCTCGTGTCATGTCACATCTATAGATTTGTATAGCGTCTCTCACAGAATGACTACTCAGAGGCGCTCTCGGCACGGAAACTCGGAGGGAACAGAAGTTCTTTAAAGAACGAGACGAAAGATTGATAAGGAAAAGAGAATATCATCAGTTCATGCAGCCGCTAGTGAAGGAGGAAGGTCATTACATTTAATTAGGCAGCATCTTATTTAATTGTTTGCGGTTTAGGCAGGTTTAACTGCAGAGGCATTGTCATAATGGACTACAATAGCGACAGTACAACAACAGCTACCACAAGCGATAACACACAAAATACTCACAAAATTCTTTCATGGCGATCTTTCGACTTTCTCAGAAACTGTTTCTTCTCCATATAGAAGTCTTGCAAATTGGGAGTGCTTCTAAATGGTTTCACCAAACTATGAAGGCGCTCTGCATGCAGTTTACACATGCTCAGCGGGTACAATACAACCTTGGGTAGAGTTTATCAGAGGCTAGGGGCTAATCCCCCAAGAAGACGCAGACTCAGCTTTTTTTACCGAATGGTATCTTTTCCCGGACTTAGCCCCTCCCCAGAGGGTCCAGACTCATTCATTATTTCGGAGGAAAAGGCTCTTTTTACTAACGAAACTTCAATCGAAATAACTTTTTAAAACGGTCATCAGTTCTGGACCAAGTCTCCGCCCCAACAAAGTCCAAGTTCTGTTTCTAGCCTCCCCACCTCAAGAACGGAAACCAAACTCCGCCCATGAATACAAAACAATACAATGCAATACAATACAATACAATGCAATACAAAGCAATACAATGCAATACAATACAATGCAACACAAGACAATGAAACTGAAACAATCGTAGCCTATAGGTCGATGGAGAGAGACAAACGCAATTCGTCTTTGAAGAATGGTTGTCACGTATACAATCTGAAGTGAAGCGTTTAAGATGGATTTCGTTGTTTCCTATTCATGACCATGGACAACATTGGACAACATTGGACACTGCATCCATTTGAGTGAAACGGAAACGCTTCGAGGAACACCGTTCTTTCAAGTCCTCTTCTTCCAACACGATAGATTGGCTGGGGTTGAATGGGTGGGGGTGAGTGTGGGGGTGAGTGTGGGGGTGAGTGTGGGGAGCGTTGGGGAGGGGGCTGCGGATGTTAGGCGGTGGACGGTTCCAGACTGCAGTTGATATAATATATTATGCAGCGCCAAAAACTTTTGCAGCGAAAGTGACCAATTGTACTTGTACTTGTAGGCCTACATAATTATCTACCCGTGATAAAACAGTATAAAGCCTGTCTGTAAATGTACCTGGGTGAGGTTATCATCTCCGATATGACAACAACGTAATAAATGGTGTCAATGAATTTCGCAGCGAATTCTTGTCGTAGCTATAGCCTCAATGCGTTGAGGATGGCAGAGCGAACTGATGGGACCTATGTAGGCAAATGATCTGGATTGAGTCATGGCGGTCCTGACTCGTGGGACAAAGAGGTCAAGCCGATCAGAGGACCTAAGAGGACGCAGCGTGTATGTATGTATAAGCATGAACGCACGCATATGCGTACGTACGCACGTATATATGTTTGTAAATACGCACATACGTGTATACAAACGTACGCGCGTGTGTACGTATAGTTTATAATATGCAAAGTGCTCTGCTCCGATATAATATTATATGACATATTGGATTCATGTGAGGCGAAGGTTGACAGCGGCCGTGACATCGTCCTAACACCCTATGACATCGTCCTAACACCCTATGCATAGCAGATTCCTTGTCGCTCTAAATCAAACGGACGCATTTACGATACGTCATGAATGTCAACTATGAAAGCCGACGCTAGGTGGCCTTAATCCGGGATCATAACTCATGCCAATCAATCTTTTATTCGTTTGAATAATTATTCGTTCACTCCGTCGTTCCTGTCAAGCCCACCTTTTTTTACATTTGTACTTCGTCAATGCATGCATTTGTCCGTCCTTCCGTGCATCCATCCATCCTCCTGCCTCACCACTACTACCACCACCACCACCACCGCCGCCGCCACCACCAGTATCATCCTCATCCTCATCCTCATCATAATCATCATCATCATCATCATCATCATCATCATCATCATCATCATCATCATCATCATCATCATCATCATCATCATCATCATCATCATCATCATCATCATCATCATCATCATCATCATCATCATCATCATCATCATCATCATCATCATCATCATCATCATCATCATCATCATCATCATCATCATCATCATCATCATCATCATCATCATCATCATCATCATCATCATCATCATCATCATCATCATCATCATCATCATCATCATCATCATCATCATCATCATCATCATCATCATCATCATCATCATCATCATCATCATCATCATCATCATCATCATCATCATCATCATCATCATCATCATCATCATCATCATCATCATCATCATCATCATCATCATCATCATCATCATCATCATCATCATCATCATCATCATCATCATCATCATCATCATCATCATCATCATCATCATCATCATCATCATCATCATCATCATCATCATCATCATCATCATCATCATCATCATCATCATCATCATCATCATCATCATCATCATCATCATCATCATCATCATCATCATCATCATCATCATCATCATCATCATCATCATCATCATCATCATCATCATCATCATCATCATCATCATCATCAAAGCTCGAGGGTACTTACCATACGTATTCTATTTTTTGAAAGGTACGTACTATTTTAACGTACCCTATTTTAGAGTATACGTAAACAATAAATAAAATACGTTAACTATGTCATTGCTCATTATAAGAATGTTCATTGTTCACTTTAATTTAAGTAAACAATCACAACCCAGCAGGCCTATACGGCGTAGTAAATTGCTGCTATGCTATATTGTAGGTATTTGTTTGTCCAGCATACATTGCACTTAATGCACTAATGTCAGTCAGTCAGTCGGCTCAGTTCTGCTGCAGCACTTCAAAGGTGTGTTCTTATGCGATTGCCTGGTCCAAACCAGAACTGTTTGTCAAAAAAATTGCATTCAATAAAATAATTGTTTTTCTCATTTTTCAAAACTTTCCCATGCGTGAATTCCTTCACATGTTCTTTGGGCATCGCTGGCTGATACTTGGGCTATGAGACATACTGCAACTTTCGAGTTACAGCAATTTGCAAACCAGTGGCGTGCACTTAGCTCTCATCAGAAAGACAGTACAATTTGCATTAAATTAATTATAACCGAAGAATTTATCGAATTAAATTTACTGCTACGCTACCGGAAGTACCGGTTTCAATGACGCATATGCCTACTGTAACAGTTGACGTCAGATTATACGTAGGCTATGGGTCGCCAAGTAAACCATGAATACAATTTTCGTGTAAGTTACGTATCATACGCGTATTCTATTTTTTGAAAGGTACGTACGTATTTTAACGTATTCTATTTTAGGGTACGCGTACCCTCGAGCTCTGATCATCATCATCATCATCATCATCATCATCATCATCATCATCATCATCATCATCATCATCATCATCATCATCATCACCACCACCACCACCACCACCATCATCATCATCATCATCATCATCATCATCATCATCATCATCATCATCATCATCATCATCATCATCATCATCATCATCATCATCATCATCATCATCATCATCATCATCATCATCATCATCATCATCATCATCATCATCATCATCATCATCATCATCATCATCATCATCATCATCATCATCATCATCATCATCATCATCATCATCATCATCATCATCATCATCATCATCATCATCATCATCATCATCATCATCATCATCATCATCATCATCATCATCATCATCATCATCATCATCATCATCATCATCATCATCATCATCATCATCATCATCATCATCATCATCATCATCATCATCATCATCATCATCATCATCATCATCATCATCATCATCATCATCATCATCATCATCATCATCATCATCATCATCATCATCATCATCATCATCATCATCATCATCATCATCATCATCATCATCATCATCATCATCATCATCATCATCATCATCATCATCATCATCATCATCATCATCATCATCATCATCATCATCATCATCATCATCATCATCATCATCATCATCATCATCATCATCTACATCATCATCATCATCATCATCAAAGCTCGAGGGTACTTACCATACGTATTCTATTTTTTGAAAGGTACGTACTATTTTAACGTACCCTATTTTAGAGTATACGTAAACAATAAATAAAATACGTTAACTATGTCATTGCTCATTATAAGAATGTTCATTGTTCACTTTAATTTAAGTAAACAATCACAACCCAGCAGGCCTATACGGCGTAGTAAATTGCTGCTATGCTATATTGTAGGTATTTGTTTGTCCAGCATACATTGCACTTAATGCACTAATGTCAGTCAGTCAGTCGGCTCAGTTCTGCTGCAGCACTTCAAAGGTGTGTTCTTATGCGATTGCCTGGTCCAAACCAGAACTGTTTGTCAAAAAAATTGCATTCAATAAAATAATTGTTTTTCTCATTTTTCAAAACTTTCCCATGCGTGAATTCCTTCACATGTTCTTTGGGCATCGCTGGCTGATACTTGGGCTATGAGACATACTGCAACTTTCGAGTTACAGCAATTTGCAAACCAGTGGCGTGCACTTAGCTCTCATCAGAAAGACAGTACAATTTGCATTAAATTAATTATAACCGAAGAATTTATCGAATTAAATTTACTGCTACGCTACCGGAAGTACCGGTTTCAATGACGCATATGCCTACTGTAACAGTTGACGTCAGATTATACGTAGGCTATGGGTCGCCAAGTAAACCATGAATACAATTTTCGTGTAAGTTACGTATCATACGCGTATTCTATTTTTTGAAAGGTACGTACGTATTTTAACGTATTCTATTTTAGGGTACGCGTACCCTCGAGCTCTGATCATCATCATCATCATCATCATCATCATCATCATCATCATCATCATCATCATCATCATCATCATCATCATCATCACCACCACCACCACCACCACCACCATCATCATCATCATCATCATCATCATCATCATCATCATCATCATCATCATCATCATCATCATCATCATCATCATCATCATCATCATCATCATCATCATCATCATCATCATCATCATCATCATCATCATCATCATCATCATCATCATCATCATCATCATCATCATCATCATCATCATCATCATCATCATCATCATCATCATCATCATCATCATCATCATCATCATCATCATCATCATCATCATCATCATCATCATCATCATCATCATCATCATCATCATCATCATCATCATCATCATCATCATCATCATCATCATCATCATCATCATCATCATCATCATCATCATCATCATCATCATCATCATCATCATCATCATCATCATCATCATCATCATCATCATCATCATCATCATCATCATCATCATCATCATCATCATCATCATCATCATCATCATCATCATCATCATCATCATCATCATCATCATCATCATCATCATCATCATCATCATCATCATCATCATCATCATCATCATCATCATCATCATCATCATCATCATCATCTACATCATCATCATCATCATCATCAAAGCTCGAGGGTACTTACCATACGTATTCTATTTTTTGAAAGGTACGTACTATTTTAACGTACCCTATTTTAGAGTATACGTAAACAATAAATAAAATACGTTAACTATGTCATTGCTCATTATAAGAATGTTCATTGTTCACTTTAATTTAAGTAAACAATCACAACCCAGCAGGCCTATACGGCGTAGTAAATTGCTGCTATGCTATATTGTAGGTATTTGTTTGTCCAGCATACATTGCACTTAATGCACTAATGTCAGTCAGTCAGTCGGCTCAGTTCTGCTGCAGCACTTCAAAGGTGTGTTCTTATGCGATTGCCTGGTCCAAACCAGAACTGTTTGTCAAAAAAATTGCATTCAATAAAATAATTGTTTTTCTCATTTTTCAAAACTTTCCCATGCGTGAATTCCTTCACATGTTCTTTGGGCATCGCTGGCTGATACTTGGGCTATGAGACATACTGCAACTTTCGAGTTACAGCAATTTGCAAACCAGTGGCGTGCACTTAGCTCTCATCAGAAAGACAGTACAATTTGCATTAAATTAATTATAACCGAAGAATTTATCGAATTAAATTTACTGCTACGCTACCGGAAGTACCGGTTTCAATGACGCATATGCCTACTGTAACAGTTGACGTCAGATTATACGTAGGCTATGGGTCGCCAAGTAAACCATGAATACAATTTTCGTGTAAGTTACGTATCATACGCGTATTCTATTTTTTGAAAGGTACGTACGTATTTTAACGTATTCTATTTTAGGGTACGCGTACCCTCGAGCTCTGATCATCATCATCATCATCATCATCATCATCATCATCATCATCATCATCATCATCATCATCATCATCATCATCATCATCATCATCATCATCATCACCACCACCACCACCACCACCATCATCATCATCATCATCACCACCACCACCACCACCACCACCACCACCACCACCATCACCATCCTACTATGATGCTATGGTAAGCGCTGGTTTCCAGAAGACGCAGAAGAGGCGCTATATAAATTGCTCGTATTGATAATCGTCATATTATTTTATTCTCTTCGCTTCATTTCATTCATCCCTACCTCCCCCATTTGGTTATTTCCTGCTCATCCCACTTTCCCCCTTTTCCTGTCTTTCATCGACAACATAATTATTCTTGTTTCTGTTTCGCCTCCTCCTCCTCCTCCTCCTCCTTCTCCTCCTCCTCCTCCTCTTCCTATTCTTCTGCCTCTTCTTCCATCTACTCCTCTTCCTCCTCCTTCTTCTCATTCTCCTCTTCCTCCTCCTCTTGCTCTTGTTCTTCATCTTCCTTCTTCCCATTATTCCTCTTATTTCTCCTCCTTCTCCTTTTCCTCCTCCTCTCCTCCTCCTGCTCCTCCACCTGCTCCTGCTCCTGCTCCTCCTCCTCCTCTTCCTACTGCTCCTCCTACTCCTCCTTTTCCTTCTCCTCCTCCTCCTCCTCCTTCTCCTCCTATTCTTCTGCCTCTTCTTCCATCTACTCCTCTTCCTCGTCCTGCTCACTCTCCGCTTCCTCTACTTTCTCCTTCTTCTCTTCCTTCTCCTTTTCCTCTCCCTCTTTCACTTCCTCTTCTTCCTCCTCCTCCTCCTTCTCCTCATTCTCCTCTTACTCCTTCTCTTGCTCTTGTTCTTCATCTTCCTTCTCCCCATTATTCCTCTTCTTTCTCCTTCTTCTCCTTTTCCTCCTCCTCCTCTTCCTACTCCTCCTCCTCCTGCTCGTGCTCCTCCTTTTCTTCCTCCTCCTCCTCCTCCTGCTCCTCCTCCTCCTCCTCCTGCTCCTGCTCCTGCTCCTCCTCTCTAAGCACGCAATCGGCGACACATAGGGCCTACACGCATGATATTCTCTGGCGCGTCTACCTGCCTTCCATAATATATTATTCGCTGATGATGGACATCCGATAACTACATAATACAGTATATTATATTTCGACGTGCAGCAGCAGCGCGGGTGTCTTATTATCGACTTCACCGGTTGCTTGTTTAGTTTGTTTACTCCGCACGGCACGCACATGCAGTCGTCAGGTAAAACCTGTCAGAGGCGTTTCTAAGGGATTATCCCCCATCCGTATATTAGAAACGGATATGAATTGCCTGTTTGTGTATGCATATATGAAAGCCGCATCCACACGCACGCACGCACGCCACACAGACACCAGAAAACACACTTATGTCAGACACGCGCACTTACAGACACACAGACAGACACACAGACAGACAGACAGACAGACACACACAAATAAAAAGATACACACACATATAGGCCTATATATATTATAATATGCATTCATGTATAAGTATATATAATTATAATGTATATGTGTATTGAATATGTATAATATATACATGTAGAGTATATATATATATATATATTATGTGTGTATAATTTTGGATATATATATATATAATATATATATATATGCAGAAATGTAAATGTATATTTTATGTATATGATGTATACGTATATGTAGGCTACAATGTATAATTATGTATATGTATATTAGGTGGCACTAAATCAGGCGCATGACACTAAATCAGATGGTGTAAATCGCTGTCTCTTGTTGTCATGATTGACCAGTGCCAAGAACAAACTTGGCAAGAAGTGACAGACGCGGTGGTGTAGTGGTGGCGTCGTTGCCTTGGTGCCGGAAGGTTCGAGGTTCGAATCCACCTCGCCGCGTATAAGGACCTTGGGCAAGTAATTCACTTCCAATAATTGCTCAGCGCTTCGGCGTGAAACTCCGATGCAGTGTCCGCTCTGCATTCGTGAGCGCCTCTGAGTAGAGATAGCTTGAAGAGGCGCTATAACAAGTGCACATACAAACAAACAAACAAACAAAAGACCGGTAAGAACATTTTACAAAGCCACGCATGCGCATTTGACAGTTTATAACACTGAAACAAAATGTTAGTTTGCATGGAACACAGCGCAGGTGAGATTATAATAATTATTATCTGTCAGGCACGATATGCATTTAATGTCAAATTAAGATTGGCGTTCGAGATTCCCGAAAGCATGCATGACAGGACAGGAAACAGCTTTCAAATCAAAATTCGTATATAAATAATTGACATATAGGCTATACATAGGCCTACATATGCCTATATTCATTTGTATTATTAGCATATAGTGCTTATGATATGAGCTTACAATCATGCAAGAGAAATATAGGGCGCCCGCTGATATTTAAACAGTGACAGACCGGTAAGGACATCGTACAAAGTCACGCATGCGTATACTTAACAGTTTATGACACTGAAAAAATGTTAGTTTGCATTGAACACATGTAGGCGACATCATGAAGTGCCGCACGATAAACCTACATAGTCAACCAGTAGGCTATAAAAGCTACCATATCGAAGTCTTGTGGCGTTTTAAGCCCCAATTTCTTCTTACAATTTATTACTTTCCCCTTCTCCTTCATTCTAATTCTCACCAAGCTCCAAATCTTCCTAATCGTTCAAATAATTTACATCTCTTCTAATCTTCCTACCTTCGTAATCCCCTATATTTTTGACCGAGAGGTATAGCGAGAATCTCTCAGACTTATGATGGAAGCAATTTCGAAGAATTACTGGGGGATCGTTATCCCGTCCTAAGTGGACTTCGTAGGATTTCCTGTCCTCAAACGAATTCTTAATTTTATCCTAATCTTAATCCCCCAAATCCTCCCAAGCTCCTTCAGCCTTCCGACCCCCTTAATTCTGCTAATCCACCGATCATCTGTGTGCCAATGTGCCATCATCCCTCATATCATATTTCTAGTCGTCGTCATAGCTACCGCTGTCAAAGCTCATTCTTCCGTATCAACGCATGCAAGCAAATGTCGGGAGGGGGAATACACCTGCGAACACGTTCGAGAATTTTCTCGGTACATCTGCACTACATCCGTTAACATATTCCCCAGTCCCTTTTGACAAATACACGGAGGAGAAGGAGGAAGAGGAAGAGGGAGGAGGAGGATGAGAAAGAGAAAGAGGAGGAGAAGGAGGAGAAGGAGGAGGAGAAGGAAGAGAAGGAACAAGAGGAGTAGGAGGAGAAGATGAATAAGAAGGAGAAGGAGGAGGAGTAGGAGGACGAGGAGCAGGAGTAGGAGAAGATGGAGAAGGAGAAGAAGAAAGAGAAAGAGAAGGATGAGAAGGAGGAGGACGGGGAGGAGAAGGAGAAGGACGACGAGGAGGAGTAGGAGG
>OX243818.1:8814045-8879045 GCA_945859605.1 Lumbricus rubellus
GATCGAACCGGATTGTCTAAGCGTCGCAAGGGTAGCGGTAGACCCAGAGTCGCACGGAGAAATGCAAATATCGAAAAAGTTCAGGATCTCGTTTTAAGTCAAGAAGATCGACCTCAGTCACATCTAACGCTAAGAGAAATCGCTCGAGAGATTGGAATTTCAAAAACTTCAGTGCACAAAATTGTAAAAAATGACCTTCAGCTGAAGTGTTTGAAAAAAAGACGAGCGACTGAACTAACCGAAGCCAACAAGCAAGCACGGATCGAGCGTTCAAGGACTTTGTTAGATCGATATCCTGATCACATGGTAAATTTTATTTGGTTTACGGACGAAAAGTTGTTTACCATCGCCACACCAAAGAACAGTCAAAATGATCGTCTGTACGTTGCTACCGGAACTCGGAAGAAAAACATCCCAGCTAATCGTTTGCTTAGAACTCGCCCAACATTCAGCCAGTCAGTAATGGTTTCAGTTGGTGTATCTGCTCTGGGTAAAACAGACGTACATTTCATAGAACCAGGCGTTAAAATAAATGGAAATTACTATCGAGATTCTTTGTTGCTGGAAAAACTATTACCTGATATACGACAATATTCAGAATATTACACATTTCAGCAAGATGGAGCTCCAGCTCACCGAGCTCATGCAACGGTTGAGCTACTGACAAAGGAAACTCCAGATTTCATACCTCCATATCTTTGGCCTCCAAACAGTCCGGACTTAAATCCTGTTGATTATAAAATTTGGGGAGTTATGCAGGAGAAAGTATACAAAACAAAGGTCAGAAACCTCGAAGAACTCCGCGAGCGGATTGTTAATGCTTGGGATGAACTTGATCAACTGGTCGTCGATGCTGCTGTTAGTCAGTGGCGTGTACGTCTCGAAGCTTGTGTTGAAGCCAATGGCGGGCATTTTGAACATAAATTATAGTTCCATAATATTTCAGGATTAAATTGTTTTTGGAATTTTAAAAATCTATTAATGTTTACTAATTATTTTCATATTTACCATAAAGCCTTGGAATTTTTCGGGACACAGTGTACATGTACATTACATAAGCGTATGAGGCGGGGGTGAAGGGGGGCAAATGCCCCCCCCCAACTTTCGGGTAAGTCTGATTTTTCGGGCAAAAATAGTCCCGGACGACTAAAAAAAGTCGTCAACTTTTGGCCTGATTAAATTTTTCGGGCAGAAGTTCAATCTTTGCCCCCCCCCCCCCCACTTCTGAAATCTTCCGTACGCCTATGTGTATATAAATACGCATAAAAAGTCGAGAACGAGGAGAAGTATGAGAAGGAGAAGGAGGAGAAGGAGGAGAAAGTAAATGATGTACAAGGTCAAGAATGAAAGAAGGGTGAATGGACCTGGAAGAAAGAAAAAACGCGGCAATCATTCTGCAACGGGCATATTTCCCAGGAGAAACATTTGGCCGAACTGGATCGCTAATGCTCTGCATGAGCGGAATGATTATGCTCCTGTTTATTTAACTGCGCATGAGCATGCACAGTTCATATATTGTATTCAACAGACCAGTATTTTGTTGACATATATTTTTATATCTTACGAGTAATATATGTATAAGTATGCATATATGTGTGTGTATATATATATGTGTGTGTATGTGTGTGTGTGTTTGTGTGTGTGTGTGCGCATAAGGATGTAGAGGAACGTACAATGTAAAAGCAAATGCAGTTCTCTCTGTCTCTGTCACTGTCTCTGTCTCTGTCTCTGTCTCTGTCTCTGTCTCTCGGTATGTCACTGTTTCTCAGTCGCTTTCCAATGCTTGCTATTTTTTCTGTCTTGGTCGTTTTCAGTTTCTAATTTTCTTTCACACAACACACACACACGCACACACACACACGCACAAACGCACGTACGCACACGCACGTGCACACTGTCTGTCGTCTGTCTGTCTCCTCTCTGTCTGCCTGCCTGCCTACCTGTCTGTCTGTCTGCCTGTGTGTGTGTGTGTGTGTTTGTGTGTCTGTCTCTCTTTCTCTCGAATACAGACAATTTTTCCGAAAGGGGGGGGCGAACATTTCGGTCATCTTTGTCAGAAAAATTCAGAAAAAATCTGATGTCCTTTTTCGTCATTTGTCGAAATGTCTGGAAAATATAAAATATACCAACACCAATTTCCCTAACGAAATAACTGATTACTTTTTAGTCATCATTCTGATCGCAATATCTTTTCGAAATAGAATATCAACTCTCTATTAGTCGTTTGCTACTTTTTCTCTCTCCCGCTGCATTGATTTGAAAGCTTGTTGAAACCATCCCCTGCTTCCCTCCCCTCCCACACACACGCCGTATTTCTTTCTGTATGTAGGTACCTGTAAATTCGCATAGAGGTGCGTAAGCTTATATAATTATGTATGCATCCAAATAATGTGTCCGCCTGCAGTGTATTTAAACCAATGTGTGTAATTAACTGGCTATTTATATAGCGCCCACATCTCGTGTGGGCTTTCCGTTTAATTGCTGTCTTCTGAAGTATAACCTGTCCTAATATATTATGTGACCCTTTCAGAGAGACACGACCACATCGTCACATAATCCACCCACATCTTTGTCCAACGACATTTTCCTACGCAGTCTGCAACAGGGACAGAGACATTTATCTCGAAGTCGGCTTTGGTCGTCATGACTAGCGTCGGCGGACATTTAGAAAAAATTATGTCAGACGATTTTTTCAGTTTTCATTAGTTTTCATCAGTCAGATGGGAATCCATTTAATATCCTATGCTCGTTTTTAGTTTTTATTGTCTGCAAGGGAAACTGCAGACTCAGCAACCGCTGTACTGACATCTAAATGGAAATTGATCTCTGCAGGACAACCGATGCATGGGCAATATTTCTGAAATGACGCGACGCTCGTGGATAAGCTGGTGCCCGCCCCTCTGCGCTTGCATTCAGAGCATGCAGGGCTTTAGGAATATACATGTAGAGTTTTTCATTATTGAGATTTTTATTGTTATCTGACATCTGGAATACTGTATAGAGAGATAAGAGGCTTCACATTGGATTTGGATCCAATTATCCGCCATGGTCACATCATGTACCTCTCTGGAGAGTTAAGAGCGTCACATTGGAGTTGGATCCACTTACATGTATATCCGCCATGGTCACTTGTAGGCCTACCTCTCTGGATTTTCGCTCTGCTGTGAAGGAGCAACGCCTTTTAGTTAGTTACTCGGGTTCGCTTAGCTACCATGCACCGCCGAGCTTTCTCGGTTGTAGGGCCGTCCATTTAAAACGACGTCACTTCAAAGCTACATTTTTTACATCTGACCAATCAAAATTTGTTTCTTAAATCTTTTAGGTAAATCTATTATGCATCTTTTCTTTCGCCATGGCTGGACTGGAAGCGCCCCTGAGCAGTTTCTTGAAGGGGCGCTGTAGAAATCCAATGAATGAATAATAATATTGTTGGACCGATCAACATGTTAATTGGTTTATTTTGATTGGTTGTACTCTGGTTTCATGACGTATTAGATAAAATGCCATGATGGATTACACATATATACACTCCTACACCACTGCATTCACAATTACATTCACGATTACATTAACGACTACATTCACGACTACATTCACGACTACATTCACGATTACATTCACGATTACATTCACGGTGGATGGAACATTCACGATTACATTTACGACTACGCTTTACAAAATTACGATGACCATTACGATTACTCTTTAATAAGTTCAATTGCAGTAATTACAATTTTGCACGAGCTAAATTTATATCATAATAATTATAGTCGCTGAAAGCTACTTACAGTTGGCTTTTTTGCAAACATGAAGACGCTTTTGGTTTAGAAAAGTCAGCATTTCTTCTAATTATAGTAATAGTTTTTTATAGCGCCTCTTAAAAAAGAGAGACTTATCAGTTACAGGCGCATTTGAATACTTTCTTTCTTGGGATGGCTTCACTCAGTTCCCTGAGATATCCCGTCAAGTCCTGCGTGGGCGAGACACAAAAATCATGTAGCCTACATGGTGGGACATAAAAAGATCCCCTAAGGTTTTTTGCCAATATCTGAAGTAAGAATTTCTAAATCAAACGTGACAGGCTTAAAGCAATTCATATCTTCGCAAAGTGGCCAAAAATGTGACTCGATAAAATCGTTTTTTGTTGCTGCGATGCGTTTTTGAATCGTCAAAACACAGTGGGTGGACGCACTAAAAGTGAAAATAACTTTTGGTGTGTTTGATTATATTTTGGTGACATTTGGACATTGTTCGTATAGACACGAATTGCCGAAGCTATAAATAAAATTTGATTTAGAAATTCTTACTTCTGAGCAACAAATGGGCAAAAAACTAACGTTTTTTATGGCCCACCCTGTACATATTACGTGGGTCTTCAAGCATCTCCCAGAGGCGTGGAATTAAATTTATATAATTTTATAATTACACTCGTCTGCATTTACTTTTGGAAATATGTATATGTGTGTACTTATGGAGGCACTGTTTATTTAGACAAGTGCCGTATATATATATATATAAATATATATATATATATATACATATAGACATAGACATAGACATAGACATAGACATAGACATAGACATAGACATAGACATAGACATAGACATAGACGTATATATATAATGATAAGGATCCTTGCTGTGTGGGTAATACGTTGGTATATTTGTTCTTTGATGCATTCACGGTCCGCATGTGGCAGCCACTGCCTCTGTATCTAACGATGCCACCGTTGCACGCCCATGCACCCTATCTATCTATCACATCTGGTCGACGTCCTTTCGATCTCGTCCGAATCGCCAACCTCTCTCTCTCTCTCTCTCTCTCTCTCTCTCTCTCTCTCTCTCTCTCTCTCTCTCTCTCTCTCTCTCTCTCTCTCTCTCTGTCTGTCTATCTGTCTGTCTCTCTCTGTCTCTGTCTGTCTCTCTCTTTCTGACTGTCTGTCTCTCTGGCTGTCCGTGTCTGTCTGCCTCTCTGTCTCTGTCTCTCTGTCTCTCTCGGTCTTTCTGTCTCTCTGTCTCTCTTTCTCCCTGTCTCCCTGTCTCTCTGTCTCTGTTTCTGTCTTTGTCTGTCTGTCTGTCTGTCTCTCTCTCTTCATCTCTCTCCATCTCTCTATCCGTTTTCATTTATTCCAACTGCATGGCGCGAAATCCGAATTGAAAATCTCGTCCACCATAAACAAAGCACTCCGCAGAGTTTTACGCAGTTTCGCCACGTCACCGATGATATATATACGGCCACTCTGTTGTTGACTGGACGCAATTCATTCCTTTGCTCATCGAATTCAAGATTTGAATGCAGATCCATGACGAGATGACGTGTCGGTAGACTGGTAGCCTATATTGTGACTGCTGTGTGACTCGCCGTGTTCCTTTGACTCATGCGCGCACCGCCCCGGGTGCATTCGCTTCTTTCATCATGCGTCGTGGGCTTGACGTTGAAGAATTGCGAATTCCATGAGTATGTATATTGTTAACTCACTAACGACACTTACTATGTGTCGTGTTTTCCATGCTGGGTATGACATGAGTATCATTGAGTAATACCCACAGGCATTGATCAGGTGAGAGAGAGAGAGAGAGAGAGAGTAATATTTATCACGAGTCAGAAGCAAGTATGGGTAACGCACATAATGGTACAATGTTACGGGTACAGGATGGGTTGTAAAAATCGTGTACCCTCACACCTTTAATGAGACCTCATTTAGCGCAGAAGGTCTCGAACGTTGGTCTCAGTCGAAACGTTTTTGGCCTTGAACAGAAAGAACAGAAAGAACAGAAAGAACAGAAAGAACAGAAAGAACAGAAAGAACAGAAAGAACTCTTTGCGAACAGTTGGTTCCAATCGTCGACAGGTTTTTAACTCGATCGTTTACAACACCTGACTCTAATCAAATCATTCTAATCGAGACTTAAAAATCATCCCATCTCGACCTCCTCCTGCACCTTCTCCTTCCCATATATGCACACATATACATGCATACATACATACATACATACATACATACATACATACATACATACATACATACATACATACATACATACATACATACATACATACATACATACATACATACATACATACATACATACATACATACATACATACATACATACATACATACATACATACATACATACATACATACATACATACATACATACATACATACATACATACATACATACATACATACATACATACATACATACATACATACATACATACATACATACATACATACATACATACATACATACATACATACATACATACATACATACATACATACATACATACATACATACATACATACATACATACATACATACATACATACATACATACATACATACATACATACATACATACATACATACATACATACATACATACATACATACATACATACATACATACATACATACATACATACATACATACATACATATCCACTCCTTATCTTCCTCTTCCTCCTCTTATCATCATCCTCTTCCCATTCTCCAATGAAAACACCCGGGGGCGATCTACGCTATGCTCCTCCCTCCTCCTCCTCCTCCTCCTCCTCCTCCACCAAACAGCTGTTAGCACCTAACAACAATTCTCCAATTTTCTTCTATCCCGTTCGCTCATATATCTCTCCATTCACACCGCGGTGTCATCCTTCTTCTTCTTCTTCTTCTTCTTCTTCTTCTTCTTCTTCTTCTTCTTCTTCTTCTTCTTCTTCTTCTATTATTCTCGATCAACGATAAGTAATCTGATGTTTCGATGTCGACCAAACGTTTACTCTCAACAGATGTGAATAAAAAATATATTTATCATAATATTATGCTTCGATATATATAATATATATATAATTACATATACATGTTTTTATATGTATATTTGTGTATATCTATATAGAGTTATGTGAATAGAAAATATATATTTATCGAGATAGGGCCTACGCGTTCATAATATTATGCATCGACAATTCGACATTCGACAGCTGTATATTCACACACCGTGGGCCATATATAACGATACACCACTGTATTCTTCTATATCAAAATTATAAGCTTAATTACAGCTTAAAATAATTATTATATACTTGAATTAAATGACTAAAATATACGAAATAACAGTTAATATTAGGCCTACAAGCTAAAGAAGCGCTTCAATAATATCTATAGGCTATATGTATATAAAACAATATTGTTGATGTGTATGAAACTTTTTGGCGCCATCTGGGGTGCAGCTACTATCGTGGATTTGTGTATCTTTGTTTATTTCCTGTTTTCATCGGAGCCACTCTCAGTAAAGTGTAATGTAAACAGGGAAGCGGCACCGTGACTGACACGGTGGGCATTAGCTGCTTAACCCTTTAATGCCGAGATGGTGGTAAATGGTACGGGAAATCCTATACCCTCTGGCATTAAAGGGTTAAAGCGAGCAGATCAATAACGATTGAAAACAGTGGACGATAAACAAAACGCAGTAGCACAGGGCACAGACGGGCATACACATATTACACAGAGACACAAAGAGTGACACAGAGACACGGAGGGCGATACAGACAGACAGACGGTCATGATGACAGGCTGTGTTCGTGTAAATGTTGGCAATGAAATCTCGATCATCGTCACTGAAAACGATCAGTTTACGAATGTTTACTGATGTTATGAAGCAATGAAATGCAGAATTTTATTGTCCAATGAACTTCTATGTATAATAGACGATTATTATGTATCATTTATTATTGTTGTTGCTATTATTGTTGTTATTATTATGGTTAGTATTATTATTGTCATAGTTATTATTGTTATATGGTTATTATTATTATCGTTGCTATTATTTCTGACATTATTATAAATATTAGTATTATCATAATAATATCTTAATGGCCAAGAGGTAAGTGATCGCCCGATGAGCGCTATTATCATTATTATTATTTCTGATATTATTATAATTATTAGTATTATCATAATTATTATTATCATAATTGTTATTATTTTTTTTTTATGGGCCTAGTCCATATAAATTATTTCTTACACGCGTATATAAGGTCACACTGAGATGTCAATCTGAAACGCGGATAGTCAACCGCCATGGAGGACAATGAGTTAGACTTCCCAGTTTTTCCATTCAGAAATAGTAAGTTTCTGAACCATTTAAAGGTGTGCAGTGAGTCTGAGTTATACATACGAAGCGAGAGCGGAAGTCGATTCCAGGGAGCTTGCATTCCATGCATCGAGGCATGGAATGCACGCAGATCCAAAACTGTTTCTGCATCGAGGCTCATAAACTAAAAGACCCATACTCGAAGACCCATACTTGAAGACCCCATACTCGAAGACCCATACTTGAAGACCCCATACTTGAAGACATCATACTTGAAGACCCGTACTTGAAGACCTTATACTTGAAGACCCATACTTGAAGACCCATACTTGAAGACCCGTACTTGAAGACCCGTACTTGAAGACCTTATACTTGAAGACCCCATACTTGAATACCCATACCTGAAGACCCATACTTGAAGACCCATACCTGAAGACCCATACTTGAAGACCTTATACTTGAAGACCCCATACTTGAAGACCCATACTTGAAGACCCATACGTGAAGATCGCAGGCAACGAGGAAGAATGTAGTTCAGTAAGCAGTGACTGAATTATTGGTAGAGCGGTGCGCTGGTGTTAATTGAGGGATTTGTAGGTTAAACAAGTCAATTTAGATTTGATCCTGAACTCGAAAGGAAGCCAATGCAGCCGACGGAGTAAGACTGAAGAACTAGCTCGTGGTGGAACAGGCAGCACCATGTAGGCTATACACGAGCTAAGGAGTTTTTTATGCTAATGCAGCCTATATGGAGCTCACGTATTGGAATACCCACAAAAAACGAATTAACAAAATCACGCCCATATGACACAAGGGAACAAGCTAAAGTATGCGACATATCCTTAGTCATAGCCGAACTAATGTGAGGTATTGCCCTTATGTAACAGAAAGAAGATCTGCAAAGGTTTTTTATAGACATGCGGCCGGAGTGTGAGCATTGAGCAATGAGCATTCAAGTTGCCCAGGGTAGCCCAAGTGTTTTGACTGTATACAAGAACCTGCGAGGTCGATGCTGGCAAGTGAAAGTGTATTACGTAGGCCTGAGTGTGCATTTATGTACGTGTATGTTCCTTTGTTTCTTTGTTACTATAAGTGCATACATAGTCGTACTGCATGCAGTGTTAGTTTTTGCCTCTGCCCGACACATCGCCGCATGCCATGGCCACAGCAAAGACTGGGAAGAAGTAGCTGCTATACAACCGTAAACGTCGTGGTCTAATCTGCCTGGAAGTTGTTCTTCTTCTCAAAGTCAGCCTCCTAAATTCTCCCTTTTATGTCCTCCATCTAATCTACCGATGCGCCATCTGGTCTTCCTAACGTACACAATGTTGTTCGGTGGTGGAATTTGCTTATATAGCTCCTCTACAGGGAATCGACCTTAACGCTTCGGCGGTTACGGATGAATCCATTTGCATCCATCAGTAGAATGTGTTTGCTTTTCTCTGGCTCTCGTGATGCAGTCTCGCGGAAGAACCATCTGAGGTCTAAAGCATCTAGTTGGCGAATTGCATTCATGGGCGCCCGCAAATGGGGCAAGAGGGAGCACCAGCCCCCTGGAAAATAGACACCTGTTTTTTCAAATACGCCTCTTTTTGGTTTGTAAAACATTTCTTCGCAGTAGGGCACTGCCCTTTAATGCGCTAATATGATACTAATGATACACAATGTAAAGCTGAGTAATTTACAATTAGAAGCCTATATATAGGCCTATATGAATAATATGCTTACCCATGTTCTTCATTTCCTGGTTTGCGTTACTTAATTTCCGGCCCCAGAAAGTAAAAGGTGCCAGGGCTGTTTTTAAGGAATTCTAGAACTGCACAACTCCTTCTTTCCTTTCCCATCATCCATGATAAATTACTTCCAATCGGAGAACAAAGACCTCTTTGCTCGTTTTAACTGTACGGAAGTGCTTCTGCAACTGCACATTTAGTGTAAACTGCACGTTAAAGAAGCCCTGAAATGTTCCCATTGCATTTTGGCGCCCGCACCTTGCAAAAGTATCTGTGAGTGCCCATGATTTCATTGCATTGTATTGTATGCGGCTGTGTGCTTTTATTGAGGAATGCAGGCGTAATGTAAACCTCTACGGCGCATTATATGCCCACAAAAGCAGCCTCGGCTTGTTTACGGGTGCTGTATAAAAATTGGGATGCGGTGCTTTAGCGACAAGCTCGTGACTATAATAGCCTAGCAACAGAATGGTCGCAGGTTCTAATCTACCATCTCAAGCCACCGCGTATGGAGACCTTGCACAAGTTGCTCAGCCATAATATTGTCTTTGTGATGAAGGCAACGATACACTACATGTATACCTACCTTATCATCCTTGGCTATGTCTTTGTCTCTGTCTCTGCGTCTCTGTCTCTGTATCTCTGTCTTTGTTTTTATCTCTGTCTCCTTCCCAGTGTCCCTCTGTTGCTGTTTCTGTTTCTGTCTCTGTCTCTCTGTCTCTCTGTCTCTCTGTCTCTCTGTCTCTCTGCCTCTCTGCCTCTCTCTCTGTCTCTGTCTCTCTGTCTCCCTGTCTTTCTGCCTCTCTCTGTCTCTCTCTCTGTCTCTCTCTCTGTCTTTCTCTGTCTCTCTCTCTGTCTCTCTCTCTCTCTCTCTCTCTCTCTCTCTCTCTCTCTCTCTCTCTCTCTCTCTCTCATCACCGGGTGGCTTTAAAAGAGGCAACGGATCTACAATTCTACATGTCTTCGGACAGAGAACTCATCTTCATATTAAATCAAGGCCACAACAATCAGGCCTCTCTCTCTGTTCGTCAGGGGGCTATGGGCCAGAAACTCAGAATTCTGGGAACGTAAGTCTGGCGGCAATAGAACTACACAACACTACTTATTTATTTATGGAACACATTCTAATCCACACTGAGTGAACTTTGGGAGTTGGAATGACTAATATGAGGCTTCAAGGCGCCAATAATTAATCAGAAGGACGGTCAGAAAGTATATAGCGGCCAGTATTTGATCTGTTTCCCCATGTTTTTGGCGAGGGTGGATTCAGGTTTCTGGGGAGGGCGGGAAAACGACCATTTTGGAGGAGGGGGACGGCAACTGCTGAGCACAGACACCGACGACACCATTTGACCCGGACATTTGTCTGACGACCTTTTTTTACCATTCTAATTCCGGTTGTAAATTCGCTATACATGTATATCGGTACTTTTATATCTGATGACCTTTTTTGTATATCAGTGTTTTTTCTTCAATTTTACATTATCTCAATTTTCTGGGAGGGGAAGTGGAATATTGCATGTACCTTTTTTCTAGGTAGGGGAAAATGGTACGCATATATACATGTACATGTGAATAACAGTTCAAGATTTATCTGGGCAAAAATGTCATTCCCTTAGGAGGAAATGCCCCCGCCCCCGTCCAGAGACGTCTGGATAAAACGCTGATCAGTGGGTTTTGTCAAAATAATATACTTGAAAGCTTTGTTCGCTGGGGTTCGTCTGGGAGCGCCACTGAATAGGGATCTCTGATCAGCGCAATCTAATTGCCTCGAATGAATGAAGGAACGAATGAACACAACGTTTCACAAAGACACAAAAATTCTGGAAGTGAATCTCGCGCGAGCCAAGGCATCGGTACGCACAACATTCAGACCTAAGTTCAACCGCCTGAAACTTGAATCACCGACAACTCAAAACATCGGTGAGAATTCTAATCAGCCGAGGCTGGGTTGGGAGCGCTTCTGAGTAGTTAGTCTTGAAGGGACGTTATGTAAGTGCTACTAATAAATAAATAAATAAATAAATAAATAAATAAATAAGCAAATAAATAAATAAGCAAATAAATAAATAAACAAATAAATAAATAAATAAATAAGTAAATAAATAAGTAAATAAATAAATAAATAAGTTGTACGACCTGCAATTTCTTTCACTTGTTACTTCAATCACTTGAATAAGCAAACGAAAACAAATCTTTGGTTAATTAGAAGCGGGGTGTCAAACGTTTAAATATTTTATTTCCTCAGACGACAGTACTGTTGTAGTGTTGTGATGACACTGCAGCTACATAAATAACTACACATGTCGTCTTTCTAGTTGCAATTATTACAGAGCATAGCGACAGCTGGTAAACAACAAGTCGTTGACTCTGTACGAAGGCCTCTTTTAAAAACGACCTTTCCTCTTCCAGCCAGA
Organism: Lumbricus rubellus; assembly: GCA_945859605.1. Lineage (NCBI taxonomy): Eukaryota > Metazoa > Annelida > Clitellata > Crassiclitellata > Lumbricidae > Lumbricus > Lumbricus rubellus. Next base: position 8,826,297 of record OX243818.1, read on the forward strand.
TATGGCAACAGCAAAGGGAATTAGTCGACACAGCTTAACATTGGTAATGCCGACGTCCTGTAAAGATCACAAACAGTGGTGTCTCGAAGCAGCAGAAACTATTGCGGACAGGAGAATGTTTGGATAGAAATGTCTGGCAAGAAAGTATGCATAATGCACAAATAGGTCCAGGTATAATATTATATTAATGCATAAGAGCATCTTGAATGCACTGACACCTACATCGGTATGTCCTGAACGCGACAGGAATAAATATAATTATTATGTTTATACTATTTTTATGCGTGCATCAATCTATATAAACAAAAATGAAACTTTCCAATAGTTCGGAACATGATCACGCCGAAAGTGACATACCGATTGTTATGACACTTTTACAACACCTTCCATTCCAATAGAACAGTGATAAATTATGCTTTTTTTCCCGAAAAAACGCAACCTTTTCCACAAAAAGTGAACTTTGCAATCCGTTCGACCGCCATTTGCAAAATCAACAAAACACCACGGCTGCCAGATTTCATAAACGCCTTCCCAAACACAGCAGACGAAACATGAATGACCTCCCGTGCTGTGACGTCATAAGCGAAGCGGCCCTTAATCATTATTCGACTCTATCCGATGTCAGCAATGGAAGGAGCGGAGGGAGCGGGACGAGTGCTGTGACGTCATAAGCGAAGCGGCCTTTAATATTCGACTCTATCCGATGTCAGCAATGGAAGGAGCGGAGGGAGCGGGACGAAGATGGTGGGGAGGGAGCGGAGAGGGAGGAGGAGGGGAGGGGGAGGAGGAGGGGAGGGGAGGGCGAAGGGAGGGGGAGGGGGAGAAGGAAGGGGAGGGGGAGGGGAGGTCTTTTCTGCCACAGCAACGCGTGGCTGGGTACAGCTAGTAGATGTATACAAATAAATATGGCACACATTCTTAATAGATAACTGAATGCATGTACAGTTATAATACATGTAAATACACATACATAGGTCCTACATACATACATACATACATACATACATACATACATACATACATACATACATACATACATACATACATACATACATACATACATACATACATACATACATACATACATACATACATACATACATACATACATACATACATACATACATACATACATACATACATACATACATACATACATACATACATACATACATACATACATACATACATACATACATACATACATACATACATACATACATACATACATACATACATACATACATACATACATACATACATACATACATACATACATACATACATACATACATACATACATACATACATACATACATACATACATACATACATACATACATACATACATTCGTTCTTGTCTTCATCAAGTCACACTGTAGTGTCTGATTATTCTTAGAAGGTCTGTGATAGATAGTAGAGACGAATCCTTGGCTTACTTAACTCCGGTCAGGCAACGGGGGGTGGTGTTGGAGGAGGGGGAGGATGAGTCGCTTCCCCTGGAGCGCCGTGTGAAATTGCCAATTTGACTTTGTGGACGAGAGAGAGAAACAGGCAACAGGACAGAGGCAAACAGAGACAGACAGACAGACAGATACAGAGAGAGGCAGAGGCATAGTCAGGGACGGAGAGTGAGAGAGAGCATCCTGTAAGAAATTATTGCCCACTTCAGATCGATCGATCGGTGTTGTGGTGAAGGAGGCCTCTTCCCCTCCCCTTACACTTCCTCCCCTTACACCCCCTCCCCTTACACCTCCTCCTCTTACACCTCCTCCTCTTACACCTCCTCCCCTTACACCCTCTCCCCTTACACCTCCTCCCCTTACACCTCCTCCCCTTACACTCTCTCTCCTTACACCTCCTCCCCTTACACCTCCTCTCCTTACACCCCTCCTCTTACACCTCCTCCCCTTACATCTTCTGCCCTTACACTCTCTCTCCTTACACCTCCTCCCCTTACACCTCCTCCCCTTATACCCCCTCCTCTTACACCTCCTCCCCAACCCCATGGGCAGCTGATCCCTCGCTGACTTCTTCCATGTTCTTTCTCTATGCCTTAATTCATTCGGCTTTTGTGGACCATCTTTCTCCCCAGAGGCTGAATATAATATACATCAATGTATGCATGGATGAATGTAGGACAGTATATATATGCATGTACATACATATGTATGCGTATATATATATATATATATACATATACATATTCGTGTATGAATTTATGTTTCCATGTTTGTCGGTATGTGTCTATCTATAACAATTCGTTGCCTATTCAGGGCAACCAAATCGTTGATCGCAGAACCAGCTGGCCTTGCCCGTCTGTATGGGAAAAGACCAGATGGTCAAACCCTTATCCCATGGAAAAGCGGGCACTCTCTGATTCAAGATAATAAATATCGATACTCTCGCACCATCGTGTGTATGTACTTGGCTGAGACTTCTGCAATGGCGGGAGGAGCTGCAGAAATATCCGATGCTAGGAAAAGAGACCCAAACACTCCGAGCTCCAGACGAGATGTTTGTTTGTTTGTTTGTTTGTATGTGCACTTGTTAAAGCGCCCCTTCAAGCTCTCTGGCTACTCAGAGGCGCTCCTAAATGCAGAGCGGACACTGCATCCGAATTTCACGCCGAAGCGCTGAGCAATTGTGAGTGAAGGACTTGCCCAAGGTCCTTACGCAGCGAGGTGGATTCGAACCTCGAACCTTCCGGTTCAAAGGCAACGACGCCACCACTACACCACAGCGCCCCACAAGATGCACATAGCTTTGCTCCAATTTGCGCTCGAAACGTCGGGACCAGTGGACGAAAGTTCCCTGGTTTTTATCACGGAACTCGGCCGACGGTTGACATGTTTAACAGTCTTAACAGAAGACCGACAAGCATTCTTCTTCCTGTTCCAAAGGATCTCAGTCACAGTCCATCGATTCAACGCCATTGTTGTCTGCCTGGGCGCAAAGAAGCTGCAGTAAACAACTCTGTTTTTAGAGAGAAAAAAACTAATAATAATGATAATGAGACTTGAAATGCGATGATGATGATGATGACGGCGATGATGATATTAAAATAATAATAATTATTATTATTATTTTAGTAATAATAGCAGTAACGATAGTAAATTCATTCAATTATTAACTCAAACTGACAGCATATTCAGTAAGATTACACAACACAGTAATAGACGATGATAGACCTTAACACGGGTCAAATCTAGCTGTATGGCAGGGCAACCATCTATCTTATACATGTATATACTGCACAATCATGTTATAGACTATAATAGAGTCAGATAAGATAAGAGTGTTGAAAGCTGATTCAAACTTGCGGAAGCGGGTTCAAACTCACGTCCTTGTGATCTTCATTGCACCGAGGTAATATTCAGCCCAATACTCATATTATTTATATATATATATATATATATATATATCATATATATAAATAAATTCATATATATATATATATATATATATAATGATGGAACCTACTTCTTCTTCTTCTTCTGTTCCTTCCTTTATCTAGCACAATAGATCTTCGTTAGCTGCTAAGCAGACCGGCGCATCTGCAGAATTAAGCTGCGGCACAAGTCATCCGTGTTTAGGTCTTCTATGGTCGATGTCACAAAAGCCAAAATGATGAAAAATGCCGACAAGCCAACCTAACATCAGACAGACAGACAGACAGACAGACAGACAGACAGACAGACAGACAGACAGACAGACAGACAGACAGACAGACAGGCAAGCAGACGAGCAAGCAGACAGACAGACAAGCAGACAGACCGACGGGCAGACAGAAAGGCAAGCAGACAGACAGACAGACAGGTGGTCTGACAGACAGACAGACAGACAGACAGAGATATGGAAAGACAACGGGTCGTAAAGCCAAGGATTCCATTATATCGCCGATGTTCTCGATAAAAACCCAGATTAAGCAAGACGTAAACAAACCCATTATTCACATTATATGTATGTGCATATGCATCCATACATACATACATACATACATACATACATACATACATACATACATACATACATACATACATACATACATACATACATACATACATACACACACATACACATACATACATACATACATACATGCATGCATACATACATACATACATACATACATACATACATACATACATACATACATACATACATACATACATACATTATGTACATACATACATACATACATACATACATACATACATACATACATACATACATACATACATACATACATACATACACACATACATACATACCTACATACATACATACACACACACACATACATACATACATACATACATACATACATACATACATACATACATACATACATACATACATACATACATACATACATACACACATACACACACACAGACTGAGACACGGACATCAGCCGACGGGTGATTAATGTTTCTCCGGATGCTTTGCTTTTATTATAATGTAACTGGCATATTTATGTAGCGCCGCTTCTTCGTAAGCATTTCTACAGACTGCTGCAGCAGCGGTGGTGATGCCATTGCCACGGGCGTGACAAAGGCAGGGAAGGGAGGGGGTTGGGGGTAGGGGGACGGGGTTGGGGGAGCCGTCGAAGACAAAGGGTTGGTGCGTCGACAAAAACTGGAAGATAGCGTGCTGCAGAAGGCGAGAGTTTATGGGGTAATAGGAGGCAAATGGAGAGGAGGAGAAATAGGAGGAGGCTAGAAGGAAAGGGGATTAAGGTGGGAGGGTGGTAAAAGAAGATGTGTGAGGGAAGGGCGTGAATGGAAGTGTAGGGACATAGAATGGAAGGATGAAGAGAGAGAGAAAGAGAGAGAGAGACAGACAGACAGACAGAGAGACAGAGAGAGGCAGAGACAGAGACAGAGAGATAGAGAAGGAGGGAGAGACAGAGACAGAGAAAGAAAGAGACAGAGGCAGAGGCAGAGGCAGAGACAGAGACAGAGACAGAGAGGAAAGAGAAGGAAGGAGCAGGTAATGAAAGGAAAGAGAATGTCTGGGGATATGAAATAAAACTGAGGAGAACCGAGAGAGAAATAATTTCGTGGAATAAAAAAGAGAGAAAGGTGATGAAAATGGAAATGAAGATGGATGGCATGGATTGGAAGGGGAAGGACGGGATGGGAAAGGAAGTGGAATGGAGGAGCGGAAACTAGGAGAAGGGAGTGGACATATATACAAGGAGGAGGGAGCGGAGGAAAAGGTAGGAGACGTGGTCATAAAATAAGAGGAAGAATTTGATTAAGGTGAAAAAATAATAATGATACATGTATTTTCTTTATTGAAGCAATCCGGTTGACAGACCGCCACCGGTTACAGTGTACTACACTGTACAGTTATGCAATCGAAATAATTCACAAGAACACAAAAATCATAAAATAATCTCAACCACAAACAGAATAGACAGAATTGAGTGACAAATAATAATTATTACGAGGGCTTATAAGCAAAGCGGGACGGAAGGGTTAACCTTTACTAACCAAAGTGTAGTAAATAGTTTGGGTGAGAGTCCTATGCCCTCGGTCAGTAAAGAGTTAAAGCCGTTGGCTGGCTCCACCAATCAGAACTCTTCGGAAATATCCATTGCCTTAATTGGTTAACTGGTTTTCATTGCGGCTAATTTCCTTCAGCAGATAAATGCGCCTCGAATAATATAGTCCATCAACGGCTATAATAATTATTATAGATCGCTAATATACCTTAGCTAATTAGTTACATCGTTTATTGCTACAAATTTTTATTAATTTTATCCTTGTGTCCTTTATATAATATTATGTAAAGTGCGCCTATACAGGCCTATAGGTGGGTGAAATTTATCCCGCATAAATTTAATTGATTAGAAACCCGTAAAAGCAAGATTTCATAGTTTGCCTACGAACTTATGGCACTCAAATGTCTATGTAATGTCATTATTATTATTATTATTATTATTATTATTATTATTATTATTATTATTATTATTATTATTATTATTATTATTATTATTTTTTTTTTTTTTTAAAATTATATTATCCTTTAATATCTTCAAGAAAACACATCAACAACAGGAAACACACAAAAAAAACAGAAAAGCTACAGCTACAGTCACACGTCTTCCGGCCTCGGCTCAGCCAAAGTGCCTCGAAAGGCCACCGAGTTGAAGCGCTGGACAGTAATAGAGAGGCGTTGCAGCAAAAAGCAGGTCTCTCTCAGATCACCGGAAGACAATGATAGAATGCGGCCTAAATCTGATAAAAAGTCGAGACCAATAGTACAAATGGGACCTAGAGTCTCAAGGGCAAGAGGGACAAAAAAGTGAGTGTTTGCAAGAGCGGCGTATTTAGTATTTTTCCTCTCCGTTGCAATCTCGGCAGCCGCGCCCGCCGTCGAAGCCGTGGCCTGGATATATGATGGTGCAAGAGTGTCTACCACTGTCGCATCCCACACAAGATGACGACCCGCACGCCATGGAATCATGGTAAGGCCGTCTGGTCGTCTACCATCAGTTCGAAGTAGTCCTGGTGGCTCTTTAATGGACGGGATTCCTGCTTTTGAAAGAGAGCGGTGTATAATGTCGTTGATCGTGCTGTGTCGAGCTATTCGACCGAAGCCGAGAGAGCAAGACAGGCCGTGGCTGCCTCTGGCGTCGATTTGAGCTCCGCAGGCGCAAGTGTGTGGTTCACATATTGCGGCCCCAAGTCGCAAACCGACGGCCACTCGAACATCCTCGTTATCCAGTCGTAGTCCACATGCGGTTATCGGTAACGCATGGAGCCAATCACTAGCGTGAGGCGATGAGACTGCTTTTAGTCGTGCGATGTTATATACATCCACTGTGTTTTCAAGCAGCGACTTCGCAGTTTTCTCCAACAATGGTTTGTCCCATGATGCTTGCTGATTTGTTGGCATGATTCCTGCTTCATCAAATTCTGTCTTGGAACACCACTCGGTCGTCATTGATTGAAAGTGTGAGTCCTGTTCGAGATTAATAGAACTGAGAATGAGAGTCTGGAGAGGGAGAGTGCTTGCAGCTGAAGCCAGAAAGGCTGGAAGTGCTAGCGAAGACGCTCTCCGAATCCCCAGACCACCCATCTTTATGGGCAATGAGGCTTGTGTCCATTGATCATCGTTTAGAGAAATGTTCAATATCTTTTCTAAACCTTGGCGTAGTTTGGTGTCGTAGATCTCCAGTTCGGGATGTTTGTCGCTTGGATGGCATCGGAGAGTGTAAATCATTTTAGGCGTACCGAGCGAACTTCTCAAAATCAGGAGTGCGTCCTGCCTGGCTATGAAAGTTAATTTGTTCAGGCTCTCCTCCAGTTCTTTGGTTCTACTCTCAAGACATTGCTGCAGCGCTTTTCCCGATGAGAGTGGAGCGCCGAGTAGCTGGGCTTCATCCACATCAATTAGTTTAAAATCTTTAAATGAATCGTGTCCTGTGTTGTTTTTCCCGCGTGTTAACACCTCGCATTTCGAACGATTAAGTGTCAGGCCCATAGTGGAGCACGTTCTCTCGATGAAGTCAACATCCGCTGCGACTGTTTCCGCCTTCCCGCCTAGGGTGAGATCGTCGAGGTATCCGAATGATAGGGGTGAGACCAACTGAAGAAGAATAGGTTGCAGAGGCAGGCAGAAAAGCAAGGGTCCCAGCGGATCGCCTTGCTGAGGCCCCACCCGAGATTGAACCGTGTAGCCGCCGAATTTTAGTGTCGATTCTTCGGCGTAGGATTGTAAACAGTATGGAGCCAGGTCGGGTAAGATCTCGATCACTGAAGCCAGCATTCGGTCTCGGTAGAGGCTATTGAAGGCATTTGATAAATCGAGTTTCACAACGATGTTGTCGTCATCCATGTTTGTGATAAACCTACGAGTGGCATGAACCGCTGCCTCGCACCCGCCTGGAACTCCAACACCCAGTTGTTTCGGTGATAAATAAGCTGCTGCTTGGTCGCTCGCATGTTTGTTGGCACATTTAGAGGTTAGTCTGCGCCAATAGTAGCCGATGGCTATTGGTCGAAGGCCGCCCGTTTTCTTCTGAAGAGCAAAGAGGGTGCCACCAAACAGAATTGGACGCATCTCTGCCGGACATTTTCCTGCTAAAAGAACGTTGACCAGACCCGTGATGGCGGACAATAGCTCCGGTCCGGTGTCCTTTGCGTTGATCATTTCTAGGACATGTTGTGGCTTTAGGCCATCGGGACCGCCCGACGAGCCCGGTGGGAAGTGCCGTATTATTATTATTATTATTATTATTATTATTATTATTATTATTATTATTATTATTATTATTATTATTATTATTATTATTATTATTTTTATTATTATTATTATTATTATTATTATTATTATTAATTTTATTATTATACTATAATTATTATAACTAGTCCGGAATTGTCAGGCCTCGTCTTCAGGGTTTGAACAGAAAGAGCCTCGGAAGGCCACGGCATTAAAGCGCTGGATAGAAATCGACAAAGTTTAACGTTGGAAGAGATAGCAAGTTTCTCTAGACTCCCTTGAAAATTCGGAAAGACGTCTTCCAAGATCTTTGACGAAAACAAGACCGCTTTCGTTGATTGGACCTAGGGTCTCGAAGGCCAGCGGCACAAATAAGTAGGTTTTGGACAGTTCACTGTACTTCGCATTCTTTCTGGTGGCAGCCAGCTCAGCCGCCGCTCCAGCTGCGCCCGATGTTGAGCTAAGGTAAGATGGAGCCACGGTGTCCGTCACTGTGACATCCCAAACAAGACTACGGCCTTCGCTCCATGGAATTAGAGTCATCCCATCGGGACGCTTTTCGTCCGACCTCAGCAAACCGGATGGCTCTTTAATGTTGGGGACGCTGGCACGAGTCAGACTGCGACTAATCAGGTCGTTCAGGACGGCGTGTCTGGCGATCCTGCCCGGACCGAGACAACAGGACAGGCCATGGGAGCCATCCGCTGTAACCACCGCCCCACAAGGACATGCGTGTGGCTCGCATAAACCCACTCCAAGGCGGAGGCTTACAGCTATCCTCACCGCTTCGTCGTCCAGCCGCAAACCACACGACGATATTGGCAGCGCAAACAACCAGTCGCCGCTGTGTTGTTATTATTATTTTATTTTTTTTTTGCCCCGAGGTACATATGATCCCTCGGGGACTTACACCCTAATGCTAAAATAAAAACATCTGGAACGGCACCTAGTCGTCGTTGAAATCCAGTGCAGGAAAAGAGCCGCGGAATGCCACCGCATTATTATTATTATTATTATTATTATTATTATTATTATTATTATTATTACGATTTCCTTAATTGAATTTCTGTTTTTCCTTATTTTTCTATACGTTCGTTATTTCCCGCAATTAGCTGCAATTATTCTATATTATAATTATGTCCATACATAAAAGATAAATTATAAGAACGGTTTTCCTATATTTAGATTCACTTTGCTGTCGTTCAGGCAATTATTCTGATTAAAAGCCACTTATTATTAGCAATTCTGTCACAGACTCACAGTTATATGATGAGTTCAGAAGCTAATGTTTCATACAAATTTTGTTATTCATTCTGTCCGTCCGTCTGTCTCTCTGTCTGTCTGTTTGTCTGTCTGTCTGCCTGTCTGTCTGTAGGTGGCTGTTCACTTGCCTGTATCTGTCTATAGAGCTATCTTTTGTCTGTCTATAGGTCTGTTCTGTCTGTCAGAATGAAATTGCATCAATCTTTCTGGTCTGTCTGCCTGTCTGTCTGTCTGTCTTTCTGTCTGCCTGTCTGCCTGCCTGTCTGTCTGTTTGTTTGTTTGTTTGTTTGTCTATCTGTCTGTCTGCCTGTCTGTTGGTCTGTCTGTATGTGACTGTTCAATTGCCTGTATCTGTCTCCATCTTTTGTCTGTCTATAGGTCTGTTCTGTCTGTCAGAATGGAGTTGCATCAATCTTTCTGGTCTGTCTGCTTGCCTGTCTGTCTGTCTATCTGTCTGTCTATCTGTCTGTCTGATGATTGTCTCTATGACAGTTCTTGTCACTGCAGGGTTGCTATGTCAGAATAGATTTCTTCAGCTTTCCAGTGTCTTCTTGCCTCCTCCTTCATGCGAGCTGAGAGCAATAATGATGGAAAGGTTAAAATAAGGTCAATCAGTCATTCATCACTTCCAGCTGTCTTCTCTTCTGACTCTTCTCCTGCTGTCCAAAGACAGAATGACCTTCAAGTTTAAAGGTCATTTAGATGAAGCGAAAACGACTGGATGAATTGATTGATGGATGGTTTGAATGGATGAACGAATAGTCGAGAGCCACCGAACGGATGCCATATGTCATTTTTTCCTTAAGGCCTATCCTGCTGTTTAGCTTAGTATGTGAGGCGCCCTTCTAACGGCATGGCTGTGTTACGGCGCCATAGAAATCGTCATTGTTGTTATTATTATTATTAATAAAAGGATGGAAGGTTGGACGGAAGAATGGATGGATGGGTGAATGGATGGGTGGGTGGATGTAGCGCTGGATTGATAAATGGATAAATGTGTTAATAAGACGGATGGACGGATGGAAGGACGGATGGACTAATCGACGGATGGATGAATGGATGGATGGACGGACGGACGGAATGACTAATCGACGGATGGATGAATGGATGGATGATGGATGAATGGATGGATGGATGGACTGATTGATGGATGGATGATGGATGGATGGATGGATGGATGGATGGATGGATGGATGGATGGATGGATGGATGGATGCATAGGCGTAGGGGACATTTCGGCGTTGGGGGAGGGGCAAAAATGAGACTTTTGCCCGAAAAATTTTGTCATCCGGCCGAAATCTTAAGAAAAATTCCCGTGACGTTTTCCTGAAAATTTTGACGACCTTTTTTAGTCATCCGACCGAAATCTTCTGAAATTTCCCGTTACTTTTTGACCGAAAGGTCTGACGACCTTTTTGTTCGGGCAAGTCTGATTTTTCGGGCAAAAAGACACGTAAAAATAAAAAAAGTAAATTTTTAAAACCTTTTTTTCCGGGTATGCTTGCCCGAATAATCAGACTTGCCCGAAATTTGGGGGGCATTTGCCCCCCTGGACCTCCGTCTCCTACGCCTATGGATGGATGGATGGATGGATGGATAAACGTACGAACGAACAAACTCGAGGACGCATGCAGCATATAATCTGTTTCTCCCATCGCTATAGATGCTGTCAACAGAATTCGCCGTTGGCATGCATGGTATCCTAACCCCAGCAGAGATAGTAATCGATTGGCATGCACCATGCCATCATCATCGCTCCCCATCAATGCCTTATCGATCGCCTATCTTTAGTCCTCCGTGACCTAAACGGTCGTCTGTCTGTCTGTACAGTTGTACACGCGACACATTGCCATTCATTGCCACGTTGACTTGTAACAAGCCAGGGACGATTGACCGGGACCCCTCCGATTAATTGACGCTGGACGGGGTTCGACGACCCCCCCCCCCCAATCGTAAATTAGAGTCGACCAGCGGGAAGCAATCGATAGTCAGAGGTCGATTGAACTCGCTTTTATGCGGCGCCTTTTCAGCGGAAGAGGTCGCGCAGTGCATGGGACCAAAGTACCTGCAGAAGAAGACAAAGGATTGGGATGTATATATAGCCTACGGTACTACTGCGGATATTTGCACGGAGACATAAGCATGCGGATGAATACGAATGAATAATGTATGTGTATGTATGCATGTATGTATGAACGCAATGACAACGATACATGATTTATTAGAAATGCGAACAGACGTAAACAAGTAGGCCTACATACATACTTACGCACATTCATGCATACATTATACAAACATACATACAGACACACATGCATGCATGCATGCATGCATGCATACATTAGTAGTTGTACATACATGTACATAGATGCATATTTTAATGTGCACATGAATACATTATATTTAGCCTACATGCTTGAATACATGCATAGATATATGCACATACATTGTACATACATTCATCAAGATTCCTCTGATCTTTATAAATGTATCTTTCGGTGCAGACATTTTCATTCATCAATGAACGTTTCATGTCTTTTCAGAGATAAATATTTCGCTGAGAGTGGCACAGCTTCTGCTACGGTTTATTTAACCAAAGACTTCTAGATTATTTAGCATCTAGGAGCCCTTGATTTAACCTACACACCGCGTTTGAAAGGACGCCATTTCCACACAAACACAGACACACACACACACACACGCACACGCACACACGTACACACACACACACACACACACACACACACCGACCAATGGACATCTTTCATTGAAGCCGTAGGACATCTAAGGCAACCGGGGACCGGCGTGTGTGTTTTGAAGTGGGCTGAAAGACAGACAGACAAATCCTCTCTGCTGGTCCACTTTATGCATTTGACCGCAGCGACTGCCAGATGGCACTACATGCATCGACGCTTTGCTGTATACTTTTGAACACTGACCGACCTCCATCCAAGGGTCGTCTCCTCCATATAATACATGTACACTTGTATACATGTATGATTCCTTATTCCTGCTGTGATGTAGACCGAATTCTGCTCAATCCGCTGCTTATGTATATTGTATAAGCAAAGTATTTCATTTAATTGCATGGTCACTGCTGGAGGGTCAGAGGGTCTAGTTTTATTCCTACAGCAACAGCAACAGTAACAGCAAAACAACTACAACAACAATAACAACTACTACTATTACAACTTACAAATACTACAACTTGCAAGTACTACTACTATTACTACTAAGACTATGATGACGACTGCTACGACTATTAATATTACTACTACTGCTATTATCATCATCTCCATCACCATAGTCATTTTGTCATCACCATAGTCCTACTCATCTTCGTTATCATCATCAGCATCAGCCGCAGCATCAGCAGCAGCATTGTTATGGTCACCATAGTCATCGCCATCATCATCATAATCATCATCCTCTTCTTCTTCCTCTTCTTCATCATCAACAGCAGCAGCATTATTATATCCTTCATAGTAACTATAGGCCTAGTCAGCACTGTAAACTATCATCACGTGCGATAGCTCACAGCAGCACACAGAAGTTGCCACTCTCTGAAGGAGAATAGTTTTTTTTGTCGTATAGCATGATCTAGCATATTACAGTGTTCTTGATTTGATTATGATTTTTTTCACTCTCCCTTTTCAACAGTTTCGCGACGAAATGAACCGTCAGAAAAAGAAATTGCTGAGACGGTTTTTGATTAGGAAAAGTACTCACTATATTACATGTATAATATCAAGACAGAGGCAGAAAGAAGCATGCATCGAAATTGAACTACCGCATAATTGAATACAGAGCAGATGTTTTAAGTGAAAGAAAGTGCTTTCATACGAGACATGCATGCATACATGCATGCATACATACACGCATGAATACATGCATACATACATACATACATACATACATACATACATACATACATACATACATACATACATACATACATACATACATACATACATACATACATACATACATACATACATACATACATACATACATACATACATACATACATACATACATACATACATACATACATACATACATACATACATACATACATACATACATACATACATACATACATACATACATACATACATACATACATACATACATACATACATACATACATACATACATACATACATACATACATACATACATACATACATACATACATACATACATACATACATACATACAGGGTGGGCCAAAAAAAAGACCCCCCTAGGTTTTTTGCCAATATTTTGGCCAGAAGTAAGAATTTTGAAATGAAATTTTGCAGTCTTAAAGACAATTCATATTTACACATGATGGCCAGATTTCATCTAAATATATCAAACAGAACAAAAGTTATATCAGTTTTAGTGAGGCCACCCCCCGTTTTTTGACGATTCAAAAACGAAACGCAAAAAATTTAGGTGTTTTGCCAATATCTTGACCAAAAATAAGAATTTCGAAATGAAAGTTTACATGCTTAAAGGCAATTCATATTTACACATTATGACCGGATTTCATCAAAATATTTCAAACACAACACAAGTTATACCACTTTTAGCGGAACCACCCACCGTTTTTGACGATTCAAAAGCGAAATGCAACAAAAAGTAGCAAAAACACGATTTCATTAAGTCTCATCTTAAGTAACTGTTGTCAAATGAACTTGGTAGTGCTTCACAACTTGTGTTCAATGTACCCAACACCAGTGCCAACACTTCTTTTGAGTCTCTTTGCAAAGTTCTTGATGGACCCCTGATTAATCTGATAGATTCCTTATTTACCAATTTGATTGTCATCTTGCTAAGTGACTTCTCAGTGTCGTGCAGCTACGCTGGTACCCTGTTTCTTTTTTAAATAGTAATAATAATGATCATCTGTCAATATCAAGGCTATTTGATAATAATTATTTGAGATGAGACTTAATAAAATCGTGTTTTTCCTGCGTTACGTCTTTGAATTGTCAAAAATTGGGGGGGTGGCCTCTCTAAAAGTGGTATAACGTTTGTTGCTTTGGAAATATATTGATGAAATCTGACCATCATAATTACGCAGATATGAATTGTCTTTAAGCCTGTAAAATTTCATTTTGATATGCGTACTTTTGGCTAAGATATTGTCCAAAATAATTAGATTGGTTTTTTGTTACTTTTTGTCGCGTCGCGTTTTAGAATCGTCAAAAAACGGTGGGTGGCCTCACTCAAAGTGGCATAACTTTTATTCTGTTTGAAATATTTTAATGAAATCCGGCCATCTGGTGTAAATATGAATTGTCTTTAAGACTGTAAAATTTCATTTCGAAATTCTTACTTTTGGTCAAGATATCGGCAAAAATCTTAGGGGGGGTCTTTTTTTTTGGCCCACCCTGTACATACATACATACATACATACATACATACATACATACATACATACATACATACATACATACATACATACATACATACATACATACATACATACATACATACATAGTGCATTACATTACAGTATAGCATATTATAGTATAGCATGGTATAAGAATAGCATAGCATAGCATTGTATATAGTATAGCATAGCACAGCACTGCAGCAATGCAGCACAGTTTAGTATAGCATGGTATAGTAGAGGCTGTAGAGCAGAGCATAGCCGCGTGGCATGATTGTGTATCCTAAGCACTGTTCACGTATAATGCATGTATACCTTCCTTCAGACGTAACCGACATAACAGTCTATTATACATATACATGTACCTGTTCTTCGTTGTATCTTCTAAGAGTCATTTACCGTGCGCAGCCACAGTATTAAATCGCCCCAGGCCACAGCACAGCAGTAATAGCAGTGAAAGATCAATATCGCATCATCCTCTTGAGTGCAAGCATCTGCAGTAGCATGGGGAGGGATAATGCCAAATGCAGAATAGAGATAACTGTGAGGAGGGGGCAGTATATGGTTTTAGAGGACGAAGGGTTTTGAGGACGACTTTAATGGTAGACTATGAAGACAAAATAATGAGATGTATTGTACGGTGGAAGGGTAGATACATAGGTCGAAGTTTATCATAGTATCTCAAGTTCCTAGTTTACGACGCAAGGATTTTATTGGATGTCGCACTTGGCCTGTAACAGCATCAGTGCAATCATGCAATCATGCAATCATGCAATCATGCAATCATGCAATCAGTGCAATCATGCAATCAGTGAAATCATGCAATCATGCAATCAGTGCAATCATGCAATCAGTGCAATCATGCAATCATGCAATCATGCATTCAGTGCAATCATGCAATCATGCAATCATGCAATCATGCAATCATGCAATCATGCAATCATGCAATCATGCAATCAGTGCAATCATGCAATCATGCAATCATGCATTTAGTGCAATCATGCAATCATGCAATCATGCAATCAGTGCAATCATGCAATCAGTGCAATCATGCAATCATGCAATCATGCATTCAGTGCAATCATGCAATTTTGCAATCATGCAATCATGCAATCATGGAATTTTGCAATCATGCAATCATGCATTCAGTGCAATCATGCAATCATGCAATCATGCAATCATGCAATCATGCAATCATGCAATTTTGCAATCATGCAATCATGCAATCGTGCAATTTTGCAATCATGCATTCAGTGCAATCATGCAATCACGCAATCATGCAATTTTGCAACCATGCAATCATGCAATCATCCAATATCGCATAAACCATAGATACAAGTAGCACACATGCCAGCTGATAGTGCCACGTGGCAGATCAGTGCACACAGAAAAAACAACATTGCAGCAGTGTTAGCATGTGTAACAGTAGGCCTATATGAAAGTAAGCTTGCACGAAAAATGCTCGTATGCCAACATACATACGCACATAATGTAAATATGCACGCATACATGCTTAGTACATGCATAATCCATATACATACATGACTTGACTTACTTGACTTATGGCTTTGACGATGCTTTCGCACGTGACAGCCGCCCAGCTATGGAAAATCTCCACATCTTTCTCTCTTGAGCTTTGTGTGTAGCCTCTTGTATGGACCAACCCATCTCCCGACAGTCCTCACGTATCATGTCGACCCATCTCTTCTTTGGTCTTCCCTTTTTTCTTTTTCCGTGCACATATCCGTTGACAGCTACCTTCGGGTATCTCTCATCCCTCATTCTGGATACGTGGCCAAAGTAGCGTAGCCGTTTACTTTGGATTTTGTGTATTATATCATGTTGAATATTCAGTCTGTTGTATATCTCTGTATTCCTAATCCTATCCCTTCTCGTGACACCTTCTATCTTTCGTAAGCACGCCATTTCAAACACCCTCAGCCTCTGCTTCTGTGCTTCCCTCAGTGTCCAAGTCTCCGAATTGTACAACAATGCACTCAGCACCAACGTCTCATACATCTGAACTTTAGTGGTCTTTCCTATTTCCTTCGAGCTCCAAACCTTACCTAGCACTTGCAGTATTCCTCTGGCCAGCCCGATTCTTCTATCCACGTCTTTTACAGATTCTCCATTTGTGCTAATGGTTCCCCCCAGATACACGAAGTTCTCTGTCTGTTCTAGTTGGTGTCCATCCGCTTCTAAGGGAAATTTGATGTTGCCCCTTCCGAGGAATTGGCTCTCCGTTTTCAGTACATTTATGCTCATCAGACATTTATGCTCATCAGACATGCATAATCCATATACATACATACACTCTTATATAAATTTGAAATGCTCATGCACAAGGTCTCATCGAAATGTGAATCTGAGACATTCATGAATGTATAAAATACATGAATAGTTGCATACTGCAGCATTCATGCATCCATGCATGCGTAAATACGTATACATACATACATACATACATACATACACACATACATACATACATACATACATACATACATACATACATACATACATACATACATACATACATACATACATACATACATACATACATACATATGTATACGTACGCTCGTACGTACGTACATACATACACACATACATACATACATACATACACACACATACATACATACATACATACATACATACATACATACATACATACATACATACATACATACATACATACATACATACATACATACATACATACATACATACATACATACATACATACACACACATACGCATGCATACATGCATACAGACATACATACATACATACATACATACGTACATACATACATACATAAATACATACATACATACATACATACACACATACATACACACACATACACACACATACATTCATGCATAAACACATACATACGTTGTTGAACCAATGTCTCAGTGCTGCAGACATACAGCCACCAGCAGCAGCAGCAGTAGCATCTGTCTTGCTCAGTGCTACCTTTCTGCTGCTGCAGCATTGAAGACAGCCGCCGCCGCGTCATCGTAGACGGCGCTACCGGCTCCACCTAGCGGCGCCGGCGTCCACCACGACCAGCAGCAGCAGCAGCAGCAGCATGCAGCATCATCATCAGCAGCAGCAGCAGCAGCATGCAGCGCGTCTTTTCCTTGGGTCGATGACTCTGTGTAGACAGGACAGAAGTCGTCCGTCGTTCGTCCGTTCGTCCTTTTAGTCCTTAGAAGACACCAGCGCCACCGCCATCATCACACTCATCGTCGTCGTTTGCATTGAGAGTCGAGCGACAAACGCACGAGCATCATTTGTGTTTGAAGATCAGCTGCAGCAGCAGCAGCAGCAGCAGCAACAACACTTGTTCGATTGCAACACACATGAGATGCTAAGAACATCAGATGAACAGCATCAGCATCAGCAGCAGCAACAGTTGAATTAGAAGAAGAAGCAGCAGGGAAAGAAGAGGAAGGAGGCGAAGAAGGAGAAGAAGGGGAAGTGCTACCTGTACAGGTAAGCTCGTTTTGTCTTTCATCAGGTGACAATGGCAACACGTATAATACAATGGAGACGGTCGCATATAGGAAGAATGGAATCTGTCAATGATTGTTTTACTTATTGTCTGCGATATATATTGTATATATATATATATATATAATGTGTATTGTATTGTATATACGCAACGCTGAGAATTATTAATGTCTTCATCAGCGTTTGCTACGCACGCAAATACATACAGACGAACATAATTTATATACATTATGTATTTTGTCTCATACATACAGATGTACATTTATGTACGCATTACATACATCCATGTATTCAAACACGTGTGCATGCATGCGCACATGCGTACATACATGCGTACATACATACAATACTTACATACATACGTGCATGCGTACATACATGCACACACATACATCATACATACATACATACATACATACATACATACATACATACATACATACATACATAAATACATACATACATACATACATACATACATACATACATACATACATACATACATACATACATACATACATACATACATACATACATACATACATACATACATGTACATACATACATGTATACATACATACATACATACACATACATGCATACATACATACATACATACATACATACATACATACATACATACATACATACATACATACATACATACATACATACATACATACATACATACATACATACATACATACATACATACATACATACATACATGCACGCATACTCAATCCATACATATACATGGATATATTTTATGCATACACTTTGACGCCACACACACACATAAACACATAAACACACTTGCTCTTATACAGCTTCGTTTTGAATCGGAATCGTTTTCATATTATTATCGTTGGCTAGATGGATGAAATTCATAACGGCGCCAAAGTAAATCTGCTCTTTAGAGTCGACTCTTACAAACAAGTCTGAGAGATCTATAATTGTGAAGCTCTTCTCTGTAGACCATAATTTTATATTCTCCTTGCAGACGGAATGTTCGTTCTTCACTTAGCATATTCGAAAACCACTTTGACTTGACGCCGCGCTCGTGAGCCATGTAGTGCCCAACGCTTAGCCTCTAAGTTGCCATTTAGAAATACAAAAAATTACGATTGCGAATAGGGATAAGAGAACAAAAGAGTATACAGAGCAAAAAATCGCTGACCTAAAAGCTTTATCGCCTGAACTCCGTATATGTTTAAAGCTGCATCTAGTGTGTTTAAAGCATGCTTTTATCGTCTTTTTGCGAGACGTAGGCGTTCCTTCAATGCACTTTAGCTTTTTATGATCCTAGATGTCGCTAAGAGCAGCCGACCTCTGTAGATAACTTGCAACGTATTATACCTAGATGATTTTTTTGCGAAACGTTGAGCAAATATTTATTATCGCCGGTTGGAGTGTAGCCTATACTGTTACCGTAAAAGCCACTGAAAAATACGAGTTTGTTGCTATTGCATCTCAGCGTGAGTTTTGCACAAGAATGCTATAATAATCATAATAATTATAGTCTATCCACTACGGTAAAAGCTTACTCCTATAAGAGCTCAAGAGGTGTAACAGTAGTCGATAGACATACCTACATGTATATTATTATAGTCGTGTTCATTGTTGGTGAATTTGTATAGTGCTCAATATATGAGCTTCTTATGGCCTTTTTTCTCTTGTGTTTCTCATCTTGGGGGGCACCACATAATGGCCATGGCTGTCAGCGGCGCTATAGATATTACCAATTACATTACATCATATATGGCATAAAGTGGCAAGGTGACTTTGCGCCGCCAGTCGCAGACCCATGGAAGATGCTTCTATAGCGCTTTAACAATTGACGCAGTTGTGCTGAAAGTGAATGGAAAGCCAGTGCAGCTTACAGTAAAGCGAAAATTACTATTCGATGATTCCTATAGTTGTATTGCAGACTCTGAAACTCTGTATATATACATGTATTTGTATATAATTATATATAAGCTTACATATATAGGGCCTATGCAGACAGTCTTTAATAAATGAAATGTTCAGGGCTTAACGACACTGTTTCATACCGAAGATGATCAGTGTCGGAGGCAGAGAACAACCTCACACTCCACGTTTATATTGCGACCGAGCCACCCGCTGTAAAGATCCGACCGGGAATTGAACCCGGGCCGCCGGTGTCATGAAAAGGATTATCCCCCTGAAAGCTATCCGGGGGGATGAATTAATCTATCCCCCCGGATGGAATTAACCGGTCTAGACTATCCGGGGGGATAAACCATTCTATCCCATTTTGTGAAAAATGCGTATAATTAAAAATTTTAAACTCTAATCAAAATTTAAAGTCACTCTAATTGTTTTAAGTGACCTAAGAAATGCTCAGAGAAAGGCAACTCGAAATTATTTAGTGTCTCCGAGTGTTTTTAAGTGTTTTAAATGTTTTAAGTGCTATAAAACCAAAGCAAAACAAATTATCTAGTAGGAATAAACATACCTGTTAGTGTCATTGTTCAAAACAAAGCAGATGAAAATTAATTTGCAAAACTAAATGCACGCGGAAGTGTTATTTTTGATTTTTTCTCATTTTGGGGGATACTATTAATATGGGGGAATACTCTATTTCGTGACACCGGCGCGGCGAGCGGGCTACAACCCACTCGACCACGCAGGATCTTCGCCACAGTCTTTAATACAAAGTATAGGCCTATATATAGCCGTTTCGTCTGTCTTAGATTTCCCTGTTGGCTTACGACCGTGTGTATGTATTGTATACCCCATCCAATGGCATCCATACACTCTCCCTGTTTTTTGGCATTCACACCAACAACGCTTAGCCTGTCATCACCGACTGACACCCGGGGCATTAACACTATGGCGCTATAAAAATTGTCGGAATATTAAACGGTGTGTCGGCGTCCGTTCAAACGGATGGCAATGCGTATGCTGCATGGGTCCTATGGCAATTTACCGGCGCAATAATTATTGTCGTGGTATAACAACCCTGCTGCTATGTCCTGAGGAGGAGGAGGAGGAGGAGGAGGAAGAGGAGGAGGAGGAGGAGGAGGAGGAGGAGGAGGAGGAAGAGGAGGAGGAGATCCATTGCGTAGAGTTGTAAACATTGAAATGTAGGCCGAGGGAAAGCGAGACTGGTCATCAATACGAAAGAACCTCTGTGTGTTAGTGTCGTTCCTACCGTGTTAAAGCATACGTGTAATAATAATAATGAAAATATACGGATAATAATAATAAAAATAATGGTTATACTTATACTGTTACTACTACTACTGCTGCTGCTGCTGCTGCTGCTGCTGCTGCTGCTGCTGCTGCTGCTGCTACTACTACTACTACTACTACTATACTACTACTACTACTACTACTACTACTACTACTACTACTACTACTAATAATAATAATAATAATAATAATAAAAGGACTAAAAATAATTATAATAATCTTTATTTTTCTAACTGACAGCTTGATTACATGAAACAACCTTGATTAACACCAATTTTAACTACTAACAGAACAGACAACCTGCAATACAAGGCGCTAATAGTAGCCTACAAAGCACGTCTTTATATCCGGGAATCGAACTCAGCATCGCTGATCTCCATGCCAGCATGTTATCCAATGCGCCACCGGTCGCCCCCCACCCCATCCACCCAATACAATCGAACCTCTGTGTAAAAGTCGTTTCTGTCTGGTTAAAGCACCTTTACGCAGACAGACAGACACGCATATTAAAAATTATGGCTGCAGAATGATAAATTTTTCAGCATGCGATTGATGAAATTTTTTTCATGCGATTGAAGAAATCGATTGGACTAAAGAATAATCTGCATGGAGTAAATAGACAGGCTCGATCTATTCTTGGCTATAGATTATAATTGGACCGTGGTATCAGTACTTGTCGACATTTGGTTTCGATATGCAGGTAGAATAGATAAATAGCGCGTTTCTTTATTTGAACAAAACAAAGTGAGGAAGAATATTCTTTATTAGACTATATGCCAGCAAACGCAGAGTATTGGTTTACATGGAGAAAAAAAAATGATTAAAGTCATACAGCATTCTTATAATGAAATTTATTTTGGCAAGGTATCAACTCTATAGAGAGGTTAGACCATGTGGCCTATTACATGTATAGTTGAATATTGTATGGACTATGGAGCGACCCTATATACGACTTACATGTATAATACATGCTCTGAATGAATGAATGAATGAATGAATGAATGTAGTTACATGTACAGTTGTACATACACTTACATGCATACATGTATTTACATGTATGCATACATGTACTTACATGTACAATTGTACATACACTTACATGTAGGCTACAATTGTACATGTACTGATCCAATGTTGCACTGTATACCGTCATTCAAATTTCATGATCATTACGTACGTGTATGGTACACTCTGCATTCAAAAGGTTGGTGCAATATTTGGGTGGCTTTCTCTCTTCATCCCCCACCACCCCCACCACTCCGCCCCAACCCCGTCAGTCTGAGGAAACAGCTCGTTCTTCCACTTTATAACGTGTTTCATCCCCTGCCGTCCTTCCAAATAGACGCATTGTGTGAATGGCAGTTCGTCCATTGACGCTCTATATTCTACGCAGCGTCTCAATGGACTCTGTTTATAGTCTTCACGGCTCTCGGATGATATTATGCGCCCACTGCATGTGATACTATGCAACTCACAAGTACATGCATATACATGTATGTACAATTGTACGTCTGTATAAGTCTCTATCCACGCATTTCCTTTTGCAAGCATGTATGTACAAATTGTACATATGCAATGTTATGCATAGTGTGAGAATTGTGGAAAAATAACTGGGGTTGAACCTATATCCACTTGAAATTGGGGTGCGAAAATCGTACTTTACTATGGAGCTCTGAGAAAGACTGGGAGGTTGAAACCCCTTAAACTCCCTGGCAATTCTCACTCTGCATATGCATAAAATTATGCACGTCTGTATGTGTGCATACACATATAATGTACACAGACATAAGTGTGTTTTACGTTGTGTATGTATATAAGAGTTTCTCGATAGTGTTACTGTAGTGCTCAGTTCAGAGCTTCCACATGTCTAGCTGAAAAGACTGATCTTCTTCTTGTTTATGTTCTTGGTTCTGTTCTTATTCTTGTTCCAGTTCTACTGTTCTTGTTGATGATCTTTGTTTGTTTTTATTGTTTTATTGTTTTATTCATTTATTGACTTGCAAGTCACATCAATATTCACATAACAGTAACAGACATTAACAACAATAAAATTTCAACAAGAAAATTGTTATGAACTTATTATCAGTGCAGGTCAATGAGTCAGCCGACAAAGGTCTAAAAGACCCGCTAAGACTCGGCTGGCTCATTTACAAACTTAATTCCTGCAAAGGTTAATGTGAAGGATCAAAAATTCCACCAAGACGAGGAGACACCAATCTACATACATCAGGTTAAGTTGAATATGAAGCGGTTCACAAAAAATAACAGAATAACAGAGGGCCACACAACAAATGTAAATGCAAAGCCTGAAAACATCTTAAGGTCAAGCATGTATCTCATTCAAACGGGGAGGAGGAGGCAGTCCCATAAACTTTTTAAGTCCCCATTATAATTTACACAAATATAAAAAGTACTTCTTCTTTCCCTCCTCCTTCCTCTCCCTTCCCTGATCCCCCTCCTCCTTCCTCTCCTCCTCCCTCTCCTTCTCCTTTTCCTCTTCCTTCTCCTCCCCCTACTCATTCTCCTCGTTCTTCTCTTTCTTCTCCTTCTCCTCCTCTTTTTATTCTTCTTATATATATATATATATATTATGTATTTATGTATGCATATTCATCGGCCTATTTATCGATTTTGCTTAATGCATAAACGTACTGGCTATACAGTATACAATGTCTATACATATACTATACTATGCAAAATGCGTCTTTGTATCAACGGTCTCTCCTGCATTGACAGTGACCATAACTGGAGTTCATGGCATCCCCCTTCAGTATAAATGGCAAAAAACAAAATGGACGACTCGACCGTAGATGGGTGGATGGATGGAGGTCACATATATGGATGGAGTTGTCGGGAGTGGAAGACACAACCTATACGGAGAACGTGCCACGAGTTTTCCATGACCACAGGGACCAGTTGATCATCAGCTTTTCCACCTAGCTGGTTACTGAGGGGGAGGGGAATTCCGCGGGGGAAACCAGATCCATTTACCCTTTTCACAAATCCCTCGTGGAGGCAGGCGCTCCGGATCTTACCATGCACCGTATACACGCAATGTCCCACCCGGCTTTTCAAGACATTCATCAGACTCGTCACAGTTGCTGGCCTCCAATCAATCTTATATGCAACACGTGTTTTGCTACCAGTGAGCATGGAGAGTTCTTATATTACGTAAAAGGAAAGCATCCATATAATGAGAAATTGGGACATAAGGCAATCATTAGGGATTCAAGTCATTAGGGATTCAGACCATAAACTCTGCAAGACAAAGTCGATCGGGTGATCTCCGATTGTTCTGGATATGTGAGAAGTAAGCCTGCCGACAGAATCTCACAAAGAAAACACTACATGAGTGATTCAAGGGGAATAATATGGAACAAAGGCAGAAGTCATGGCTTTTTTAAACATGCAGTTGTACACAAAATATGCAAATGTGGAACATTATTTTATTTGCACCAGTCTCCGACAGGCCGCAGGCATCAGGAACTGATCATGATGATGATGATTATGACGACGATGATGATGATGACAACGACGACGATGATGATGACGACAATGATGATGATGATGATGATGATGACGACGACGACGACGAAGACGACGATGAAGATGAAGATGATGATGACGATGACGATGACGATGACGATGACGACGGCGACGACGACGATGACGACGACGATGATGATGATGATGATGATGATGTGGAATTTATATCCGAATGTGTATGTGCAAATTGTACATGTACTACACTGATGTTGCTCCTAAAACGATCGTATAATTATACACAATCCTTTTATGTGACGTCGAAACAGTCATGCACTTGGAAATATTATTGCTAAGCACCTTGATTCGTTCTCTGTCTGTCTGTTTGTTTCTTTGTCTGTCTGTCTGTTTCGTTGTCTGTCTCTCCCTCCTGCTCTGCATGTGTCTGCGTCCGTATATATAAATCTCTTTAATGGGTTTTCTCTCTCTTTAATTTTTTGCGAGCGCAGGTGCGTTGAGATTTTTCAACAAAATTTGCATACTCTCGAATGTAATAATTATGCAAATGCTTTTGAAGAGACATGAAAGCAAAGACACAGAGAGATACTGGTAGAGATACAGACAAAGATACAGACAAAGGGTTAAAATAAACTGTATACATATATATGTACATGCATACATATACACACATATTTATATATACATTATATATATAATAATTATATGCAATTATATGTGTGTGCGTATGTGCGGGCGCGCAGGACAGGCTATATGACGTGTTACATAGGCCTATATGGTATGAATCCATAAGAGAAACATGCAGACATACAAACACACAGACAGACGGACGGACGGACAGGCAGACATGTAGGTAGTACTAGGTACACTACAAACAAGCGTAGACTTACATTATATACGCGAATATGACTCTCTGTATACAAGCTGCAGACTGGGATTGAGGATATGCGATAAGCAAGATGTTTAGGTGCAATAAATGCATGAATGCGCATAAAATTAATAAATAATATAAGCGTGCAACAGCAGGATGTGAAGATGGATTACAAGGAGGAGGAGGAGGAGGAGGAGGAGGAGGAGGAGGAGGAGGAGGAGGAGGAGGAGAACGAGGAGGAGGAGGAGGAGAAGGAGGACGACGAGGATGGAGAGGAGGAGGAGAACGAGGAGGAGCACGAGGAGGAGCACGATGAGGAGGAGGAAGACGAGGAGGAGGAGAACGAGGATGAAGAGGAGGAGGAGGAAGACGAGGAGGAGGAGAACGAGGATGAAGAGGAGGAGGAGGATGAACAGGAGGAGGAGGAGGAGGATGAAGAGGAGAAGGATGAAGAGGAGAAGGATGAAGAGGAGAAGGATGAAGAGGAGGATGAGGAGAAGGATGAAGAGGAGGCTGAGGAGAAGGATGAAGAGGAGGATGAAGAGGAGGAGGATGAGGAGCAGGAGAAGGAGGATGAGGAGGAAGAGAAGGACTACGACGACGACGAGGAGGAGAGGGAGAAGGAGGAGGAGGAGAAGGAGGTGGAGGATAAGGAGGAGAAGGAGGAGAAGGATGAAAAGGAGGAGGAGAAAGGCGAGGAGAAGGAGAGAGGAGAAGGAGGAGGAGGATAAACAGGAGGCGGAAGAGGAGGCAGAAGTGGTGGAAGATGGAAAAGAAGAAAGGGGGAAAGGAGTTGGAAGCCGATGAATATATTTTTCAAGCGAATGTGCCATGGGTTGTATTGAATATCATGACAGAAATAAACAGTCGCTCGAGCAGATCTGTCTGTCAGCGGTTGTAAATGATTAGGAATCTGCTGTTGTGTAATTTCCTTTTCAATCAATCAATTAGTCATTCTCAATCAATCAATCAATCAATCAATCAATATAAATTTGATGTTGTGCTCCTTCAGATTCTGCGGCTGAAAGGAACGATTGAATAGATGAGTAAATGGTTGAGAGATATTTGTTTTCACCCATCCTTCTTTCTGTCCTTCTATTTGTACTTCTATACATAGGTTCTTAAATCCGTCCTTCTATCTGCCCTTTTATATATAGTCTATATATATATATATATGTCCTTCCATCTGTCCTTCTATATATATATATATATATATATATATATATATATATATATATATATATCTGTCCTTCCATACGTCACGGGGAAGGGGAGGAAGAAAATTTTATAACGATGCACCCAAAAAAGAACAAAACGTCATCAGATTTCAAGGTATACCGGAGTTGGTAACTTTTTAAAGAAAATTTAGGACAAAGACTAACAAAATTATGGACGGAAAAATGTCCGGTTAAAGGGTACACATCGTCGATGTCGAGTCTCAGCGGGTGCTGTCACCAGAAGCGTGACTTCCCTCTCCCTCGACGCAGGAGGACTAGATTAAACACTGTACGGCTACCGTACAAAATACACATGGTCTTGACCTTGTTCATTTTTTGGGTGCTGTCCGATTCAATGGCAGCCCTCCCCCACCCATTGCAATAAAGACGTAGGCCTATGCAATACATCGTCGCAGCTTATGATCTAAACCTCTTAATTAATATCAACATCGGTTTGCAAACCGGCAACCTCTCGACAAGAGCCGCATGGAACGTGCGCACCTACTATGGTTTGCTATTCAGGCCAGAAACCCTATTCACAGATAAAAGCGGAAATATATAGCCTATCTAGTTTGAAAGAACGTGGAATAAAATCGGCGTCTTTTACAGCCTGGAGAAAAATGGAGTTCTAAATGGAGCAGCCAGGATACGGACGGAATCTGGCACCAAACCGGGGAAGATCCTTCCGCACGTGGCACTCTTAATTCCAGGCCGGTGATTAGGCGCGGAAGACTGGAAGAGTTAATATCAACGCTGGAGAAGAAACCTTCCGTGGATTCCTTTCCACGACAACACTCGTTACAAGTGCAAGATAGATCGCGCCTACGAATACACACTTGTACACTTATACACAAACATACGTACACACGCACACGTACACGCGCATACGTACACCCAGCACATGCTCACACAAGCACACGCACACTGACAAGTACACACAGGCACACTTACAAGCACACGTACACACGCACACGTACACATGCACACGTACACATGAACACAAGCACCAAAATACACACATACACACACTAACGCACACGCACACTGACAAGTACACACACAGGCACACATACGCACACCAGAACACACAAACACACGCACACACACGCACGCAGACACACGCACACAACAACACAACAGCACACGCACGCATACGCACGCACACACATACACACACAATAATTTACACTGTGCTTCACTTCAAAGGCTGTCTTCTCTTCTCTCTCGCGATTTTTATCGAAGTTTGCCGAAGCATGCAAACGAAGGAGCGGTTGTGTGTCATTGGTTGTGTGGGTATGTGTGCTGTATTATACGAGAAAAGAGCATTTGGAGAAGAGCGCTTTGCTGCTGCTGCTGCTGCGTTCGGTATACTATACGGAGAGATTGGACAGAGAGAGTGAGACAAGGGTTTATTAGGCTGTCGTTTGGTGAGCGTACAAATGCGTCGGCGCCTCTGATAAATACCGTCGCTAGGTGGCCACACATTAATCGTCTTTGATGATGAGGAGGAGGAGGAGGAGGAGGAGGAGGAGGAGGAGAGGCAGAAAGGGGAAGTGGTAAAGGACTAAAGAGGAAGAGGAGATGGAAGTCTATAGGAGAGGTGGTGGTGACAATTGTTGTGTAGAAGAAAAGAGAATAAAGTGGAAGGAATAAGTTCAGGAGAAGAAGAGAGCGGATGATTATATAATTATGAATAGACTACATGCACATAGGACGAGGGGCACAGTTGTTGTAGGCCTATAGTGTACATGGAAGTGTAAGTGATATTAGTAGTGGCTGTATTAGTTTAGTAGCTGCAGTAGTAGTAGTGGTGGTGCTGATGCGACACAGAGGGAGGGATAAAGAGGTGGTGATGGTGGTAGTAGCGGTGATGGTATTATTATTGTATTGGTAGTGGTAGCAGTAGTAGTAGTAGCAGTAGCAGTAGTAGTAGTAGTAGTAGTAGTAGAAGTAGTAGTAGTAGTAGCAGTAGTAGTAGTAGT
Source organism: Lumbricus rubellus (assembly GCA_945859605.1). NCBI lineage: Eukaryota > Metazoa > Annelida > Clitellata > Crassiclitellata > Lumbricidae > Lumbricus > Lumbricus rubellus. The sequence continues at coordinate 8,855,493 of OX243818.1, forward strand.
AGCAGTAGCAGTAGCAGTAGCAGTAGCAGTAGCAGTAGCAGTAGCAGTAGCAGTAGCAGTAGCAGTAGCAGTAGCAGTAGCAGTAGCAGTAGCAGTAGCAGTAGCAGTAGCAGTAGCAGTAGCAGTAGCAGTAGCAGCAGCAGCAGCAGCTGTAGCAGCAGCAGCAGCAGCAGCAGTAGCAGTAGCAGTAGCAGTAGCAGTAGCAGTAGCAGTAGTAGTAGCAGCAGCAGCAGCAGCAGCAGCTGTAGCAGCAGCAGCAGCAGCAGCAGCAGCAGCAGTAGCAGTAGCAGTAGCAGTAGCAGTAGCAGTAGTAGTAGTAGTAGTAGTAGTAGTAGCAGCAGTAGCAGTAGTAGTAGTAGTAGTGTTATGCTGTTGTTGCTGCTGCTGACTTAGTCGTCGTTGTGTACTCTAGAGGAAGAGGAGGAGAAAGAGAATTATGCGACACAGAGGGAAGGATACGGGAAGTTTCACAGGCAGATAATGAAGGAGTAGCAGGAGGAAGAAGAGGAGGAGTAGGAGTAGGAGGAAGAGGAGGAGGAAGAGAAGGAAGAGGAGAAAGAGGAGGATGGCGACGACGACGAAGAGGATGGAATAAAGCAAGAGGAATGGCTATAAGGGAGAGAGTGCATTACAGGAAGCGAATCGCCGGATGTAGAAGAGTGAGGAAGAAGTAATTAAATCTACGGAAGAATGAAAGCAAAGAGGAATGCGTGGAGTGCGTATACAGGAAGAGAAGCACAGCAGAGGAATAATGGCAGAGTGGAAAGGGAGGAAGCGGAATTGGAATGTTGATGCTGGAAATGAGAAACAAATAGGAGTTAAGATCAGAACGAAGACAAAGATGGAATGAAGAACAAAGAGAACGAATACAAAGATGGAAGAAAGAACAAAGAGAACGAGAAGGTAGTGGTGGTGGTGGTGGTGGAGGAGGATGTGGAGGTGGAAAATTCCAGAAAAGAGAATGACCGCAAAATCGAGAGGGAAGAATGTGGACAGCAGAAGTGCGAAAACAAAGAGGAATAAGAGTATACGGTGTCGCAAAAAGAATACTGGCAATCACATTCTAACCCATGTATACGAACGATACTTATTCTGGGTTTGCCTAAACTTATTTTTAAGAACAAAAGTTATGTTTGTGACCGACAATGAAGATCAAAGTAAGCTTGATTTGACTGTTTGCGTGCTACAAATTTAACCCTTTAAGTGTTGCGAAGTATTTCTGCACGTGGACGGTATCAACGAATTCCCCCGCATGCCCTAAAGACCTCATTTTACGGATGCAGGCAGGCCTGCCACTTGCTGACATATATTTCCATTAAGAAGTGGAAAGAGAAGGAAGTGGCGCCGGGGAATGGTGGAAGGAATAAGGTAAAAGAAAGAGACGAATTGACGGGAGGAGGGAAGAAGAACGCTAAGCGGAAGAAAGGATGTCAGTGTATAGACAGATCAGAAGGTTGTAAATGAGCAAAGGAAGGGCAGATGGCACAGAAAACCAGATGGGTGATAAATTGACGACGAGAAACTTAGAGAAGAAAATAACAGAAACAGAGGAGGAGGAGGAGGAGAAAGAGAAAAATGGGAGGAAGAGGAGGAGAAAGAGAAAAATGGGAGGAAGAGGAGGAGGAAGAGAAAAATGGGAGGAAGAGGAGGAGGAAGAGGAGGAGGAGGAAGATTAGGAAGAGGAGGAGGAGAAAGAAGAAGAAGAGGAGGAGGAGGAAGAGGAGAAGAAAAAGTAGGAGGAGGAAGAGGAGGAAGAGGAAGAGGAGGAGGAGAAGGAGGAGGAGAAAGAGGAGGAAGAGGAGGAGGAATTAAGAAGAAGAGAAGAAAGAGGACGCGGAAGCAGAGGAAGAAGAAGAGAAGGAACAAGTAGAAAGAAGAGAGGATAAGAACCTGGAAGAGCAGCAAACAGGAGATTAAGAGAAGGATGAAGTATTATAGGAAGAAGAGGAAGAACAAGAAGTGAAAGTAAATGATTAAACATGGATACAACGGATGACAAGAAGAGCCTGTCAGAAAGATAGCATGTCTTATCGTCACGTGCACCTCCCATCGCCCCATCTTACCCTACCCAAGGGCTATGCCCTACCATACCATACCTAACCTTATCTAAGCTTGCATTGGCAAATGTTTAATGTTATTGTTGGAAGACGTCTCCGTGCGGGTGTATATGGAGTGAACACTTCTCCCTCTAGTGGCGATTCTACGAGTATAGACATTGGCGGTAGAGCGTAAGACAAGTGCGTGAGAGTGCGACCATTTATTTTCTTATTGCGTGTGCGAGATACAGACAGAGAGGCAGACAGCCAGACGGACAGACAGACACAAAGACAGTTAGAGAACGGCATTCAGGAGAAAGAGAGGGAGAAAGAGCGAAGAAGAGAAGGAGACAGAGGCAGAAGGAGACACACACAGACACAGAGAGACAGATAGACAGAGATACATAAAGATAGAGAGAGCGACAAAGAGACAGAGACAGAGGCGGAGACAGACAAACACAGAGACAGAGACAGTGACAGAGACAGACACAGAGACAGTAAAAGACAGAAACAGATAAAGGGAACCAGAAAGAGAGACGGAAAGGAAGAATGAGAGACAGAGAGATAGAGAAGCAGACACATAGAGAGATAGCTAGACAGTGATTAAACATACCAACTTAACGTACGCACTTTTATAAAGGACGATCTCGCCTGATTCTCCTCTGTTTGAACTGGCCATGCAGCCTTGCGTGCACGTAGAACTCTGGCGCCAATAAATAATTTCGTCTAAAAATAGCCACTGTTATTAACTGGCCCTGGTCCTAAATAAACAGACGCACACCGCACGCACGCACGCACGCTCACAATAAACATCGCCCTAATCTTACAGATGTTTAAAAAGTATACACATAGATCTGATCGGCCGTGTACACATGCAAAGACATCCGACGTTTCTTGCTTCCCAACGGCAATTATCCCTATATCTCCTTCCTCACCATCCTCCTCTTCCCTCCTCCTATTCCTCCTCCTCCTCCTATTCCTTCTGCTCCTCCTCCTTCCTCTTCCCATCCTCAATCGATTTCTTCTTCCTCTTCGGCCTCCTTCTTCTCCTCATGTTTTTAGACTTCCTATTCTATGCCTCATCCTATTATACTCCCATTTGTTTTCCTATTATTTTCGTCTAATTTATTCTCTCATTTCATTCCTCCTCCCTTTCTCCTCTCCTCCCCTTTGCTCCTCCTCCTCCTCCTCATTTTTCCTCCTTCTTCTTAGTCTTCTGCTCCATACAATCGACTTCTCCGCCGGCTCTTCCTCTGAGACTTCTCATTCCTCGTACTGTTCGTTATCGACATCTTCCCTACTCCGCATCTATATCTCTTCCGCTGCTTTCCGTAACATATTTTCCCTTTCAATCCTCTTTCTCTCATTCCTCCCATCATTCATCCTTCTCTTACTCCTCACCACTTCCTCCTCATTTTCTCATTCTCCTCCAGGCCTCCACCTCCAAATGCCTTTTATCCTCTTGCTATCGTATGCATCCTTTTTCTCCTCTCTTCCTCTTTTGATACTGTACTATCTGTTCCTCTTCGCCATCTTCATTCTCTGGTTCCCTGCCTTCCTCATCTCGAATTCCTATTCTGCTCTTATCAACTTCCTGTTGTTGTCCCATCCGTCTTTCCACACCTCTTACTTTTCCTCTTCCGCTCATCCTCACTTCTCTTTCTCTTCCACTTCCTCCTCCTCTTCTCCACCTCCTCCTTCCACTTCTCCACTTGACACATGGAAAGCTGCTGCTGCTGCTGGCAATGTTTGAACGAATTTCTGCACTTTCGTACATCATGTTATAACGTAGACAATGATGATTGTCGCATACTTATTAATATATATATTTAATATATATATATATATATATAATATTTAATATCTAATTAGGTAATAATACAAATGTAGTCTATATGTTATGTGCATATATTATGTTATGCTTATCAATATAATATACACCGTGAGGCATAAAAAAGGAAGCCTCTAGAAAAATTGTTATTATTTTAACAATTTTCGCACAATGTCAATGAAATTCAGGAAAATTATAGCTAAGTAGCAACCAATGTCAAAAAATTAAAGTTTTTACAATTTGCTGTCCGCCTTTAGCTTCTACGCATGCGCGAAGTCGCTTGCACCATTCAAGCACCGCCGAGTCAATAATTCGCTGGTCAAGATCGTTCCAAGCTTGCAGTCACCTTTTTTGCGTCGCTACCAAGTTACGGACGAAAAATTATTCACAGTTGCTTCTCGTAGCAATACTTAAAATGTAGCAGTTGGAACCCGAAAGAGAGATAGCCTATTGCAGCCGATCGCCTTTTACCCACACGTCCGACGTTTAGCAAATCTCTGATGGTGTCGGTCGGTGTTTCTTCTCTGGGGCGCACGTCAATTCACTTTGTTAAACCGGGGGTAAAACTCAATGGCATACAGAGACGTTTATTCATGTAAGGCTTACCTGAAATTCGAGAACTCTGTGAATTTTACATTTTTCTGCAATATGGTTTCTAGCGCACAGAGTTCGAGAAACGGTTGCACTTCTGACGAATGAAACTCCTGACTTCATAATTCCTACATTACGACCCCCTAACAGCCTAGACCTGAATCTCTTCGATTATAAAATACGGGGGATGCATGCATGAGATACCGGTAGTGTACAAAACAAAAGTTCGTGATGTTGAAGATCTTCGTAAGCGCTGCGAATCATGCAAACTTGGAACGATCTTGACCAGCGAATTATTGACTCGGCGGTGCGTGAATGGCACAAGCGACTTCGCGCATGCGTAGAAGCTAAAGGCGGACAGTAAAAATTGTAAAAACTTTAATTTGTTTACATTGTTTGCTATTTAGCTATAACTTTCCTGAATTTCATAGACATTGTGTGAAAATTGTTAAAATAACAACGACTTTTCTTGGGGCTTCCTTTTTTATGCCTCACGGTGTATAATAATTATAATTACACATACCAAAGGGCGTTTTGCATGCTGCAGCTGCTGTCTATAATAAGCGCTATTTCACTGCAAAAAAATTAATCAATGACATATTTTTGTGCAAATCGTTGAGCACATATGTTTGTGTTTTGTAAACAGTCCATTTGTGCATTGGCCACTTTTCTACCAATTATTTTATTTTCATCTATTTATGCGGAATTGCTAAGTTTTTAGGTGACAGAAAATGCTCAGACTATGCGTTTGAAGTTTTGATAAAATGCCAGACGCGCCACAGCTGCAGGTTATTGGCCTGAACGCAATAGTGATAGAACATAATTATATGCATTGCTAAAGGTGGAAAGACAGACAGACAGATACCCAGACATACATGTAAACAGTCGGGAAGATGAGGCAGACTGACAAGACAGACAGCCAAGACAGACAAGACTAGACAAACAGCAGAGATTATACAGATAATCCAATAAGCGAACAGACATACAAACGGACAAACGGAAGTATATATACGTAAAGTGAACACAATAATATTAGTAGACATACAGACATACAATAAACAAACATATCAATGGACGACTTGAGTGGCAAATGGAGGAATAGCGAGGGTCTCCCCACATCCGAATATCCGTTCTGCACACAGACAGACAGACTGGAAGATACCCAGGCAGACAAATAGACAGACGGAGAGTGACGGAGCCGGATTATCGGACTGCAGACAGACGAAGGAGTCTTCAGACGGTGAAAAAACCGCGTGGAAATATTCTGTCGACATGCTGATGGGTATAAAATATACGACGACGACGAGGACGACATTCTGGAGGTCTTGGACGCTGGTTCCTGCTGCTGCTGCTGCTGCTGATGATGATGATTATGCTGATGATGATGATGATGATGATGCTGCTGCTTCTGCCCTGATGGAGAAAGTCAACAGATGAACGGATGGATGAATTGATGAGTGGAGATTCAGGCGGAAGAATGAGCGATTAGATGGATGGATGAGTGGTAGGATCGATCGATGGATGGATGGGTGGATGGATTAATGGATGGATTAATGAATGAATGAGTGGATGAATTAATGGATGGATCGGTGGATGGATGAATGGATCGATAGATGGATGGATGAGTGGATGAATTAATGGATGGATCGGTGGATGGATGGATGGATGAATGGATGGATAGATGGATGGATGGATAGGTGGATGGATGGATAGATCGATAGATGGATGGATGAGTGGATGAATTAATGGATGGATCGGTGGATGGATGGATGGATGAATGGATGGATAGATGGATGGATGGATAGGTGGATGGATGGATAGATGGATGGATGGATTAATGGATGGACGGATGGACGGATGGATGGATAGATGGACGGATGGACGGATAGATGGATGGATGGATGGATGGAGAACGGTCACGTGATCCTGCCAGGCGACCCATTCGGATGATCGATTCATTAAATCATGCGGTGTTGACGTCTCTTCGTCTCTCTCCGTCAATCTCCGCGAAGCTCCGCCAGTCTTCGTCAGTTTCCGGCAGCTTTCCCGATTTGCCCCGTTTTCCGATCTGCTGGTTTCGTCGTCCTCTGACTTTCGTCTTCACTGGGATTGGACGATGCAACTGCGAGGTTGAAGGAAAAGGCAGAGGTAAATGAAGCGGGAAAAGATAAAAATGAGTTCAGCAGCTGCAGTCTCTGGAAAAAGAAAATGGAAAATTTATGGATGTCGTATGTGGCCACAGTGTTCCGTAGACATTGAGAGGCTGTTGGAATTACATGTATGCTCGATCCCACCGTGCGCCTTGCATTTGATGGGTGCGTTGCGTTGAGCACAGATCTCAAACAGAGCTCAACCAATCCAACATTCAGTGATCCATCACAAAGAAGAAAGATAAGAAAATGTCATAAATACAATTCAGATAAGAAGACTGCAGAAGACCGCGATTATACATTTATAATGAATTGAAAAAACAGATAAAATGATGAAATTAGTTCGTTTTTTACCGCGATAAATGTACTACGACAAAAAAACGTAAGCTACTCATGCTAAATTCGATGACTAAAAGAATCGAAGCGTACATATATACCGGTATAGCCTATAAATAATATTATAGTCGTCTGAAATTTCGCCAGTGCAGCCCGGGTCTTGACCATGATGCACCCTAACCGTGGATGCCTTGTCTCACTAAAAAATTACTGTGTTGCGAATTATTTCAATCGGCTTATTTTGATTGTCGTGTTAGATTATCAGATTGATTCTCAGCGCATGCGCATACGAAAAAGCGACGTCAACCATTGAATTATTACAAGTTGAATAGCAGCCGATTGGAATTTGGAAATGTAATTTCTGGACAAACTTCGCGTTGGTTCCGGGATCTCGGGACACCGTGATCCAATTCCGGAACTACATGCATGGCCAATTTGGTCATCCAGTTTCTGCTGGAACCGAAACTCATAATAATGTGGAGTAAGTGATTCAGTGGCGGTTTCCATTGCCTTTGGAGGGCTGGGCCAATCAGCCGGAAAAAATAGTCCGGCTAATCCAGTGCCAAACTTACTCGGAAATGTCAACAGTGCATCATATGTGCACTCTGTTTGGCGTTTGCGCACTGGAAAAGTTCCCGAACTCTGCCCTTTGGCAATATTTATCTCATATCCATCACCACAAAGAGCAATTAAGAGAAATATAAGTACATCAGCTGTAGAAAAGTGGCATCAGCATTGTACAGTGGCGCTGACATGCACGAGGTGTTTGTGGTGGTTGGAATCACTCCACTCTGAAGAGACGACCCACACAATTTGTTGAAAACAATTGTTTTTTTATTCGGGTATCGGGTGGGTGGGGGTCGAGCAAAAGCTTGCCTACACTCCTATAGTCATTAAAAATTTTTCCTAACCATCCCCCCACTTTCTAAGGGCCTGCTTCTCCCCTGGGACCTATGGACTATACATGTATATAACTATTATCTAAAACATTTTGAGAAATGCCAATACACCCACTTAATTAAACTATCAAGCTGTGCATGAACTGCTGATCTAATAATATGTCAGGTACAGTACTTTTAGCATGAAACCGTCTGTTTTTTTTATTATCAGTTAATTATCTTTGTTATCACACAGTGTGATAAGCTGTTATCACACATTCATGAATATTAATTGGGAAGAGGGGTCAGGATAATATAAGCTACTAGCTTTTGCATTGTATATACTGTACCTAGTTGTTCATGTTTCTATAACCAGAGCTGAACGTGCAATAAAAAAGGAAAAAAGAAACTATACAAATCGTATGCTCCGGCAGCTGTCAGGTGGTAGTCATACATAGCCTATAGATGGGTTAGCAGATTCATCCCTGGGGGAGAACAAATTTCGCCATGCTAAAAAATGTCATTTTTCTGCGCAGCTGCACGCTCCAGATGTTGGACATCATCGCCATCGGACATAATGATCTCCCGGTCATAATCCTCGGACAGAAATCCATCGGACATAATTATTGTGTCCCATGTGCACACGATGTTGCGTAGAACATAATCTCCATTGGACCTGAATTAAAAATACAGAATTTGGCTAATTGCACAGACGAGTTACAATGTAGGATTGTAGGTATATTTATAGCCTCTATGTATGCGCGCAATTAGCCTGTTTCTGCTTTTAATTAGTAAACCTTAATTGCCCAAGGTTCGCAATGTGTCGACCTTCATGTCAACATGGTTAGTGTTACACAGACTTAAGACTTGCTATTGTCGTCTAGGTCTGAAGTCAAGAGTTGTCACTGTACGGTAGGTAGCTTACAGAGTACCAGTACCTATAGCCTAACTATTCGACACTCAGATTGTCAATGTCGCTTATGTCTTAACATAATATTATTGCGAATAGTGCCTATTGGTACTGCCATATCGTTCAATACCGGTACTGAAATTAAATTTACAAACAACGAACGCTTTTAGCAATTCTGTTAAAGCACTGCCAGTGCCGACTACCTACCAAACATACATGTATACTATAATTATAGTAGCCTATAGGCCTACATAAACCTATAATGATATTGGAAAATCATGTAGGCCTAAAACGAGTTTATCCACCTTGCTCGGCTGATGATGAGGTGGCTATATCCTATACTAGCATGCATGGGGATCATGTCTTATCCTGAGGACTTTGCCCGGGGATTAAGTCCAGGAGGATTATGTCCAAGAGGATTATGTCTAGGAGGATTATGTCCGTCTACCGACCTAACTATACAGACATCAGACATGTGCTTCACACACCGCGCGGTGTACACTTCTGCGCGCTTTGTGTCGGAAACACACACGCAAATCCCTGCTGGGTTAATCTCGCAAAGGCCACCACCGTCAAATAAGCACACCTGCGAAGTAGGAAAGGTGCAGCTGTGATAGAAACAGGAATTAACTCGTCATGAAGCTATCATCGGAAATGTGAAAACCAAGGAAATGTCAGCAGAAATTTGAATACGGACGATGGCCATGGAATGCATGGATCACGCCGCATGCACCGGTGATATGCCAATCATGGAAATCCATATTGTATATACCGAAAGGTCGTCCGATGTGGGCTACTTCTAAAAGGTCGCTGAAATGTAGAGCTGTATAATAATTATGTTGAAAGGCATTTTGGTCTTAGACGAAGAGTCAGAGTATGAATTGTAAACACCACCAGAGCGGGGCATAACTATAGAAACTAGGGATTATGCATCCTTTAGAATCATGCTTGTCAGGTTGGAATTCCTATCGATGAATTAATTGTCTATCAACGCATAATTAATTTGAACAGAAAAATACGGTTAAAGTTTCAAGTCGGGAAAGGATTCAAATAAGTCTACTATTAGTCGCGTCTGTATTATTATTTTATTATTTAGGATTTTTAAAAATAAAACGTGTCTTCAAGGTGGACTTTTCGGAAGCACTTCCGGCCCAACTATAGGCCTACAGCTGAATAGATATACATGTATATTATAGGACAGTTTTTGAGATTTTCCAGCAACACTGTATGGGCCCGATTTCGAAATTGCCCGAAAATTCCCGTTACTTCTTTCGCCCGAAAAATCTGACGACCTTTTTTTAGTCGTCTGGTTCGAATTCCGATTTTTTAAAAATTTTCCTGGTCTGCTTGCCTAAAACCAGACTTGCCCGAAATTGGAAGGGGGGCATTTGCCTCTTACATTTGCCTCTTATATTTGCCTCTTGCATTTGCATTTGTCTCTTACGCCTATAGCTATCAATATAAAAAAATCATTATTAATATGATACGTGCATAACATTAGAATATCGGAAAATGATCGGAACGGAAAGGTGAATGTGTTTTTAATATACAATTATAGGCGACTATAATAGGCCTGCCGATAATAATATGATATTTGATCTCGTCAAGTCTAATCTAAGCCAGGCCTTAGTTCAAGTCAGTCGATTCGCGACGTATAGGTTATGTTATTCCAGCATCGAGTTACACTGCACGCGTACCAAAAATACTTCACCGAATTCCACCTGTTTGCGTGCAGTATATACGGAAATATGACGATAGACGTCAGAACCTTTAACTGGGGTATGATATCTGGTATCAGTAGACACACTTGTATGGCATATTGGCAAAATTGGCAAAATTGGCATCGTTGTTGCGTCGTCACTATAGGGAAAGACGATGATTTTGATTGAGTCTGAGTGTATACCCGAACTAAAAATGTATGAAAATATATGACATGACTACTATACGTACTAAAAATGCATGAGTGTATTGAGAGCCTATAGTATATTTACTGACTTTGTGGTGCACCATGGTGTAGTGGTGGGTTCGGTGTCTTGGAGCCGTAGGGTACCAGGTTCAAATCCAGCTCAAGCCGCCACGTACGGAACTTGAACAGAAGTCCTTCACTTGCAATTGCTCGTGCTCTTCGGTGTGGAACTCCAATGCAGTGTCCGCGCTGTAGTCGGGAGCGCCTCTGAGTAGCGAACTTAAAGGGGAGCTATAACATGTGCATATACAAACAATTTCACAAAACGTTTGTCTTCGTTTTCCTCCTATATCCTCTTCTTTCTTTCTCTTTCTGACTTTGACAGCTAGTCTCTTGCACACCTGTCTTCACGACGAGTAGGCATATAAGCCCAATGTGAGCCGTAATGTTGGTGTCGACTTTCGAATGATATACGAGAGGCTTCCTGCTTTTGTTTTAAGACTCGGAGAGAGAACAACAACAGTGTGTCAGTGCCCTTAATAATGGTAATGAAATTGAGAGAAAATTGGATGGTTCGCAGTCTGCAGTCGACTTCTCCTGCAGTGAGACGAGCAGAAAGGTGGTGGTGATACATTTCCATGAATTTCATCCGTTTCTTGCTTCTAAATAATTATAATCATCCGCTCTTGAATCTTCGTCTTTGCTGCCAATTTTCGTCTATGCGTTATTCGACCATTTTTTTCATATCTCATTTCACGCTGCGCCTGCAGGCAGTTTATCTTCACCTTATGCGCAGATCTTTTCTTTATAAATATATATTTATATAAATTATATATATATATTTATATAAATTATGTATATATATAATATTACACTTGTACGTCCTTCTATTCTGTGCTCTTCCTCTTTCTGTCTGTTTGTGGATCTCTATGTCTCACTTTTCCCACCTCCCTCCCTCTCTCCCTCCAGCCCTCCCTTCCTTCCTTCCTTCCTTCCTCCCTCCCTCTCTCCCTCCGTCCCTCCTTCCCTCCCTCCTTCCCTCCCTCCTTCCCCTCTCTCTTCTCTCTCTGTCTGTCTGTCTCTGTCTCTGTCTGTCTGCCTGTCTGTCTCTCTCTTGCTCTCCCTTGCTCTCTCTCTCTCTTGCTCTCTTGCTCTCTCTCTCTCTCTCTCTCTCTCTCTCTCTCTCTCTCTCTCTCTCTCTCTCTCTCTCATTTCTTTTTGTCTGTATCGCTAATTGCTCCATGATTATACGAGTTGTTCTATCCATAATAATTCCTATAGCGTTGTTTCTATATCTGTTCATTTTAAATTGTATAAAGACAGGCAAACGAGATGTTGAAAAGGAATCAGGAACTTCTGATCAAAAGAAAGATACGGTATAATTACAGATATGGACGTAAGAAATTTAGATTTTATATATCCACCGAAAGATTCATCCGCCGCGATATTCAAACTTGCCTTTCAAAAAGCTTCTTCTGACTATTCAAACATGACCTTGTTACATGTTTAACGACATTGCCATATCAGAGATGATTAGTGTCGCCCTCCTCCTTTATCCAGGCTTTCGACGGGCACTGGCAGAGAACAACCAGTGGCGGAGTTCAAAAGTGTGACCTATTAGCAGATTCGGATATTTCTCTACATGCAAGTACACTCATATAGGCCTACATTGTTCGGTGGCCTCCACAGTCTACACAAATCCAGAACTGTGGCCTGTAAAATATTCATCTGCGTATGGCTCTACCAAGAGTAAGCTTATTCAGTGCGGATCGCAGCAGGTCAAATCACCCGCACACGTGCTAAGTTTAGCTGCTATTTATCGATCCATCGACTTTGATATTATTTTATTGGCCTCTACAGCGTTTGCCTTTTGTAGTCGGACACAAAAGCGACGCTATAAATAAGCTGAATTAGGCCCATTTTTTATGAGTTACCGTTTTCTCGAGAATACAATAACGTGTAAAAACAAGATAGAGCATGCCGCGAGTGAACTACTGGGCCTATGGTCACACGTCAATAAAACGCATTGACGTTTAGTGAATAGTGTATAGCATTACAGGGCAAGTGCATGTAGGCGCGCTGGTATGGCCTCGATACGGCGCCATATAAATCGTCATATTATCGTTGCTACTGCTGCTGCTGCTGTTGTTGCTGCTACTACTACTGCTTCTACTACAAGCATTTTTGCACAAATCATGGAGAAATGCGAATCCGATACGCGGTGTAGTCTGTAGCAGGGCGCCGTGCATGGGTGTGGCGCATATGTATATCGGCGTTGTAGAGTGTAGCGCATGGTTGTAGTGTAGAAGAGAGCGTGAATTGTAGCGTTGGTTGGTGTGCCATTTCAAAAAAGAGAAATGGTCGTGGAAGGTGTTTATGATTTCCAAAGGGAATAATGTGAAATCATGTACAATCGTGTGAAATCATGTGAAATCATGTGAAATCAGGTGAAATCATGTGAAATCATGTGAAAGCATGTGAAATCATTTGAAATTATATGTAATCATGTGAAATCATGTGAAATCATGTGCAATCATGTGAAATCATGTAAAATCATGTGAAATCACGTGAAGTCATGTGAAATCATGCGAAGTCATGCGAAATCATGTGAAATCAAGAGTAACAACGTGAGCGATATAAAATGAGAAACAGGAAAGCACAAACGAAGCAGACAATCTTAGCAATTCATATTTAACCGTCCACATTTCCAAGTTGACTATAATAATAATATAATCGCATGTGCCCCTCAGAAATTGCAGTTAGAAAAGGTTGCCCAATACTGTTCAGTGTCCATGAAGGTGGGCAAAATTAGTATGGCGAAAATTGCCCCCGCCCATTATTTTGTCAACATCTGCTTGAATCCATCAACCCATCTGTATCCATGCAATCAATCAACCCATCTGTATCCATGCAATCAATCAACCCATCTGTATCCATGCAATCCATCAACCCATCTGTATCCATGCAATCCATCAACCCATCTGTATCCATGCAATCCATCAACCCATCTGTATCCATGCAATCCATCAACCCATCTGTATCCATGCAATCCATCAACCCATCTGTATCCATGCAATCAATCAACCCATCTGTATCCATGCAATCAATCAACCCATCTGTATCCATGCAATCAATCAACCCATCTGTATCCATGCAATCAATCAACCCATCTGTATCCATGCAATCCATCAACCCATCTGTATCCATGCAATCCATCAACCCATCTGTATCCATGCAATCCATCAACCCATCTGTATACATGCAATCCATCAACCCATCTGTATCCATGCAATCCATCAACCCATCTGTATCCATGCAATCAATCAACCCATCTGTATCCATGCAATCAATCAACCCATCTGTATCCATGCAATCAATCAACCCATCTGTATCCATGCAATCAATCAACCCATCTGTATCCATGCAATCAATCAACCCATCTGTATCCATGCAATCAATCAACTCATCTGTATCCATGCAATCAATCAACCCATCTGTATCCATGCAATCAATCAACCCATCTGTATCCATGCAATCAATCAACCCATCTGTATCCATGCAATCAATCAACCCATCTGTATCCATGCAATCAATCAACCCATCTGTATCCATGCAATCAATCAACCCATCTGTATCCATGCAATCAATCAACCCATCTGTATCCATGCAATCAATCAACCCATCTGTATCCATGCAATCAATCAACCCATCTGTATCCATGCAATCAATCAACCCATCTGTATCCATGCAATCAATCAACCCATCTGTATCCATGCAATCCATCAACCCATCTGTATCCATGCAATCAATCAACCCATCTGTATCCATGCAATCAATCAACCCATCTGTATCCATGCAATCAATCAACCCATCTGTATCCATGCAATCAATCAACCCATCTGTATCCATGCAATCCATCAACCCATCTGTATCCATGCAATCAATCAACCCATCTGTATCCATGCAATCCATCAACCCATCTGTATCCATGCAATCAATCAACCCATCTGTATCCATGCAATCAATCAACCCATCTGTATCCATGCAATCCATCAACCCATCTGTATCCATGCAATCAATCAACCCATCTGTATCCATGCAATCAATCAACCCATCTGTATCCATGCAATCAATCAACCCATCTGTATCCATGCAATCAATCAACCCATCTGTATCCATGCAATCAATCAACCCATCTGTATCCATGCAATCAATCAACCCATCTGTATCCATGCAATCAATCAACCCATCTGTATCCATGCAATCAATCAACCCATCTGTATCCATGCAATCAATCAACCCATCTGTATCCATGCAATCAATCAACCCATCTGTATCCATGCAATCCATCAACCCATCTGTATCCATGCAATCAATCAACCCATCTGTATCCATGCAATCAATCAACCCATCTGTATCCATGCAATCAATCAACCCATCTGTATCCATGCAATCAATCAACCCATCTGTATCCATGCAATCCATCAACCCATCTGTATCCATGCAATCAATAAACCCATCTGTATCCATGCAATCAATCAACCCATCTGTATCCATGCAATCAATCAACCCATCTGTATCCATGCAATCAATCAACCCATCTGTATCCATGCAATCAATCAACCCATCTGTATCCATGCAATCAATCAACCCATCTGTATCCATGCAATCAATCAACCCATCTTTATCCATGCTTGTCACCATCTGGAATCTGTCATAGCATACAACTCCTTGTTTTATTCTAATGTGTGCTAGCAAAGGTCATTAGCGTCACCCTCCTTCTATATCCAGTCTTGGGACTGGCACTGTCAGAGTGCAAACAGTGTCTGAGCGTAGCATACATTGAATTATTGTCTATCCAAACCAAAATTGAACGCCCACACACCAACATTTCCAACGAAAACCCATGAACACATGTACACACTCCCACGAGCACACACACATTAAGCGGTTCCATTGAGCAATGTCTACAAACCCATATTTACCAAACCACGCACAGTAATTACACTTACCAAACCATGTACACATCCACAGCAATCACCGGTGTTATGCTTACCAATGAATTTTCACTGTTAATATAACAATTAACACCGTACAATATGCAAGCGCAGAAATGACACCATGGATATTGATTTCCAGTTTAAATCAAACATAAACCCACCTCTGACCAGTCGTTTCTTGAAATTCTTGAATTGGTTTCATACGAAGTTCTTATTACATTACCTTATCGGGCAAGGCCGTAGCCAGGATTTTATTTCGGGGGTGTTTTCTCGCCCGTGAATTTTGGGGTGAATACTGAGTAGCCTACAGCGGACGAGAGAGATTGACTTTTTAAAAAAATCTGATCTGACGACCTTTTTTAGTCATCGCCTGATTTTTTTGCATTTTCTCGCTCGCAAATTCGCAATACGTTCACGGCAGTGCAAAAAAGACTAATTTCCGCGCATTTCGACTATTTTCTGCACGTAATTTTTTCATTATTTCATTTCGGGGCAAGGGTGTTCAAACACCGAAAATACCCCCTATAGCTACCGCCTTGATACCGGGCCACCATCGAGCACGTCCCAACCCTTCCCAGCCCATGCATGCCCACTTGCCCTGCAGTTACCCTCGATGAGCTGTACCCATTCCTCCCCATTACATGCAGCGTTGTTGCAAGTCAGAAGACGATGATGGATATGGTTTTCATTGCGGCAGATCAAAGCAGAGTCGTTTGTTCAGGAAATGAATTGCACGAAATGCCGTTGTAACAGACGCCTCTAAAATAATTATTATTGGTGTTCAGTGCTGGCAATACAGACCCAGCAGGTATAATCAACGGCAACACGAGGAATAGATTGATATGAAAATGAATTCAACATTTAAGCTTACACATGCAAGAGAAAATTGGTCTATACATGTATGTATAATATCATACAGTATATAGCTACTACATGCAGACTTGGTATAGAAATTATTCTGTATTATCCGCCTCGAGGATCTAGGTCTAGGAAATACGGGAGCATTGTTCTCGAAGCGAAAATTGTTTATATTACTATTACCATTATTGATTCGCTTATACGCATTTCATGTTTTTTTAAATATTTATATCAATAATAATGTCTTTGTCTCTTTGTCTCTATATGTCTGCCTGTGTCTCTGTCTATCTCTGCTTATCTGTCTGATTTTTATCTTTCTCTGTGTGTCTCTATCTCTGTCTGTTTCTCTCTGTGGGTCTCTCTGTCTCGCTGTCTCTGTCTCTCTCTGTAGATCTCTCTGTCTCTCTCTGTCTCTGTTTCTCTTTCTCTGTCTGTCTTTCTCTGTCCCTCTGTCTGTCTGTCTCTGTTGCTCTCTCTGTCTCTCTCTGTCTCTGTCTCTCTTGTTGTGGTTGTCTGTCTGTCTGTCTGTCTGTCTGTCTGTCTCTCTCTATCTCTCTCTCTCTCTCTGACATCATGTCCCTCTCTTCCTCTTCCTGCGCAGTTCTTCTCTTCCTCTGATCTCGAGATTGATTTCAATACACGTGGCTGTCTCTGTCTCTGTTCCTTCCCATCTGCTTCTGTCTGTCTGTCTCTGTCTCTGTTCCTTTCTATCTGCTTCTGTCTGTCTGTCTGTCTCTGTCTCTGTTCCTTCCTATATGCTTCAGTCTGTCTGTCTCTGTCTCTGTTCCTTCCTATATGCTTCTGTCTGTCTGTCTCTGTCTCTGTTCCTTCGTATCTGATTCTGTCTCGGTCTCTGTTCCTTCCTATCTGCTTCTGCCTATGTCTCTCACTTTGTCTCTATCTCTGTCTTTGTCTTCGTCTCCCTCTAGATGTCCTCGCAACTCGTGTGTGTTTACCATCTTCATCCTCGTTTTTTCATCCAAACTCCTTCCGTTTTGTGCTTCCATAATAATAATTATAATATTATTCGATTCTGTCACGCGAATCCATTATTTCTCATCTACTGTAAATTTTGTAAAAGCTGCTCCACAGACTATGAACGGTTGCCCGAACTGGATGATCTATTCTTGTTAGTGTTGCTGCTGCTGTTAGTGTTGCTGCTGCTGCTGTTGTTGTTGTTGTTGTTGCTGTTGTTAGCGTTGCTGCAGTTGTTAGTGTTGTTGTTGTTGCTGTTGTTGTTGCAGTTGTTAGTGTTGTTGTTGTTGTTGTTGCAGTTGTTAGTGTTGTTGTTGCAGTTGTTAATGTTGTTGTTGTTGTTGTTGTTGTTGTTGTTGCAGTTGTTAGTGTTGTTGTTGCTGTTGTAGTTGCAGTTGTTAGTGTTGTTGTTGTTGTTGTTGTTGCAGTTGTTAGTGTTGTTGTTGCAGTTGTTAATGTTGTTGTTGTTGTTGTTGCAGTTGTTAGTGTTGTTGTTGCAGTTGTTAGTGTTGTTGTTGTTGTTGTTGCAGTTGTTAGTGTTGTTGTTGCAATTGTTAGTGTTGTTGTTATTGTTGTTGTTGTTGTTGCAGTTGTTAGTGTTGTTGTTGCAGTTGTTAATGTTGTTGTTGTTGTTGTTGTTGTTGTTACAGTTGTTGTTGTTGTTGTTTGTTTTGTCATCGTCCGTTCTGCATGCGTGCCAACCTTCTTCTTCTTCTTCTTTTATATAATCAGAGCTGATTTGATCTGTTCAAATCTAGCTTTACGTACGTAGTCTGTGCTTGACGAGAACCAGCGCATGCGCAATAATTTCGTTTGCGAGATTTCCTGCGAGAGTTCCCGCGAGAGTTTCCATGGCAGCCGAGGAGCGTGGAATTCGATAACTGCTGGCGATGTAAAAAGTTTCATTTGATTTCGACAAGGAATTAGTTGTTTTGGACGGAAAACAAATTCATCAACGTCTTCACACTGACAATAATTATAACGTATATAATATTATAAGGTCAGGCCTGTGCTCGGGAGGGAGCTTTTGGTGCGGCATTTGTCTCAGTTTTTCACCATTTTTTTTTATATGGCTTCGTAACTGGATCGAATTAACCCATTTTGACTTAACTCTTTTTTGACTCAATTTTTTTTGACTCAACTCTTTTTTAACTCAACTCTTTTTTGGCTCTATCGTTTGACTCAGCCAGCCTTTTGACTCGGTTGCAGAGCGAAAGCCGATGTTACACTAAGTCGTATTGACTCAAAGCCCTTGAAAGGCCATGTGATTTGCCTTACCATGCATATCACATTATTTTGGCTCTGAGGCAGGGCTTAAAGTGTGCTTGAACGGTCATTTACGGCGTCCAGGCACTTATTTCAAAATCTGAGCACCGTTCTGTCCAGTGACGTAACTAGCGTTGGGCTTGGGGGGGCTTAAGCCCCCCCAAACGAAGCTGAAGCCCCCCCCCAAATGAAATCAAGCCGTTGTATGCTTACGGCTAATTTAAATAGACTACCGCATGGACGGCGTACATGCAGTTACGGACGACCGGCCATGACTGCCTAAAAATGGCTCCATTTGAGGTCGACACAGTCAAAAATGCGCTGGTCGCTGGGGCTCCGCCCCAGACCCCGCTGGGGAGCTTACGGTAAAGACAAAACCTTTCTCTTTTACAGTAGCAGTTTTTTATTTTTATTGTTATCCTGGTAGCATGAGCCTTGCGACACTGAAAAACCACTTATTCTTAAAGTTTTCGCGACTTTTCCGTTCACAAATAGCTGGCAAACAAGAGCCTAAAAATGGCTCCATTTGAGGTCGACACAGCCAAAAATGCGCTGGTCACTGGGGCTCCGCCCCAGACCCCGCTGGAGAGTTTACGGTAAAGACAAAACCTTTCTCTTTTACAGTAGCAGTTTTATTTTTTTGTTATCCTGGTAGCTTGAGCCTTGCGACGCTAAAAACGACTTATTCTTAAAGTTTTCGCGACTTTTCCGTTCACAAATAGCTAGCAAACAAGAGCCTAAAAATGGCTCCTTTTGAGGTCGAAACAGCCAAAAATGCGCTGGTCGCTGGGGTTCCGCCCCAGACCCCGCTGGGAGAGCTTACGACGCTCCCCCAGACCCCCTAGTCGGAACGGGCTTCGTCCCTTCGGCACTCGCAACTTCGCGCCTTCGGCGCCGCCACTCACGACCAATTACAATGCAGCTTCCTGGCACTTCTTTTTTACATTTTTAGCACTGGTCATATACGTAAGGCTTAAGCCCCCCCAAACGAAAAATCCTAGTTACGTCCCTGGTTCTGTCACTTATTATTAGGTCCGCACATCAGTGAGAGGTAAAGAGCGTCCAGGCACTTCTTTGTCTAAATCAGTCTGTCAATCAATCAATCAATAAAAAATCTATAAATCAATCGATCGATCAATGAATCAGTCAATAAATTAATCAGTCAATCAATGTGTCAATATAATCTAATGAATTCGATAGTGCTATTATCACATAATTATCAGCAAAGGGTAGCATATACATGTAGATGCTTAGAATAGGATTAGAACAAAACAACAAAACTCATTATCATCGATTGGACGAGCACATAAGCACACTGTAAAACAAATCCCGTAAAATAACGGTGAATTGCATGGCAGACATTGTCAAAATCTCACAGATAAGCAAAGAAACCGATGGGTTATAGTTTTTATATATTATATATATGTTACATATACATGTAGTACATATTATATATTATATATATATATGTTACATAATACATATACATGTACATGTAGTACATATTATATATATATATATTTTATAGCCTATATGTTACACATATTACATATTTTATATATATTATATTATTATATATAATGTATAGGAGAAGCAGGGTAGCCTAATAGTCTTTTTTCACGGCTGTTTTCGTCTCAGTTCTCAGAGTCAGTTCGTCGTTTGAGAACTAGAGAGACGCCATCGGAGATTTTGACTGAAGCAAATAAACACTGAACGATAGAATGACAGAGAATTTAATAATCCTCGGACCCATCACCAACTGAGAGTAAACCCAACACCGATCAGATCGTATCACATTAGCCGTCATATAATTATACATATATATATATATTATATAAATATAGTCTCATTTCTTCTGAGCACAGAATTCTTCTGACATTATAAAATGCACCATTTGCACCGAATTCTTTTTAGAAGCTGTATAATGACTGATTTAACGAATAGGAAAATTTTATGACAATGATTACTTTGGTCACAGCACGGCGCATTGTATTTTTGCGTTGAATGCATGTGCGTGTGCGATTGTGTGTTTGTGTATGATTGTGTGCGATTGTGTGTGTGTGATTGTGTGTTTGTGTGTGTGATTGTGAGTGTGAGTGTGATTGTGTGTTTGCGTGTGTGCGTGTGCGTGCGTGTGTCTGAGTGTGATTGTGTGTGTGAGTGTTATTGTTTGTAATATATGCATGGATTTATAGTTGAAGATGCCATATTACTCAGCGGGTATACATAATATATATATATATATATATATGTGTGTGTGTGTGTGTGTGTGTGTGTGTGTGTGTGTGTGTGTGTGTGTGTGTGTGTGTGTGTGTGTGTGTGTGTGTGTGTGTGTGTGTGTGTGTGTGTGTGTGTGTGTGTGTGTGAATATAGAAGTATGACATTTAGTCAATTACGTATACGAACGGGAGGAAGCATATGTATGTTGGTGTGGTATGTGCATGTGGTGTATGTATGTCGTGAGTTTAACCTTTAGAATTCCGACCCTCAACGTCGTATACAATTCCCTCGTGAAATCTAATTATCTAGCGCAGCATGATTATCTGCGGTCGACGTGCAGTCATATAAACACGTGCACATAAATTACATCTTTTGTGTGTATACTATCGTGCGCACATGCGTGTGCGTGCATGTGCGCGTGTCTGCGAGTGTGGGTGCGTGTGAGTGTGCGCACGTGTGTGTGTGTGTGTGTGTGCGAGTGTGTGCGCGTGTGTGTGTGCGCGTGTGTGCGTGCGTGTGTGCGCGTGTGTCTTTACTTGTGCAGCTATAGATTTAGTAAAACTGCATGGCTCTACACTGTGTCCCAATAAATCGGGCACCATTTTTATAATGTGAATAAAACTGGTAAATATTCATCGATTGTCAAAATTTCAAAATATTCTTGATTATGAGATAATTCTCTACAAATTGGTAATTTATGAAAGGCCCTCACCAAAAAATTACGTCATAATAACGTCGTTAATTTACATATCGAAACCAAAATGTCAACAAAATCGTTAGAGAATGGCGTTCAGCCAAGAAGACAAAATTGTTATAAAAAGCTTGGGTTGAAGCCGATGGTGGACACTTTGAACACACCTTGTAGTCTAATGTTAGTCAAATTTTAAATAAAATTAACTAAAATTTATAATTGTGAAATAATATTTAAGGTGACGTAGATTTGTTTTTAAAGAAAAAGTCGTGTTCGGTACTTAACAATTGAATTCTCTGATGCAAATGACGTAATTGTGACGTCAATATTCATGCCAGAAGCTTCATATTTGAATCAGTGTAAGATAATTATTTCAGGATAAAAACAGTTTTGAAATTTTGAAAATCGATTAAGATTTGCCTGTTTTATTCACATTATAAAAAGGGTGCCCGATTTATTGGGACACAGTGTATATTTTGGCATGCACTATACAGGGTGGGCCAAAAAAAGTGAGAACACCTTGTATAATACGAGTTATTTACAAATATAATTCAATTAATTATATTGTTTTCATATAGTTTTGTTTGCCAAGTATTTAGCTAATCAGAAATCATGTTCAATGTGTCCTCCTTGCTTCTCAACGAGTTTTTCTAAGCGTCGACGCCACTCGGTTTTATGCTACTGCATGTCAATAAAACGCTGTCCCAAATTTCTTCATTCTTCGAAGTTCGATTATTGCCAACTTGAGCTGCTCAACTGTGGTAAATTTTCGCCGAAGGTAGACTTTTTCTTGCAAAGCACCCCATATATATGGCATAATCTACTGTGTTTAAATCACAACTGTTCGGTGGCCACATGTCTGGCTCGATGAAGTTAACATTCTCCTGCCAAAGAAAGTTGATTGTATTCCTCGCTGTATGAGATGGAGCTCCATCTTGCTGCTGTAATGTCCAGTTATGGCGATCACATATCGCCTTGTCTCAGAACATGTCCACAATAGTATTCACTGTTTACTTTGGCGCCTGGTTCAACGAACACAATCTTAGTTTTACCCATTCGAGACACACCAACTGATATAAAAGATACCGCGCGCTGAAATGGTCATGTTCTCGTATGAGTCGACTTTCCTGAACTTACATTTTTCTTTGTTTCAACGGAATAAACAGTTTACTGGAGTGGCATCGGTGAATGTCTGTTCGTCTGTAAACCAGATGCTTCGATCGTACACTTCTCTCATTAGGAAACCGCTCAAGTAGCTGCCGACTGCGTTGCAAGCGTTTCAAAGTGACATTTGCATTGAGCTTCTGCCCGATTACACGCTTGTACGTTTTGAGTTGTAATTTTTGCTTAAAAATGCGTCGAAATAAAGACATCATATAGCTAAATAGGTAGGCCTAAGTAAGTGAATGAGCAAACAATTTAAGCTATTTTGGATACAGTGAAACAAGTTTTGATGCAATTATACTACTTTTTACGCGGTGTTCTCACTTTTTTTGGCCCACCCTGTAGTGCATACAGTTCAGACTCCTAAATTAATGAAACAGTGCGTGTAGGCCTATTGTGTGAAAGACTTGAATGAGGAACTACATGTATGCAGACAACAATGCTTGTGATATATTATACTACATATATATATATGTGTATATGTGTGTATATATATATTCAATTATTCACCCACGCTATCCACCATGTAAATATATATATATATATATTATATAAATAATATATATATTCATCCACCCTATCCACCATGTAATCCACCCATACATCCTCCCACCCACCCACCCATCCATCCGTTCCAACCACCCTCCCCCACCCATTCGTCATTACACCATTCCCTCGCAGATGAAAGTGCACTGCAGTCGTCGACACCAGCAGCGCATTATTGCCAACGCCCACACCTTC
>OX243818.1:8884045-8921545 GCA_945859605.1 Lumbricus rubellus
ATACGTTTCTTCGGCTGTCTTCTTGGCATCTGCAAACCTTGACCTGTACTCACGAGCTGTTAACTTGAATTCCTTCAACAAATGCTCTTTCACTGCATCGTATTTATCTAAATTCTCAAATGACAATCGATTCAATACCGTTCGCGCTCTCGGGGTCATCAATGGCAACAACAATTTCACCCAATATTGCTTTTCCACAGCGAAGCTATTGAATGCATTTTCAACTGTTTCAAAATATAATGGCACTTCCATCATATCATACGGCATCTTCGGTAACACATGCTTCATTGCGTCACCTATCTTCTTAATCTTGGACACCATTGTCTCACTTTCTTTGAGTCTAATCTGTTCTGACACTTCTCGGCTCTTACGATCATCTTCGTCTCTCTTCTTCAGTCGATCTTGATCTTCGATTCTCCGCAGTTCTTCCTGTTCTATCTTCTGTTGTAATAGTTCTAACTGCTTTCTGCGTTCTTCTTTTTCAATGGCCATTTCTTTAAGTTGAGCCTCCTTGATAGCAAGTTTCTTTTGTTCTAACTGCATCTGCTCTTCTCTTTCTCTTTCTGCTTTTTCCAAATTGTCTTTTCCGGCTTGAAATTCTTCCTGACGAATTTCTTCTGCTCTCTCCAGTTCTTGTAAACGCATCTTTTCTTTTTCTTCCTCGCGAGCCTTTTTGTCCTCAATCTGCTGCTTTCGTATTTCTTCATCGCTTTTTCTTGCTTTTTCGTACTCTATCATTAACTCCATCCTTCTTCGTTCTGATTCGTCACGATCTATTTTCATTTGTTCTAACTGAAGCTGGAACTGTTGCTTCTGCATGTCTATCTCTTGTTGTCTTATCCTTTCTAATTTTTCTGCTCTTTCCGCTCGTTGCTCCTCTTTCTCTTTCTCCTCTTGTTTACGCTCTTTCTCCTCTTGTCTGCGCTGCTCTTCTTTCTCTTTTTCTTCTTGTTTACGCTCTTTCTCCTCTTGTCTGCGCTGCTCTTCTTTCTCTTTTTCTTCTTGTTTACGCTCTTTCTCCTCTTGTTTACGCTGCTCCTCTTTCATTATCATGAATTGCAGCAACGCCTCCATAGACATCGGTGCCTCAGGCTTCTCCACTGGCTTCTCCGCAGCGCCTCCGACAGCACCTTCTTCTTCTTTCTTAGCCCAAACCTCGGCTAAATTTCTCATCAATTCTTCCCTCGACATCTGTTCGACTTCTTCTGCGTCTACGCCTGCTTCAATTAATAATTTTACTAGTCTCTCCGAAGACATCTTTTTAATAGCTGCTTGCTTTTGCTCCGTAAGTTTCTCCATCTTACTTCTTTACTTTACAGATGCTCGATAAAATAGTAGGCTACTCTTCAAATGTTTGCAATTGACTGACTTCAATTCTTTAAGCAAACTTCAATAGACAAGCAAGTTTTTCTACCTTGTAGTCGTTGTGTTGTCGTTTCTCACTGACGTACGGATGCTCGATGTATCGTTGCTTCTCCCGTGTGCTCGGCTCCTCGATAAATTCACAGCGTCCGTTCCTCCACAACGTCTGTTGATTGAATAGAATCCCTCCGTTCGTAACTACGATCGTTCTCCTGCAACTTGGATCGTTATCCTGCAACTTGGATCGTTATCCCACCGCTGCCACCAAATGTCACAAGTCTTTTCCCTCTTCTTCTCTACGTGTGACCTTCAGTCTCTTCGGAAGCTTCTTCGTATAAGTTCGTGGTAGCGTAGGCCTATCCCTAGATAACTGTTTCATTAGCTAAATGGCTAGGTTAAAGAATCTACAGTCTTTCACTGTTTTGTTAACCAACAACGACGACGTGTTTAACTCTTCTTATTATACTCCAAAATCCGATATAAAGTAAAACGATCAGCAACAACACAACAATGACTACACTTGCGTTATCATAACAACTACACGACTACTATCTTCATCAGTCTACTCTATCGCAACTCAACAACAACTCTTACAGCCTATCTCAACGGCTCTCAACACGCAACTCTCCTTCTTCTCTTCCACTCCCTTCTTGTACAATTAACGTACGCTCGTCTAGACGTCACGTGCTGTCCAGACAATCACCTGTGCAGACGCCGCGCGGCAATTTGCACCTGGCCTACTTACGTCGCTGTACGACAATCGGCGTGCACTGATTAAATTAGCTGACAACTACAATGTACTTCGATGATGAGAACAGGAGGAAAGAGCATTGCCCCTGATGTTTGTCCACATGCATTGTTTTTGGGCGGAGTCAAATCGTCGACTGGAAAAGTTGATTAGGCCTACGCGAAATAAAACTGCGGAAATGAATCGGGAATATAATAATAATAATATATTTTTATATAATAATAGCGCGGATAATCAGACGAAGTTTAGAAAGGCAGGAAGAACAATGAAATTAATGAACGACACAATCGTCATCAACAATTACACAATATTATTGTTTCCTGATTGCAGTATGACGACAACAACAACAGCATCATTATGCTCACGGTCGTGCATGCGTGCGTGCGTGTTATTGTTCGTACGCGAGTGTAGGTCTACGTATATTTGTGTGTGTGTGTGTGTGTGTGTGTTTGTGTGTATGTGTGTGTTGTGTTGTGTGTGTGTCTGTTATTTGAACTTTTTTTTATCTATGCGCGTTGTTGTTTGCGAGTGTTAATTCTTGTGCGTGTTTTAGTTCGTGCGGGCTATTGTTAGTGCGTGCTATATTGTTTGCGTGAGTATAGTAACTGTTAGTGTCTGATATTGTTTGTGTATGCGTCATGGCTCGTCCGTTTCAGTGTTTATGAGTGTAGGATAGGCTAATTGTTTCTGCACATGTGCTCAGAAAATGTGACTATAATTATTATTTGTATGTGTGTTCACTTTGTACGTTTGCTCATCATTCTGTCGGCCTAATAATTGCGTGTTTGCGTGTTGTATGTTTTCTGCGACATAACAATATAAAAATTTTAATTTAAAACTGACACACCGCAAAATGGCTAGTGGCTACAACATTCATAGTACCGGGTATAAAGGAATAACTGCAGATTATTACAGGAGTCGAACTTAAGTGCCTATCACGTATAATTATGGCCAACTACTCATACTACCAACGCCATCTTCCGATTGGAATTATTTGTAAGGTTTTAGTGTACATATGCCACTTTTCCTTTTCTTCTTTGCTTTTAACAAGTTCTATTGTTAATTAATTGCAGTGATGGAGCAGAACTCGATCTCCCTCGTCTTCTTGACATCACCTGCTGCAGCAGCAGCAGCCGAGGGCGGAGATGAGGCTTTCTCTGCGCAGGACACCAACACCAGTGGCATCTTGTTGACGCCCCCGCCGTTGCCGCCGCATTCACAAGAGGTCGCCAGCGTCGCTCTGTGGTCCGTCATCACCCACTTCCTCCTCCTAATCGCCGTCGTCTGCATCGGAATTCCCACTAACGCCGTCGTTCTCATGGCCGCCAGATGGCCGACTCGGACACGTCACGTCTGGCGCCGCTTGGTGATCGGTAATCTCTGCGTCGCGCAGCTCTTCGTATGCGTCATCGTCTCTCCCGTTGGCATGGCAACGACGCTCGTCGGCTACCAGCAGCGCCCTCTCCCTGTCTGGCTGTGCACGTCTGCCCCGGTCCTCGTGCACGCAGCACTGGCCGCTAGCGTCGTAGGCTTCTGCCTGCTAGCTGCGCTGCGCTGGCACAACCTTAGCTTGGCCTGCGCGGGCGAGCCACCACAGGCGGATGAGCCTAGTGGGCGGAGCCTATTGGCCACAGCTTGCTTAGCTGCGGCGCCCTGGGCAGCTGCGGCTTTAGCTGCTGCGCTGTCCACGTTTGAAGTTCCCGCGTCCGTAGCTTTCGCGGTCTGCAGAAATCTGGCGGTGAGCCAAGAGACGACTGGCGCCGCGTGGCGAATGAAGAGCACACTAGCGGTCGTTCACGTCTTAGCAACGGCCGCCTGCGTCGTCGTCTTGGGAACGGCCTATCGTTGCCATAGCGACCGATTGAATCGTCTTTTCGCCGGTCGATCGGAGCAGACGATCCTTTTGGGCGGGAAGGTGACCGAAGCGGACGATTCAGGCAGAACATCGGCGCAGAACCGGAAGAGGAGGACGAGCCGCGGCGGCCAGGACTTGGGACAGCCTGGGAAGCGTGGTGTCGCTGACGGAAAGCGTCCGACGAACCTGACGGTGGTGGACGGTCGGCCGAACGAGGGAGTGGAAGAGGAGGACGAGGATGATGAGAATGGAGAGGGAGGAGAAGGGGCGGCACAGGCGGAGGAGGACACGTTCGATACGAAGATGCGTCTGAAGTTCCAGAAGAAGTCGAAGTCATCTGGTCGTAGACACACCGTCGCCAACATCTGTTTACCTGGCCTCGGCAACCAGCGTAGACGGTCCTTGGAGAACGGGAAGGGCAAGCCCGCGTCCCCCAACGACTACCAGTACGTGCGCAAGTGGTCCGTCGACATAACGGCACTGGCCAACCAGTTGGAAAACCCGAAGATGCACACCGGAAGCTATCCCACCCTTCGGAACACCTCTCCGTCGTCCGGTCACCTGGATCCGAGCTACCGCGTCGGCTGCGGACGTCCACCGGTGAGGTCCGTCACCCCGGAAGAGGTCGACTCAGTCGAGACGTCGACGAAGGACCTTGCACTTCCGGTGGGCGGTTCCCCGTCGCCGTCGTCAGGGCTTCCTCCTCTGGCAGCGGCGGCCAGATTCGTCGAGAGGAAGAGAAACCCCGAGATGTGCAGCATCACACTTGAGACGCCATCTATCGTCGTCTCTCTGACGCCGGATACGGAGGCTGGTGACGACGACAACAACACAATGGCCGACAGCTTCGTCTCTCATTCGAGGCTGGAATTGGATGGCACCGCATCTTCATCATCACCCCCCGCATCAGCAGCAGCAGCAGCAGCAGAACCTAAGAAGAGGCGTATCGTCGCAGTGGACGACAAGGGACTCCTGGCGGCCAGGGAGGAACTATCGGAGGTCCTACGAACGGCAGTGGCCCTCCTCATCTCCCTTCTCCTGATGCTGCCCCTTGCCGTGTTCGCACTGATGGAACACATCATCGTTGGAGGCGATTCATACGGGCTGAGCGCAGCATTCAACATTGAGTTGGTCTGCGCGGCCATCTGCCTCTTCCAGGCAGCCACCATTCCCGGTCTGCAGGTGTGGTCGACCAGAGAGCTGAGGGACCAGCTGATACTCATCGCGGCTCTCGTCAGGAGCCTGCGGTGCGTCTGCTACTGCAACCTTGGATCCGGTCGAAGCTGTCCAGTGAGGAAGCGCAGGCGAGAGATTAAGGGACAGCAGAAGGTCTGACTGTAAAGTAAAGTAAAATATTACATACATAATGTATAGAGGATTAAACGAACATTATGTGGGACACGACCTTATACTTGCGCTGTATAAATGTTCTTCTTGTACATTACGTGACTATACTTTATGATGCGATGTATATACGCAAGATTCCTATATGTATATAATTATATATCTGTATATATATATATATCTACTTGAGTCAGACAATGGATTGTATGTGTATATATAATATTATATTGTTGTTGCATCCGTGAGTTAAATAGCGCCTCCAGCGAAGAGACTCGTAACTCGTTGCAGAGGAACGCCTGCAGATCTTTAGAACATGTACGAAACCAATGTCAGAAAAACACACATATATATATATATATATATGCAATGAATGCGTATAAATATACAATTACACAATTAAATAAATAAATAAAGAAATATTCAACATAATATGAACGGTTGGAAGATCATTAATTAACAATTCAGCATTCAGCAAGGCATGAGTTAAAAGCCTCAATTGCTGAAGAAGTAGATGAGCATGTGTCTACTATTACCAATATCTTCCTTCATACGACACACTGAGTAATGAGGGGAGGCATGTTCTGTGTAAATTCCAAATGGGGGAAGGTGCATGGCCGGATTGCCTCT
The DNA here is from genome assembly GCA_945859605.1 of Lumbricus rubellus. Lineage (NCBI taxonomy): Eukaryota > Metazoa > Annelida > Clitellata > Crassiclitellata > Lumbricidae > Lumbricus > Lumbricus rubellus. The sequence continues at coordinate 8,889,982 of OX243818.1, forward strand.
GGATCCACCTCTGACTGCATACATAGATACATTCATATATAAAAATATGTATGCACATTTGCACATGAGTACTTGATATAGCAACCCCTTCAAGATCCTACTCAGAGGCGCTTCTGACTACAGCGCAGACACTGAATCGGAGTTTCTCGCATGAGTAATTGCGAGCGAAGGACTTGCTCAGGGTCCCTACGTGGCGGCTTGAGGTGGATTCGAACCTGGAACCCTACACTCCAATTAAGGCACTCAATACACCACTACACCACCACACCCCATACACACACACTTTTACATTATTTTTTGTGTATTAATATATATATATATTAATTTATTATATATATATATATATATATATATCACAATTATACTGTCTGTTAATTGTCCTGAGTCAGACGATCTAAATATATCCTATGTGCTGTGTACATACAATGTGCTTAACTTTTAAAGCCATGATGAAGAAAACCCGAATCATGAGTTTTGTGTGTTGTTGTTGTTGTTATTGTTGTCTCATAACGTCTTGTCTCAGTCTAAAACAATAGTTTTTGACTACAGGTTTCTGAATTTCATTGACATTGTTTGAATATTGTTAAAATTAGAACAATTTTTCCAGGGGTTTGTTTTTTATGCCTCACGGTGACACGGTGTGTATATAATTATGGCTTAAACAATATCAGCGACCCTGCTGTCGACGTAAGAGGTCGCTGCAAAGGACTAATTTAATGACTTCGGTCGACACCTTTAATTTGGTTTTCGTGAAGCTTTATAAAAACCAAAAGATGTTGTTTAATAGTAACACCATGCCAGTTTTACGAAATCTCTCTATGTAATAATTATATAGGTCTACAATATTTTAATGGTTTGTAAATAAATAATATAATAATATAATATCTTTTCTTTATTGAAACGGCTGCAAGACGCACTGCCGTTTACATTTACAAGTTATGCAGTAGTATTAATTAAGCTTAACTACCAACTGAGCAGACAGCTTTGCAATTACAATGGGGCTATAGCAGCCTGCAAATCAAATCCGCCCAACGGGGGCTCGAACCTGCTACCTCTCGCACTCTTGGCCAGCGTGTTAACCATTACTCTATACCGGCGCCCCCAGTGATGACTGTAAACGTTTTTTGACGTTATAAGGTAACATTGAAGCCAAAAAGAAATCGTCCTTGGATAACGCAATGATTGAGATTTAGGACACTTACAGAGTTTAAGTCCTTCGATGTAAGGAAAGGTGGACGTAAACAAGAAGAGATGACGCCGACGTTAAAATAATACATGTGTTAATCTCGTCAGACACCCTTAAATACGTTCATGTGGCTCTAAAAGAATTTGTTAGATACTACATCGATTGGGTTATTCACACTATCCCATGCACGAGCTATTCTTTGCCACTTAGTTACAAGACAGGTTCAAATCGATACACGGTTACAGTAGCAGACTCATCGAAAAACCTAAATATAGAATACTGAGCCTGCTGAGCACGTGATCATAATAATTATTATGACGATGGACTGAGCCGTCGATGCGACGGATCTCACGTCGTAAGTAAAGTGGGTCAGCAGCAGACGACCGTCACACCCAGGCATAGGTGCAATCACGTCCTAAAAGTTGGGGGGGGGACCATGATGAATCACGTCCTAAAAGTTGGGGGACAACAATAATAAAGTTAGGGGACCACTTGAAAGTTGGGGGGACGCGTCCCGTGGGTCCCATTGGGTGGTTGCGCCTATGCACCCAGGCCGCCTACGTGCAGGTTTGTGGCTAGGCGCTCCCAGTGGTATCCTCCACTTGCACCCGTCGTCACTTGCCCATCGCCGCAGGACTTTCCCAATCGTCACGACGTATACCTTCACATTGAGTGGATTAAAGTGAGAAAGGTGTGTGTCGTCCAGTCCCACTCTCTCTTCTCACACAGACGATCGTCCACAGGCACAGAAGCTGAGACATGTGGACCCGAGAGTGTGAGCGCAGCAGGTTGACCAAGACTGATGCCAGTATATGCGGTCAGCATGCTCTCAGCAGCTACCTTCCATTTTGAAAAATTTGTGAATTGACATGCACGTTGTAGTGGTGTATAGGCCTACTACTACGAGCTGTCATTCAAATTGTATTCAATTCGGATAAAAGTGGTCCAAGACTTCATTAAATAATTATGCTTAGGTCTAAAGGCCTAACTAGAATATACACGGTGAACGGAAAAAAACCGAACCTCTTCTATTGCTGCGATAATTTATGTAATAATTTGTATATTTTAATAAAATTTGGAGACAATTCAGCATAAAGGACAAGAATCAGATAACTATCATTTGTTAGATAAATTGTGTGTTCAAAATATCCTCCTTCGGCCTCAAAACACGCACATGAACGCGCTCGGCACTGACTAGTTGCTGAATCAATTAAAGCTTGATCAGATTCGCCCTGTGCCTATATCATACGTTGACTCAGTTCTCCGACATCACGTACCTTTTCCTGTAAGCCTTTTTTGCATCACAGACCAGATTTTATAGTCCACGGGTCTAGGCTATTTGAAATGAATCAAGTTTGCAGAATAACGCATCAACAACTGCCTTGATCGCTCAAGCCATGCCTGCTTTTTGACCTCCGTTAGTTCAGTCGCTATGCGCTCCTTGAAGCATTTTAAATGACTTCAAGTTTTAGCTGGAATAGCGTATAATTATAAAAACTAGTTAAGTTTATAGTTGGGAATAAAATAATTCTATTCTCAATAATATTTTTACATGTTTGGTGGTGATTTATTTATTTATTGTAGAGGTTCGGTTTTTTCCGTAATAATTATTTATTTTTTAGGTTTCCGCATTGTAATGGCATAGCATTTTTAAGCTGTTATCTTAACAAAATAGGCTAATTCTATTATTTTAGTGTTGATAAGATCGGTTTAAGATTTCAACAGATATAGCCTAGGGCCCTAGGCCTATACTTATAACTTCAATTATAATTTCTGTATTTTTCAGTTGCGCTGCTGCTGCTGCTGGACTATCATTATATTGCGCTGTATCCATCATTTATTGAAAATGAGCCTCTCACAGTGTGCACCAATCAGAGATGGTCCCATTGGGAAAGATCTAGAGAACGGAAAGTAATTTTGAGACAGCGGTACGATATGCCTTGGGTAGGCTACCAGCTAGCCTAGAAACGTTGAACGTGTTAACCTAAAGAGCTGCCTCCAAAGTCCAAACTGCTGGATCAATGAAGAGACTAACTGCAGACGGGAGTAGACCCTATACTAGAAAACATTGTTGCACTTGAATCAGCTATCCATGTTGCTCAAGACGGTTCTGAATTGCAAGATACAATAATTAGAAGAAATTATCACAGCATAGGCCTACACATCAAAGCCAAAAGGATTCAACTATCAAATTGAGTCATGCGGTGATGTTATAATTTTACAAGTTATTCGCCAGGTGGTCAACATGGATGCAAAATGTCTACAGCGCGTTTTAAACTCACTATTTCTACTATGTTTTCCGGTTTATTGCATCATTTGTCTCTCATATTATGCATTTAATATATTTCGTCCAACCAAATATCAGTTCATCAATAGTCTTGGTAAGTATAGGCCTAAGACATATATCCACACAGCCGAATATGGTTGACTAAATTTAAAAACCATTTTTACTACAGCCACCATTATATAAATACGCCATCGTTAGAAATCATACCGGTTTTTCGTCCCAAACAATTTGCCCCCTGGGGAAAGGAGAGGTTGAGTGAGAGATGCTAAATAACGATCGTATTAGTAACTGTTATAATATCGTTAAAGTTAAACTGATACAACCAAGTCAATTAAGTAGGACTATGTCTGCTGGTTTAAAATTATAAACTTTGAGTAGTGAGTAGCTTTATTGTAAGAGGCGCTATATAAGTCCATAGAATGACTTAATTAATAAATAAACGAACGAACGAATGAACGAACGAATGAACGAACTAACGAATGATTGAATGAATTAGTGAATGAATGAATGAATAAACGAACGAACGAATGAATGAACGAACGAACGAACGAACGATTGAATGAATGAACGAATGGATAAATGAATGAATACCACAACTCGGTTTGTTTCAAGCAATCTCACCTGCCAAGATTCCTCAGATAGCATCGCTTTTAGATATGGTACTATTCAGGCGCTATATAAATTCCTTAGCACACACCTCAATGCCAGCAGCAGCTGTTGACCGACATTCATTTTATTTTATACAAGTGAGTTGCTACGATCGTATCAGTCCGAAACATTGATTTATAAACGTCTAGTCGTGCTCAACTGATAGCAGTTACTCAGTATGAGAATTGTGGAAAAATAACTGGGAGGGTTGGCCTATGATAAACTTGAAATTGGGGTATGAAAAACATACTTTAACATGGGGCTCTAAAAAAGACTGGGGGTTGAACCCCCCAACCCCCCCGGCAATTCTCACCCTGCAGTTACTTCTTAGTTACTAGCCGCCAGGTGGAGCAAGTAGTCTGCTTCAATAAAACCGGATGTAGATTATTGTAGCAAATGGAGTCTCGTTCGGTCGACGTACAAACAGGCAACAGATGCGATTGCCGTAGTCTGTATAATGCCTCGCAGCCAATCACAATGCGCCTTGATATGTATGGAACGCCACTAAGGACATCATAACATCAACGATAATGATTGTAATCGTTAAAATCGATAATAAATATGAGCATCAATAGTAATAATTTAGTGGGGGACAGATAGCAAACATGGTGATAAAAAGTAAAAGTAATCATTATAATAATAACTATTTCCCTGATTAACGAAAACGGTAGTAATAATTAGTATATTAAATATATTATTTATTATTGATAGCAACAATGATAATGATAATTGTTTTCAGTTATTAGACTGCCATAAAAATAGTCATAAATGAATAATAAAACTAGTAATACCAGTTAATTGCAGGGATGACAATGATGGTAATGGTGATGATGGTGTTATCATTATTATTATTATTGAGTTATTATTAGGTCTATTGTTATATATAATTTATGAAAAAATTATATAGGTAGTAATTTCAGTTTATTTTGCATCGTCACCATCATCACCGCCATCATCATTAACATCATCATCGTCGTCGTCGTCATTATCACTCAATAGGCAATAGTTTCATCTCTGACATAAGTAACATCAAGGCACTGCGGAAAAGAACTGGGAAACTCTAGATGAAAATCATTGTATCCATCGAATTTGATCCTGCGAACTAATCACAAAGCAGTCAATTATTCGCCTGTCTGCCTGCTTGTCTGCCTGCCTACCAAGCCTGCCTGCCTGCCTGCCTGCCTGCCTGCCTGCCTGCCTGCCTGCCTGCCTGCCTGCCTGCCTGCCTGCCTGCCTGCCTGCCTGCCTGCCTGCCTGCCTGCCTGCCTGCCTGCAACGGACGGCTTCGATTACCTGCCGAACGTGACCGTCAGTGTTTGAATGTCCGCTGTGGCCTTCCATAATTGATTTTTGTCGATTGCCCGGCCTTCTCTATTTCTTCGGATGCGCAGCTGACGGAGGGCGTCCGCGCGTCTGATGCTCGGGTCGTTAAAAGCAACGAGACGATGACGACGACGACGACGACGAAGGTGAAGAGAAGAAGTGGATCGGCCGTTGCTTAGACTCCTCCTCGGAGACAGTCAGTTACTGCTCTATACCGAGATGAATGAATCGATAGCCGTGAAATAGAGATCGCTGTCTGTATCTCTGTGCAGTTCACTAGACGTCGTAGCACTCGCTACGTGTTCTCAGCCTGCACTACACTCGTAGCTGTTAACCTACAGTCAACTACATTCACGACTGTCGTACGCGTAGCTTTCGTAGTGTACCGGAAAGTCACGTGCTAAGTTCTTACAGCGATACCTAAGCTTTACGAACTTCTGTAGGACAGCATTGCATTCTGGGTGATACCGTGAACTTCCGGTTTTATATCTCTGTGAGAAGTCTCCGTGGATATCGGATCTTTTGCGTCACGAGGGATTGCATAAGCAGATGTGATCATATAGCGCTAGTGTAAATATAAATATATATTTACTGACTGCTGCACATCTGAGAGACGACGCTGACGTTCGTGATGAGGTTGCGGTGCATCTTGACCTGCCTCGTTTGGATACAGAGGCTGGCGATTGGCACGATCGCAATAGCTACGACACCTGCCAAAGGTAAGGCTACATGTAATTGAAAAAAATTTCCTTCTGATTAGTGAATTCAGACTGGATCATTGTTTGAAGTCCAAAACAGTTGGTGTCATTCTGCTGTGTCTACTTAATCATGGGCAGCAATATTATTTTATTCCTAAAAAGTGCTTATTAGCAGTGTAAAGAGGCTCACGTGTAGCGCTCTATGATGGGTTTCCATTGCTTGTGAGATGTTGTCAGCTACACTGGAAAGTTCTTTGAACTTTGGAGAAGTAGACCTACTCCGTTTTGAGCGTTTCTCAAAGCTATGGATAGATTCTGAATGCATTGGAAGGTTTCTAGATATGCTCATTTATAAGAATCAAGATACAGAATATAATTATGCATTATTGAAATAGCGTTATCTGGGTTTCATTCTTAAAACACGAACAAGGTTAAGTATGCGATTGGTTAGTAAGTAAGTAATTTGGTACAGCCACAACGGTCCTGAGAATCACTGGATGCCGCTTTGAGGTGACTGATCTTACTAGACCTGTTCAATATAACCCATTTCCGCCATATGTGTAGTCTGTTTCCTGTTCCAATAAATATATCTGTAATCGTAGATCGTAATCTGACTGGCCCTAAATTTGTTTGTTTCCTGCTTAGCAACACTGTATCATATCAAAGATGATTGGTGTCGCCCTCCTCCTTACTCCAGGATTGGGACTGGCACCGCCAAAGTGCGAGCAGTGGCGGGATTTTCCCTAAATTTATTTTGTGTAACATGTCACTTTTATAAACTCGGAAGCGACTGATGGTATAAAATGCATTGGACACGGTAATTAAGGTTAAATAAATAGGACGACACAGCTATAAAAAATATGTCCTTCCATGTAATACAACGTTTATTATAAACGAGAAATCAAGAAAACTGTTTCCGTGGCTTGGAAGAGATTTCGTACAGCCCTCTCTCTCCTCCCTCTACACGATACAACTAACTTAAGTTTTTATGACTCTGCATGTGTTAGCATTATATCCACAAATTTCATAGTCAATGACAAGTCCGTCACTGCCATAGTAGTCGGGAGGTGCCAGTCAACAGCTAGGAAAAGGAGGAGGCTTCCACAAATCACTACATGAAATACACACACACACACACACACACACACACACACACACACACATATCGTCGTCATTAGAGAAACAGCATTATGTGCAATGGATATTTGAAACCACACAGCTCTTGATATGAATATACGAGAGGGTAAGGGTGACTTCAACACCCTGCCAGCGGTAAGATTTATTTGATCACCGAACTACGCTTTGAAGCCCTTTTCTCTGGGAAATATGTACAAGAATTTGAGATGAATTTTAAAACCTGTCTCTAGTGTCTATTCATTTGTTTCCATGTCTCTTAGCAGTATATCAATTGCTTACCTATACAACATAAAAGCATTCCTATACTGTTACTGGAAAGATTGAAAAAGTTCACGAGATATACAAAGGTTCAAGAGATATAGCCTACAGGAATGTCGTTGTGTTGGGACAGCGAATGTGAAATCGTATCTGTGCATAAAAATAAAATACGAGCGTAGATTACGTGTATGCATAATACAATATCTGAGTGCAAGTCATGGATATACGAACGATGCTGTAGAACGATAGCATAACAAGAGCCAGAAGTACACGCGGAACGGTCTATAAAACACACGCGATAAGATCTATAAGACGCGTTTGGTTTGAGCTGTAAATCAACAGTCTCTCCCTCTCTGTGTGTCTCTCTGTCTCTGTGTCTCTCTGTGTGTCTCTCTCTTCCTCTCCCTCGCGACTCAGCCGAGCGCGAACTGCAATTGGACCGCGCTGTCCCCTCTCTTTTGGACAGATTACCAATAGTATAAGGACGCGCGACCACGAAGCCCTTCACCTTGTATCTTCGCTCCGCAAGCAAGGAAAGTTTCGCGTCCACTTCACGCTATCAAGCAGTCCACATCCTATCTCTCTTTCGCGCCGTCGTCTTCGCTGTCGTCTGCTCAACCCAACGGCGTCTTCTCGGTCCAAACAGACACACACATATCCACACATACACAAACGGACAACGAGACGTACTGAGGCATACGCAGACGCACAGGCGATGATCCTAGCAGTCGCTGGGGCCGGTAAGTCCGCCAACGACGAGATATTATCTATTGAAGGCGGCGGCGGCGAGGAGCGATAGGATCGACAGTGGCGGCGGCGGTCGGGCCATCGGTCGAAGGCGGACGGTCGGCGCCAGGGGCGCCCCGAACATAATGGGTCTCGGCCGCCGCCGCAGCCGCAGCCGGCGCCAGCGACGAGGAGGACGCCTCTGCCCCTTCTCCGTCGGTCGGTCGGTCAGACTGTCGACCGACCGACCGACGCCGATGACGTCGAAATGGCGGCGCCGCTAAGTGTATAGATGCGAAGACCTCAGAGATGGACACGGGGTGGGGCGGGGGGAGGCAGAGGGAGAGCGAAAGACAGACTGACATACAGATGGACAGTAGACCGACAGACAGACAGATAGACAGACAGACAGACAGACAGACGGACCGACAGTAAACCGACGGACAGACAGACAGAGACAAAGACAGAGGTGGAGGTAGATATACAGAGAAGCAGATAGAAACAGTCAGCAGACAGAGAAAAAGAGACAGACAGAGACAGAGGCAGACAGAGGCACAGAGAGAGAGAACCAAAGAAACAAAGACAGACAGAAACAGGAATATGGTAGCACAGATAGCCACGAACTTTGACACAGACAGACAGACAGACAGACAGACAGACAGACAGACAGACAGACAGACAGACAGACAGACAGACACACAGACAGGCACACAGACAGACAGACAAGAGACAGACAGACAGACGTACAGAGACGGACGGAACAACAAGAACATCATTGACAGCAGCAATATCAACAGCTGAAACATGGCAACTCGTGACTTCGTTCTGCAGCAGATGATATACGGCAGACTCTTGAGTAAGCCTTTCGTTGCCCCGGAAACTCCTCCCGTCCCTCCCCCCCCATCTCTACCCCATTCCATCTGAACCACTTCCACCAAACTCATCCTCCTCCCCAACCAACCAATGGGGAGGGGGAGAGGCAGACCGATGCCACTTCAATGTCATTTGGCGCCAAGTGTTCTTCTACTGCTGCTTCTGCTGCTGCTGCTGCTGCTGCTGCTGCTGCTGCTGCTGCTGCTGCTGCCGCTGACAACAATAGCGTCCAATTGATATGTCTAAACAAAGGCTGCCCAGAAGAACTGTCTTCTGGACAACCTCTAATGTGCCTTTCAACTGCGCATGCGCATGGCCAGAGTCAGTGGTGTATATCTAAAGTTTAATAACACGGGCAATTACTGAGCATATATGTATACATGTATGTTGGAACTCCGAACTAGTGGTGGTGGTAGTAGTGCATGGTAATAGTGATAGTAGCATTAGTAGTAGTACAATAATTATTGTTGTCACTGCCACCACTGGCTATATTGATTATAAGACGAGTTTAAGACAGCAAAGCCGTGTATACGTCAATGGAAAAACAATATTGTGCAGCTCTCATTGTTTTATATTGACATCGCGTGCACCGTCAATAACATAAATAATATTATTGAGTTTTGTCTAACATCGTTAACTTGTCGACATCGAACACGTAATAGACCGTGAACAAGAGAAGTGCATGACAATTAATTAGTCTGCTTATTTATATAAGAGAGTTGGAATGCATTTTAAAGGTGTGTTTGACAAGATCACTTTTAAGGTGTATCATGGTCGGTAGGTATCGTTTTAAAGGTTTCTTTCGATGGGACTGCATTATTTTGTACACGTTACGGTATTTTATTATTACCAGGCTCGTTGACTATCCCTCAATCACCTTAATACAATCATTGGATGAAAAAGATAATGCTCAATACTCATCTCTAAGTGAGCCGTCACGAATTAGACACTTAGCCTGGCATTTGGATAATATGCCACCAGGCTATAATTAATTATCTCTGTCATTTGGGACTCTGAAGTCTGAAACAGGCCACCGTGAGCGGATGGACAATGGGGTTAATGCTCATGTTTCGGAAACTTAAGGGCTCGTGACTGCCTTGCCCAGGGGCCCAAGTTTTTCTCACTGCTCCCTGTTCCATAATACGGGCGATCATTTTCGACCGGCTGAGGATATCTAGAGTCTAGAGTTTCTAGACTCGCCCCCAAAATCAAGCACAGTTTAGCGCATCTAAGTTCCTAATGTAAGTCGCCTGCATATAAGTCGCCTGTATACATTCGTCTCATATAACGTTCGACAATCGGCTTCCCATAAATCTATCGTCGCTTGAACATCGACGGGAGAAAAAAGACGAGGGCTCCTTTTGAGACGACCCCCTCGTCATAAAACAACCGCGACGGGTGTTTACGTTAGACCTAGAGGGCGCTTCAGACGACAATTATATGGCGCAATTAGCCCGCTATCGTCTGCGCAGTTTCGATGACTATGCTCCAATCGACAGAAGTATATACGCTGTAATTATCGTTTGTCGACATCCGGCAGACGCTAGGCGACGCCACTTGTGCGGCGTTTGCGGTCTTACTCGGAGCACGCCCAGAGCGCTCGCTGCACATTCTGGAACACGAGCGAGTGGAGTTCCTGCGCGGTTAGTTTGTCACTGCAGATCACCCGGGGCCGGTGCTGTGAAGAAAATAACGGCGTCTTGATTTGTCGAGAAGAGAAAGTCAGACATGGGCGTCCGCAGGAATTTTTCTAGGGGGCGCAAACTTTTAAATAATTGTCACATGGTCTAAATTTAATGGGTGACAGTTTGAATTTCCATATTACCACGAGAGAACACTATAGCCTACCTATAGCCTACGTTATGCGCCCAAAGAAAGATAAATAGGTTCAACTTGTAAAAGGAATCGATAATCACATTGAAAGTCGCGTTGTAACAATCACAACCAAATAGGCTACCGTAATCTAAATTTATGTGCAAACTATGCGAAAAATCCAGAGGGGCGCACATGCGCCCCCTTGCGCCCCGCTGCGGACGCCCATGAAGTCAGATGACCCTAAGGAAAGCAATTTTTTAAAATGGCGATAATTGAAATCATTATTTAAGATGTTTTGACGAGTCGGAATTTATTCGAAAAGTGTCCGTTACGGTAGGGGAGAATGTGCTTAGAAACGGTTATAAGCAACGGAAATCATCTCGAGTTCTTGATATAATTATAGGGTCGTGAAATTGCTGTCTTCAGAAGAAAGCGGACCATGATTTATAAGAAGATGTCGTCTCCTCTCTCACCATGCCCTCTATTGATTTGCGCCCTTTTGATTGCGCCCTTTTGATTGCGCCCTTTTGATTGCGCCCTTTTGATTGCGCCCTTTGATTACACCATTTGGATTGCGCCCTATTGATTTTCGCCCTTTTGATTGCGCCCTGTTGACAGTAAACCGAGTAAAACTGGCAGTATACGTCAAATGACCTGCCGTGACCAACTGTGGCACAGCAACTGGTTGAGCCCAACCACTATAATAGAGGCAAGGTCTCAAACTGCATTAACCCTCGGGCTACCAGGGGGGGATGGTATCCACCCCCCCCCTAGGTTTTTCCCAAAGAAAACTTTTTCCGTTTGGAATAAAATTTTGACGTTTTAAGTAGCTGTAGAGGATTCATTTGCACACATTTTGAGCTAAAATGTGTGATGATATACCATACCATTCAAAAGTTATACCCGATATACCCGAGGCACCAGGGGGGTGGATACCACCCCCCCTTAGATTATCGGCTGTATCTTATCTGTCCTTTGACATGAAGAGACACAAATTACACCATTCTGTAGAGGGAATGTGGGGCTACAATTTGGCGGTCACGGAGTTGTCTTTGGACAACCGGAAGTGCTCAAAATAAATTAAAATATATAAAAAGGTGTTTTATTTTCATAACATTTTCATGTTTTTCTTATTAAAAATTATTCATAATTTATTTTTCAAGAGAAATAAATTATGCCATTCTATAGAGGGCATTTAGGGCTATTTTTTGATACCAATTAATATGACATTTGATGACCGGAAGTGCTCAAAATAAATTTAAATGTGTGAAAATGTCGGGTTTTTTTACAACGCAAACCGATAAGTCTGCGTAAACGTTTTTCAGCATGTTTTACATGTTTTTTTTCTTTTTATTGTAACTAAAACTAACTTATTACTAGTTTTTATAGTTGAACATTGGACTTTATTTTATGTAAAGTATTGTTTTATAAATAAATTATGTTAAAACAGACAGAATCTAATATTTTGCTTATGCGAAAGTATACATTTTGTGGAATCGACGGGTGCCTATGGAAAAAAATTCATAACTTCGGGGTGCTTTCATATATTTTAAACCTAAATACACCATTTTGTGCAGAAATGAATGCTGAATCCATTGATGTATTACAAGTTATGATATCTCAAACCAAACCCAAAATCCAGGGGGGGTGGTAACCACCCCCCCCCCTTGGTAGTCAGTGTTACAAAAATAGCGTGGTAGCCTGAGGGTTAATCGATCCATCGTCGATCCATGTACCATCGATCCTTTCATCTTGAATTCTTGATGATGACTATGTCACCGACAATTCATACAACGCACTTACACAACGTAGGCTACCGTAGGCCTATAGGCTACCGTGACAATGGCGTTTTTGACTCATCCAACTGCATCGTTCTTTTATCCTTCATTTAAAAATGTTTCCGCATTTCCTTCCCATTCAAGTGCAATGCGATCGAGTAAATGTAGCAGCATGTGATACAATTATATCTATCCTCTTCTTATCTTACACAATCAGATATGCACTTAATTAACCTGAACTTCCTGATATAACCATGTCACATCTGATCTAATTATAGAATCTGATAAAATCTGATTTTATCTGGGCTGATAAAAATCTCATCTGCTCCGAATTGGCCGATGGTTTGAATCGGTCTTCAAAAACCTTTCGACTGTTTTATCACTCCATCACAGCATGGGGGGGGGGGGTATATATCCGACGTTGCCGGGGAAGCTATAGTTAATGAGATTTATTGTTTTCACCCCAACCCCGCTCCGGGTGGGGATTGGTCGACCCCTACACCGAGTGGCCATGGTGGCCCTCTGTCTAGGTTGCAAGGTTTCAGGTCAATAGCTGCGAAACTGTGGGCGTGCATTCTGACAAACATACGCCGCCCGCCACATCGTTCTTCACAAATATTCATAGATCATGGACTTCGATTTAGTAGTTCTTCTGGCCATCGAGCAGTGCCAGACCCAACTCTGGAGAAAAGAGGAGGGCAACAGACACTAATCATTCTTGTGTCGTTGATTAGCAACATGCGCAGTACAATAGAGACAATATACTGCAGTATTGTATTGTGCATGTTCTCTCTGTGTCCCTCTGTATGTCTGCTTATCTGTCTCTCTCTTTCTCTGTCCTTCTCTATGTCTGTCTCTGTCTCCATATGACTGTCTGTCTGTTTCTGTCTGTCTGTCTCTCTCTTTCTCTGTCCTTCTCTATGTCTGTCTCTGTCTCCATATGACTGTCTGTCTCTGTCTGTCTGCCTGTCTTTCTCTGTCTCTGTGTCATTGAACAGCAACATGCACAATATAACACTACAGTTACTGAAATAATAATAATTATTACTCCAGTGTTTGTTTACGTTACAGGTGTAACGCGTTGCTTCTGCAATGAAGCGAGCTGCGTTCGCACTGGTTACATGTGCAAGTCAATGCTCGACGCCTGCTTCTCGCTTCTGTCGCCAGATGGACACGGCTTCCGGTCGACGCATGGCTGCGCCGACAGTCTACCGGAACCCAACCGCGGCGCATGCGCCAACGGAAGTCACGTGACCATCGAGAAGGAGGTGCTGTTGTCAGATGATGGCCAGACACAACAGAGGCAACGGTTGTTGTGTTGTCGACAGGACATGTGCAACTACATGGATGGAAGCAACGTTGTCCTGTTGTCCGCCATTTCCAACAACAACAATAATAACAACAACGGCTCCTCAAGTAATCATACCACTGTAGTAGCTTTCAATAAGTGCCATATTAAAGGAAACAAAGTGAAAGTATCAATCATTACTATAATTTTGCGGCTTTTTTGCCACCCGAAGCAGAAAATAGGTCAAAACTTGGTTATAGGACATTATTATAATTATTAATTACTATTTACTATAATTACTATAATTATTAACTATTATTATTATTATTATCATTGCTATTTCTATTTCTGTTTCTTTTATTATTATTACTGCTAGATCTGTTTGTCTGTCCGCTTGTCTCTCTGCCTGTCTTCCTGCCTGCCTGCCTGCCTGCCTGCCTGCCTGCCTGCCTGCCTGCCTGCCTGCCTGCCTGCCTGCCTGCCTGCCTGCCTGCCTGCCTGCCTGCCTGCCTGCCTGCCTGCCTGCCTGCCTGCCTGTCTAAATCACTGCCTGCCCGCCTACTTGCATCTCTATGGACCTATTTGACTGCATGTCTATATAGGTTTCTGTTTTCCGCTCCATTGCCTGCTACTTAGACTAGTCTGTCTGTCTGTCTGTCTGTCTATCTGTCTATCTGTCTGTCTGTCTGTCTGTCTGTCTGTCTGTTTGTCCGTCTGTCTGTTTGGTTGAGTCGTAAATCTTTTTATCTGGAAGACAAGAGGTCGAGCGCTGAGTGATGGAGTTCTACTTGCAGAAGCAAATATTTTGACATTGTCTGGCCTTTTAAGCCCCAGAACTGCTGCAGCTCTTCTCGACTCGACCATCTTCTCTGCCCCCCCTCCCCCACCCACCACTCCCATACCCCCTCGAATAAGAGTATTTACAGGGGAAGCAGAGAAGTGATGAAGAGAAGGACTATGCATAGAAATGGAGGAAGGGAGGAGTGGAAGGGAAGTGGTGGAGAGATGGAGGAGGTGGGAAGGTGGAAACGGGGGAGAGGGGGCAGAGGTTGAAGAGAGACGAGTACTTCAATTGTCAGACAGACCGACGACGTTAATAAGAGATAAAATGGGACAGAAAATGCACACATAGACTACACTTAACATTCATTTTACCGGTATGTATGTGTGTATGTATGTATGTATGTATGTTAGTATGTATGTATGTATGTATGTATGTATGTATGTATGTATGTATGTATGTATGTATGTATGTATGTATGTATGTATGTATGTATGTATGTATGTATGTATGTATGTATGTATGTATGTATGTATGTATGTATGTATGTATGTAAGGATGCATGAATCTACGCATGCATACATGTATGCATCTATATATTGAGTCCATGATATTGTCATGAATGTGTATAAACACACACATGTGCTGCAAGTTGGTATATGTATATAAATAATAAGTATGCATGTGTGACATTGTATGAGTGTATACAATATCACGCATATATCTGAAAGTTCACGTAGCGCCATATTGGAAGACCTCCCCCGCTAAGGAGTAAGGAACTGTACACAACATCATATAATGATTCATCTGCTGAACACAGATGTTAAAATCATTGACTGTGTACAACAGCTGCATTGACTCTTCCCTCTCTCCTCCTCTCCTCCTCCTCCTCCTCTTCCTCCTCCTCCTCCTCGGCGTCCTTCTCCTCTTCCTCCTCCTCCTCCTCCTCGTCGTCGTCGTCGTCGTCCTCAGCATCATCATCATCATCATCGGCTGTTGTTGTTGTTACAAAGCAGACGTTCGACAAATAATTATCGAACTCTGTTTGGCGACGATTATTATTATTTCCATAACGTTCTGCTGCACTCGTTCGCTGCAAAAAACCAAGAACAGTATTATATTGAGAGAAGTATCTGTTCGATTAGTGTAAGACACCTGCAGTCGTATAACACACACACGCGCACGAACGAGCGCACACGCACATGCACGCACATAATACTCACAGATACAGGCACACACACACACGCAACACACATATGTATGTAGTATGTACATATGTGTGTATGTATGTGTGTATGTATGTGTGTATGTATGTATGTATGTATGTATGTATGTATGTATGTATGTATGTATGTATGTATGTATGTATGTATGTATGTATGTGTGTGTATGTATGTATGTATGTATGTATGTATGTATGTATGTATGTATGTATGTATGTATGTATGTATGTATGTATGTATGTATGCATGCATGCATGTATGTATGCATGCATGCATGTATAATATAAATGGCATAATCAACTTTACACGAATACAGTGTTTATTCCTGCACAAATGATGACGATGTCATGCAGTTTTTATAAACCTATTTGTTCTGATTGTTTTTCAGCCAAATCGTCGCCCGCCGACTCCGCCGCGGCCAACCAAACCGACGCCAGCTGGCGCGAGCTGTGGTTCCGAGTCGCCGTCATCGCCGTTCCGATGATTGGACTCTTTATATTGATACTCCTCGTTGGAGCCGCGGTGCGCATGCTCCGAGGGGACGCGCGACGTCATCAGGTCTGCTTCGACAGGACGGACGTAATGGCGGCCGAGATGTACAAACAGTTAATTCACAACAGTCGTCACTCTTCTAGATCTCAGGGCATTAGAATTTGTGATGGATTTTGCACGAAACGGGACTACCCGACATGCTGGGTAGATTTTTCCGATACGCGAACGTGTTGTAGTACGCATACGGCGTGTACGGTTCTTGTCGGGTTGAGCAGCGTTAAGAAAAATCCGGTTGAAGATGGAAGGACTTTCATTAGCGTGGTGCATGAGAAGCCCGGAGATGAGACGCGAGTGAAGGAGCCGGCTGTTCTCGTGCGGTCGTCGAGTCAAGTGCATTTTCCCATAGCGACTGTTTAGGATAAGCTTCGAGTGGTTAAGAAGCTATAAGCCACACGCATTTCCCAGTAGTCTGTCTTTAATATGGGATGACTTCTTGCAGTGGCGTAACAACCATGTAACGAAGGTGGACAAAATCCACGGGCCCCCGAGCTCCAAAGGGCCCCGGAGCTTATTTAGCAAAAAAGTTCCATGTACTTTTTCAGAGTTCTTTGTTTTATAGTTAGGCCCTAGTTTCAGATTGTGCAGATTGTAGAGTCTGACCATAATGATTAGCCTATGTAGACCTAGCCTGGATACGACGGATATGATAAATGATACGCATGTGTCGTGTCTATCGGGACTATGAGTCATCGGATGTGAGAGCATTTGACCCGTAGTAGACATTAGGGGGGGGGTTCACCCATTAAGGAATTATGCTTGAAATAGTATCTGCTTTCTTTTCGGCTCCTTCTAATTCTTGATGAAACGCACAGTTCTGGGAGTAAAAGACGAGCTAAATTTACGAAGTAATTCTATGAAGAACTGTAACAGACCACAGTGAGTCTACATTACAAGCACGTACGCGTGCACTGTGTATGTACGTACTATGAACCTTTGTATGGGTGTCACGACAACTGGTCTACAAGCAGTATGAGAATTGTGGAAAAATAACTGGGGGTTGGCCTATGATAAACTTGAAATTGGGGTATGAAAAACATACTTTAACATGGGGCTCTAAGAAAGACTGGGGGGGTTGAACCCCCCCCCCCCAACCCCCCGGCAATTCTCACCCTGTCTACAAGCACCTAACGAAAACTGGTCTACAGACTGTAACAGACAACTGGTCCAGCGCTTGAGAAATGGAAGCTGGGTGAAAGTTTTGTACAGCTGAAATGGAGGCTCTATTGATGAAGAAACGCAAGGGAAATGGAAGCTGGACGAAGGTTCTTTTACAAGAGAAATAGAACCTGTATTGACGAAAATAACACGTGAGAAATCTAAGCTGAATGAAGGTACAAATTTTAGATCTAAAATAGAAGCTGGATTGATAAAAAAAACGCTTAAGAAATGGAAGCTGGATAAAGGTATTTTTATACCTGAAATCGAAGTAGGATTGACAAAAATAATGAACGAGAAATAGAAAATAGAAGCTGTATCAGGTATTTTAAGATCTGAAATAGGCCTAGAAACTGGATGCATGTTGAAATACATGAATGAAAATCATCAATCCAGCTTCCATTTAAGCTAGAAAACCATTTAACGTTTTTTCCCCATAAATCCAGTTTCTAATTCATCAATAGGTGTTGTTTGTAGACCAGCTGTCGTGGAATCGTTTCCTTGTTTTGCATTGAACCATTAATGTGCCTTAACAATTCATGGATTAGCCTATTAATATATTGATGACAGCGTTTAATACTGACATTCATAAAGCGAAACTTTACGAAAACTCACTAGTAGCCTAGACCTACACTATTGCGCTACCAAAATTGCGTCAAAATTGCTCTTGTTTTAAAATATTTGTACATGTAATGCCGTCTAATTGTTTTCACTGTTTAGTTCCGTTTATGGATAGGCCCCCAAGCTGAGAATGTCCACGGGCCCCCAGCTCAGTTGTTACGCCACTGACTTCTTGTCTAGTATCGCGAAGTTGGCAGTGCATGTATACAAAAGCCAGAACAACGCTTGATGGTCATGCCATGCGGCCGATATACATGTAGGCTATACAAGGGCGGATCCAGGGGGGGCTTATCCGGCCATGGCCCCCCATTTAAAATTTCCATGTATCGTGGCCCCCCCATTTGGATTGAACATGCTGTGGAACAATGTATATTCTGTACAATTTGGCCCCCCCCTATTAAGAAATAGTAATGCATTGCGGCCCCCCCCCCATTTGGAAATGGCATGTTTTTCTGAAAGTCAGTCCCGAAAATTTGGCCGGATGACTAAAAAAAAAGTCATCAACTTTTTTGGCGTATACGAAACAAGAATTTTCCAGACCCGAGGCCAAAATTTTTTCGCGGATCCAAGACCAAGAATTTTTGCCCTCCCCCCCCCCCGTCCAAAGTTTCTGTATCCGCCCTTGAGGCTATTTACTCGCAGTGTCGAGTGCGCGTATGGGCCATTTTTCAGGCAGATTTATCTTAACAGCCCATGCACGATGGGAATGAAAAGCTCACAGAAAAAGCAATGATAACAGTAGGCCTATAATACACGCAGGAACCACGTATTACAAGCATTATAATTCAAATAGTGGCCTACAGGTCATATACACGCGTAGCTGCATGTATACAAAACAATCGCATTGTATTCTAAACTTCACGTCGTTATATACAGTATACCGCTAAGAAATGGTAAGAAGCCTAAGCTGAATTTAAAAGTTGGATTTACTTTGTGAATGTCCTTACTCGAGAAAACTGCAAAGCAATGTTGTACACATGCGCAAAGGCCAAGTACCGTGCATGTAGGCTATACGAAGCTGCAGAAAGGGAAACGAAATAATTCCACCTATTATTTATAAACCTGTGTACTTGAAAGTGCATTGTTGTAATTAACTATCACTGTTCAGGGTTGAATAATTGAATTCACCCGCCATTGTTAGGCTTAAATTGCAAGCGATTTAGCTCATATAATAAATTTAACAATGTAGCTTATATTATTTATTTATTATTTTCCCGCGATGTGCACGATTTCATGCTCACTGGTTTTCATCTTCGTCTTTCTATTTACAACCAGTTTCGCAGTTTACAACAATTCGCAGCATAATAGCTATTATGTAAGCTGGAAGGCTCATTGAGCGCTGTCTGTACCTTGGCCAATTGTTTCGGAAATAGACCTATTTTATGTGGGCCATAATAGTTAAGTCTATACGTGCTTGAATTGAAACTTCGTTGTACTGTAGCGATATGAATATGTGTACATACATGTATATGAGAATTGTTTATGTCGGTCTTAGTGTAGGCCTATACTTACGCCACTGCGGCTATAGACCAATTAAAGGTTACATTGATGGCTACACTCTTGCATTTGTGGCCGCTCTATAGGGGCGACTATGTGGTTCCACATGCGCGCACAGCCACCAAACAGGGTAGTGCTTTCTTTATTGTGGGTCTCTTTGCAATACCCTCCCCCTATCGCCAGCGTTCCCTTTTGCGGGACTTGTCTAACTCTTTTTAGAAACTGCTCAAGACTTTCCTCTTTGGCCGTGCCTTGGTCGGGAGAGCCTTCGACTAGTTGTCTCAAGGGCGCTATATAATTCAAGAGATGGATGAATGGATGGATGTATGGACGGATGGATGGATGGATGGATGGTTGGATGGATGGATGGATGGATGAATGGATGGATAGATACACGCAACTTAGGATCTGCGTTCAGTCTAATATTGAAACCGGTGCTGTGAAGGGTTTGGCAACAGATTCCTCGGAATGGGTGGTGTTCCTCTCCTAGCCTATTATAGTGCACGTTGGTCGTTGATGAAAGCACGGAGATCTTCAATGTGAGGTTTGCATGTATTCAGCAGATGGCGCGACGATGCAGAGCCTAGAGTATGTTATGCATATAAAATTAGGTTCTGTGTAATCGCCAGGTGGCACTAGATGCTCGACTATGTCTTGACTGATGAGAATGCGAGTATAGACTACGTCAAGTTCATGCCAGTCCCAAGCCTGGAGAAAGAAGGAGGGTGATGCTATTAACCTGTGTTAAACTGAAGCAATCAGCCAACATCAATCCAGAAGTGGCAGCCGACATATTCCTTTCAAGGCAAGCACACAAAACACACAAAGCACACCCCTTGCGGCCTTGCCACGCAGCTACGGCCAGCAACACAGAACGGGCTTCGCTTGACTATATTATCATATGCGATTATGCGACACCTCCTAAAATATTCTCAGTTTTACCAACAGTGTTGACGGTTGCTGTTTATTGCTTTACATGGGTCGGGACACTCGGAAGCGGTTCTCTGAGTAGAAACCTTGAGGGGCGCTATATAAATTCTGATCGGTTGACTTTATTTTGACCATTGGATGTGCGAACCTGCCTAGAAAGGCAGGAACCAAAGAAGAAGGTTTATGCATTTTCTATGAATGTTAGGGGTTTAAGGAAGGCCTAATGGTAGATTATGGTAGCACTCTGGAAACTCCGCCACCGGTTGTTCACTGCAAGTCCCAAGCCTGGATTATTATTTGATAAAGGAGAAGGGCGACACTAATCATCTCTGATATCAATGGCAGTGTCGTTAAACATGTAACAAAGAAAGTAGCACTCTGACACGAAGAGTAGACTATCAATAACCCCACGCTCAAGGCCGTAGACAGGGGGGTGTTTTGGGTGTTTGAACACCCCCCGAAATGGAAAATGCAGAAAAAACTATTGCATTTTCTAGTTCGTGATGCAAAAAAATTAAAAAGCCATGAAAACACCCCCTCGAAATTAAGTAATAGATTAAATTTCGATCAGAAAAAGTAAAGTTGACGACTAAAAAAAGGTCATCAGAAATTTTGACCGTTGAAAAATGGACAATTTTGACGGTGGAAATGGAAAATATTAAAACATTTCGACCGGATGACTAAAAAAAAGCTCATCAGAAAATGTTGCCGAAAAAAATTGAAATTTTTTAGAAACATCTCTCCGAAATAAAATCCTGGCCACGGCCTTGCCCACGCTGATCGATTCTTGTTACCCTCACACCCCCGCCACCCCACCACCCCACCCCCACCCAACCCCACCCCCTCCCGCCAAGCCACCGCCCGACTCAGCTTCTCATTCGTTAGGCGGCGTTTGCAAAACTGAGCAGAGGGCATGCTATAATAATATTATGGCATTTAAATACGACTCCTGTAATTAATTCATCTATGAAATGTAAGCGTATAGCCTTCTGCGGTGTCAGTTTGAAATGATAAGCAAAGATCAAGATATTAATTATCATTAATTTTATGTGTTATTGTTCTGCACACAACGCATTACATTTAGTATTTCAGAGCATATTGTGGTAATTAAGAAACCCATGATCGATTGTACCATATCTATGGATTGTACATGCACAGAATAGACTGTAATCGGTAGACCTACTTGAAGCGGCCACAATAAGATACAGACGCTGGTCACTGATGCATGCACGCATGCTTGGGATTCGTTCAATGCAGCCAACAGTGCATGTGCCACTGATGCATTCCATCTCTCCCTCCCTATCCCTCACCCCTACTGTCTCTGTCTCTATTCTTTGTCACTGTCTCTGCTTTTGTCTCTGTGTCTTTGTATCTCTGTCTCTGTCTCTCGGACTCTCTCTCTCTACGTCTCTCTGTGTCTCTGTTTTTTGTCTCGGTAACGCTGTCTCTCTGTCTCTGTCAGTCTGTCGGTCTGTCTCTTTCTGTATGTCTGTCTCTCTCTGTCTCTCTCAGTCTGTCTCTGTCTGTCTGTCTGTCTCTCTCCCTCTGCCTCTCTCTCTCTGTCTCTCTGTCTCTGTCTCTCTCTCTCGCTCTCTCTCTCTCTCTGCCTATCTCTCTCCCTCTGCCTATCTCTGCCTCTCTCTCTCGCTCTCTCTCTCTGCCTATCTCTGCCTCTCTCTCTCGCTCTCTCTCTCTCTCTCTCTCTCTCTCTCTCTCTCTCTCTCTCTCTCTCTCACACACACACACACACTCACACACACACACGCTGTCTTTCTGTCTGTCTCTATTTGTCTGGGTGTGTGCGCTTCTCTCTGCCTCCGTCTCTCTTTCTCTCGAATGGACCTATTCAGCTCTCGCATAATTTTTTACAGGTCTGTCTATTGGATCCTTCTCCTACAATGGTTTTACTGCGTCGTCTCGCTCCAGCTAGCATCGACTCGTTGCCCATTGAAAGATAGACATTAATGAAAGATAGACATTAAGCCACTATTGGACTAAATTGTCAATTGCAGCGTTTACAAAGAGCAAGGTAGATAAGAGCTTGTCTATAGTCATCTCGATATCTCTAGAACTAATCGAGAATTGCTTTGTTTGAAATCGAGGTAAGATATAATGAATGATGTTCTGCAATTCGATTTTGCTAAAGAAAATCCCCGCTTTGTCTTAGAGGTGATCACAAATCTACGAAATTCTATACTGGATATTTTGTTGTGCCTTTGATGATCATTTGATCATTGTTCCTGACGCCTGTGACTCTAGCAAAAAATGAGTTTCATTGATATCTGAAACATCTTCAGCGAATAATTTTAAAACCACAATCGTGCGTGGCAAGGGCGGATCCAGAGGGACCAATCCGGCCATGCCCCCCCCCCATTTAGAACTGCCTATGTATCGTGCCCCCACCATTTGGTTTTAACAAGTTTTCGAGCAATGTATAACAAGATAACAAGGACATTTTGGACTGGACGACTAAAAAAGGTCACCAACTTTTTTGGCGGAGAAAATGGTATCTTTTTCCCGAAATTTCGACCAGACGACTAAAAAAGTCAGAAAAATTATTTGTCCACACCAGAAGCCAAGAATTTTTGACCCCCCCCCCCCGTTCAAAGTTTCTGTATCCGCCTCTGGTGCGTGGTTGTTATTGTAATTGTTTGCGAGCATATTAATAATTCTGCTTTATATTATTATTGTCATTTTATTTATTAGACAGACAGTAAGTTGTCAATATCCTGTCCGTCTATTGCAATTGAACGTCACTATTATTGCATAAAAGCAACGGTAAAGATTCATTAGTCTAAGTGCTGCAGCACTATAATTATAGAAGCTGTTCTTAATAGGTGATCGATAGGTTTTAGACTTTTAGTAGCTGTTGCTTCTGCCGTTAAAGCAAAACGTAAGACTTGCTTCTTCTGCTTCGTTTGGCTTCCGATAAAGATCCATCTTCTGCTTTTCAAAGGTTTCTCTGCATGCACACGTGCACGTGCAAGGCGAATGATAAACGAAGTCTTGACTAAATTGAATTAGCGGACCCCAATCGCTAAACACGATTATCATGAGTGCATTTTATTTATTTATTTAGTTACTGAGAATTTGATATAGCGCTCCTTCAAGGTTACTACTCAGGAGCGCTCCCAGTCTAACCCCGGTCGAATAAGACAGTCTTGAGAAGAGAAAGAAATGAAGTAGAAATGCCAATAGGTATTTGACGAAGGATAGCAGGGAGCTTGATATAAGGTTAACTGGCTTGGTATTGCTCACTGGCATAGTAGGCTATCGGTGACATGGGTCTTTCACAAGCTAAGAACTGTTCAAAGGTGCAAATATTAGCGGTGGTGAAATGTTTTGGCTGATAAACCAACTTAAATATTTATGAGAAGGGTGGGGGGCATGAAAATCCCTACGATTGTATAGGAAATCGGCCACAAGCACATTAAGCTTAAAATCAGGTTGATGGACCTTAATTACGCCTTCAGAATAGAACCTTAATTGTAATATGTAAGGCTGGGTTTTACAAGTCTCTCAAGTCTTCTTTCTTTTGTCGTGGTTGGACTGGGAGCGCCTCTGAGTAGATAATATAATAATATAAATGCTCTGAATGAATGAATGAATTTAAGGCGCTATATCAGTGACTACATTATGTACGACGATTGTACGTAGCCTACTTCAACAAGGATGATAGAAATTTGAATAAAAACAACAATGACGCCATCAAAATTAGACAACTTTCATGTGAAAGGCGATTTCTTAATTTATTGAATATCGAATTATCTTGTCTACTTTCGGACTTCCATTTACTGATGTTGTGAAATGCATCGATCACGAGTTGCATAGGAAATACACTTGGTCTTTGTGTACTGTGTAGGCGGCCTACTATACCTGACAGAAATATAGATTTTTACGACTGGAAATTAACTGAGAAGAAGAGGATATAATGTCCAGTCCATGGCGTTCGTGAATAGTGGGCATTTCTTTGATGTTCTACATCTGCGTCGGTCGTTCTTAGAAAGAGAATTCATTACGGATTGTCCTCAGGTAGCAAATGTCATTATCTGACTCCTTTCGCAGCTGACCCAAGAAGTCAATGAGCAATTATAACGAACGGAAGAAGGGAAGAAGAGGAGGAGGAGCAGGAGGCGGAGGAGGCGGAGGAGCAGGAGCAGGAGGAGCAGGAGGAGCAGGAGGCGGAGGAGGCGAAGGAGGAGCAGGAGGAGCAGGAGGAGCAGGAGGCGGAGGAAAAGGAGGAGCAGGAGGCGGAGGAGGAGCAGGAGGCGGAGGAGGAGCAGGAGGCGGGGAGGCGAAGGAGGAGCAGGAGGAGCAGGAGGCGTAGGAGGCGGAGGAGGAGCAGGAGGCTTTGTTCTGCTCACCAACTGCAGGGCTGCTTCTGGTGCTCATTGAAAATACCAGACACTATATCAAATGTTGAAGGAAGGATTTTAAAAATGCACAATTTGTCTGTTGAATCACTATAGTGACCTGTTTTTAGCGACATATTATGGCTATATATGTATATATATAATATATATATATATATATCGTATGATTTTCTTTTTCGAGCAGAAACACTAGCTGTTCAGCGCAAGAACACTTGCACTGCTAACCAATGAAACTGAAGTCCTATTGTTTTGGAAAGACTATTGTTACCGTAACGTGCTCTAGATATATAATACCGATTGTAATCGCAATTTTATTGTCTCTTCTATTGTTATCGTTACGGAGTAACTGTCTACCGTATACACGGTTGCGGTCTGTCAACCAGTCTATTGGATAAACAAACGTATTAATTATTGCACAAGTTGAACCAAAAGCCATTATCAAAACAAACACAATTGAAGGCTACAGTTACTGCATATTTTATCGGTAGATCTTAATAAATGTCGAGCTGATGTATGTATTATTATATATGTATATATTATATGTATATAACTATATATTATATATGTATATATATATGTACATATGTTATATGTATATATATATTATATATGTATAAATATTATATATGTATATATAATTATATATATATATATATTCGTTTAATGACAAAACCAAGTGACACATCGCACATGGGCACATACAGAGGTAGACTATAGAAAAAAGTATTGAAAATGATGATCACATTGACATGCGTAATTGCAAGCCATACACGAATTTACATAAAGGACTCTCTTCATAGACCTGACCATTGATTGTCTGATCAGTTCCGTCATTGGTTGCCCAATTAGTCAATGGTTGCCTGATTAGTCAATGGTTGCCTGATTAGTCAATGGTTGCCTAATTAGTCAATGGTTGCATCATTAGTCAATGGTTGCCTAATTAGTCAATGATTGCCTAATTAGTCAATGTTGCCTAATTAGTCAATGGTTGCATGGGCGCCCGCACATAGGGGCAAGGGGGGGCACTTGCCCCCCCTGGAAAAGTGACATTTATTTTTATAACTATTATTTTTGGGTTTTTAACAAATTTCTTCGCTTTAAAGCACTAATTATATGAACGATACGCACAGTGAAAGTCATAAATCTGTGTTTATAAATCTCTGTAGAAATAAACATGCTCTTAATTTTTTCCTTGCATTATCAACATCTTGCTAAAAGCTGGAACAATGACCATTGGCTTTTAACTCTCCAGCGGGCGCCCATGCAAATAGTATATACTTATCGAATTATGACCTACTTGATTGGAATCTCACTGTCATGCAACCTTTTACAACTGCACAAAATTAAGTATCAATACCAAATGACAAAATTTAAAACTTCTCAACAGTGCATCGGATTCAATTAGGCCCTACATGTAGCTATATGTCTGGGAGATCTGCATATTCACCAGCACTTATTATATAATTCAAGTCTGCAAAAAGCCAGGCTGCAGTTTGTCCATTTTGCATGCTGCCAGTACAGACTCTATAGAAGTATAGGGATGTCAAACTGTAGAGAACCTTGGATTTTTAACAAATTTCTTCGCACAAAATAAACTATTCATATAAAAGCTGCTACACAAAATGAAAGTGAAAGATTTGCATTAAGAATCGTCAGTGAAAAATACTAGTGTTCTTAATTTCCAGCTTTGTTTTTTGAGCTCCTAATTGTTAGGCTACTAAAACATTTAACCTAGATCATCGAAAAATTTTGCCCCCCCTGCAAAAATTTCTGCGGGCGCCCATGCCCCTTCAAGCTATCTACTCAGAGTCGCTCCCGAATACAGAGAGCACACTGCATCGGAGTTTCACGCTGAAGCGCTGAGCAGTGAGCAATTGCGAGTGAGGGACTTGCCCATGCAAGGTCTCTACGCGGCGACTTGAGGTGGATTAGAACTCCAACCCTTCGCCCTTCGGCTGCACCACCGCGCCCCAAATTATTATAGTTAATTGAAATTTCCAAGCTTCTATAGCACCAGCTGAAAGCCAAGCGCAGGCACCAGCTTATTCACGAGCACTGCGTTGGGTAAATTTGCTCGGTATCATTCGTGTTCGATTGCTAATGCATCGGTTCTCCTCATCTGTGTATGGGGTTTGTATCCATAGGCGTACGGGAGATTTCAGCAGTGGGGGGGGGGCAAAGATTGAACTTCTGCCCGAAAATATATCCGTGAAAAGTTGACGACCTTTTTTTTAGTCGTTCGGGTTTCTGTTTGCCCGAAAAACCAAACTCGCCCGAAAGTTGACGACCTTTTTTTAGTCATTTGGGTTTATATTTTCCCGAAAAACCAGACTTGCCCGAAAGTTGGGGGGCACTTGCGCCACTGCACCCCGCCTCGTACGCCTATGTTTGTATCTCGATATAGCACGTCATACTGTAGACTTATGTTGCCTCTCAGATACCGGTACCCAACTAGCACATAATTATATTCCCATAATGAGATCCAATATTAGAGTCCACACACATGTACCTAAACCCCTCATGATGTAATGGAAAATTGGAAATGGTGGCAGGTTGGAATTTTAAGCAGTCTACACCATTAGGATAGCTTGTCTGGTCGTTAGGAAGTTGTGATTCAGATATTCATCTTCGCCTGCTCTGCAAAAATGCAGAGCCGTTCCCTTTCTGTGGTTGGCCCAACAGCCTGGAACGGAATTCCATTGGCTACACCATACACGACACCTCCCAATCTGCTCTCAGTTTCACCAATTTACTGTTGCAGACTCCTTATCTCACTAGCCTCTAGGCCTTACCAAGGAGCGCCTCTGAGTAGGGATCTTGAAAGAACCATACAGCCTACACTGTGTCCGATTGAAAAGTAGAACACAAAAAGTGTCATAACTCGGTCAAAACTTTTAGGATTTGTCTGAAATTTCAAACACAACAAGAGTGACCATGTGCACATTTGCACGAGATCCTAAAGCCGATTAGAATATTCGTGAGTTTTTCAAATTTATCAGCGTTTTAGATGTAGGCCTAGCACAGAAAAATGGAACTTTAAAAATCCCAGCGTACAAAAGCTGAAAGGAAGTAAAATTCACCTAGGGGGTGACAGTTGACACCATGGGCGCCCGCACATAGGGGCAAGGGGGGCACTTGCCCCCTGGAAAATTGAAACTTATTTTTCTCACTACTAATTTTGGGGTTTATAACAAATTTCCTCGCATTAGATAATTAAAAAGCCTATTTTTAACTAATACTTTTCGATTTTTAAACAAATTTTCTTGCAAAAAGAAACAAATCAGATTAGAAATTATCTTAAAAGTGAAACTGAGAAATTTACATAAAGAAACGTCTGTGAAAAATACCAATGCATGTTATTAACTCCCCGCTTTGCATTTTTTTACCTCCTGCTAAAAAAAATTGACGTTGACATTAGTGTTTTGCCCCCTCCTGCAAAAATTTCTGCGGGCGCCCATGAATGGTTGCCCAATGAGTCAATGGTTGCCCATTTAGTCAATGGTTGCCTAATTAGTCAATGGTTGCCTGATTAGTCAATGGTTGCCCCATTAGTCAATGGTTGCCTGATTAGTCAATGGTTGACTAATTAATTATTAGTCATTGGTTGCGTATAGTTTGTGAAAGGTTGTGTTAGTGTCAGCTGTTGCCTACGCTAGTTAATTATAGTTTACCAGACAATATTCTATAAGCCTAACTATAGTAGTGTTCGTGTCAAGCTGTGGAGTCCGCTGTTATTTTGGAGAACGTTAATTTGAGTAGCGCATGCATTAATTTTGGCGATTATTAATAGTATACAGGCGTAAACAAGAGGATGATCACGATGGTGTCAGGTGAGAGAGATAGCAATCTTCATAACTGCTTCTGCACGTCCACAGCCGATGATCATTGCGAAGGTTTTTCAGAAGGAAGAAACCAAGACATGTCGACTGATGGAAAATGAACATACATGTACGGATAGAAGGACTGACGGAAAGAAGGAAGAAGAATACACGAAGGCATAGACGGACGTACAGATGGGCGGACGGACGGATGGACTGACAGAGGGAGGGACAAAGAGAAAGCCAGACAGACGAACAGAAGAACAGAAAGAAAGACAGACAGATAGACGGACGGACAGAACTGTGAGGCATGCAACGCAGACCGACAGGCAAGCAGATGGACAGACAGATAGGCGAACGGACGGACGGACATACAGGCATACAGACAGACAGACAGACGGACGAACAGGAGGACGGACTTCTGGGTTGGACTGAGCAACGTATACAGACAGACATGCGAGCAAGATGGACGAACTTCCAGAGGGCGGAACGACAGAAGTAGGGTGGGTGGATATGTATGTGTGTGTGCGTGTTTGTATGTGTGTGTGTGTGCGTGTGTGTGTGCGTGCGTGTGTGTATGTGTGTGTGTGCGTGTGTGTATGTGTGTGTGTGTGTGTGTGTGTGTGATAATTGCGAGCAGTGTATATTTCATGAATGGTTCGTGTCGTGACATTGTGGGAGGTATACACGTACCTGAGTGCTTCCTGTGTCCTCCACATCAGTAATTAAAACACATTTTCGTTGAATGGACGATCGCGCTTTCGTTGCTAGAGCTACATAAAAATTCTGATGTATCGATGGTCGTTTGTGTTGTTGTTGAAATAACAAAGGATTGAAACAGTATAAATAAATAAATATTATAGAATTAATATTTAATGATGGCAACATTATTAGGACGTCCGACCATCCATTTGTTTATTTTATTCGTCCATGCATTTCTATGTTTCCCTCCCTATACTTGTCTCTCTCGCTGGTCCATTGATCCGTCTGTTCATCCACCAACCACTCCGTCCATACGAACTTCATGCAGGTACCGCATCTGAATGAAATTCCTGTGGAGGAGGTGGCAGAAGACATTGAGGACGAGGACGAGGACAAGGAAGAGAACGAGGAAGAGGACGAGGAAGAGGACGAGGAAGAGGAAGAGGAAGAGGAAGATAAAGAGGAAGAGGAAGAGAAAGAGGAAGAGAAAGAGGAAGAGGAAGAGGAAGAGAAAGAGAAAGAGGAAGAGAAAGAGGAAGAGAAAGAGGATGAGGACAAGGAAGAGAACGAGGAAGAAGAGGAAGAGGAAGAGAAAGAGGAGGAATACTGAAAGTGAAAAAGGAGAAGATTATGAAAGCTGAGTATACAAGGTCAGATGAAGATAATGGAAAATGAAGATAATGGAGAATGAAGATAATGGAGAATGAAGATAAGGGATGAAGATATGGAGGATAAAGATAAGCAGGGTAAAGATAAGAAGTTAATATGGATGATGAATATGTACGGTACGGTGAAGATCTGTGGGATGAAGATAAGAAAGATGAAGATGTGAAGTTATATAAAATGAAGATATGAATGATGAGGATATGTAGGATAAAGATGTCGAATATAAAGATTATGCGTAATAAGGGTAATGAGAATATTGGTATGGATGACTAAGACATAGAATATGGAGGCGTGGAGGCCAGAGGATGAAGATATTATGGAGAATGACAATACAGGTGATGAATACACAAAGTATATGCGATTGGATGGTTAAGATATGAAGACATAGAGAATGAAACATGGATTATGAGCATAATGGAGGATGAAGGTATGAAGACTTAGGGCATGAAGGGTGAAGACATGGGGATGAAGACATTTAGGATGAAGATATAGAGAATGGGGACATAATGTATACAAAGATATGGATGCTGAAGATATGGAATGAAGACGTGAACTATGAACATATGGAGTAGGCCTATGAAGACATGTAGAATGAAGATACAGAGGAATGAAGATTCAAACTGAAAACATGTGGGATGGAGATACAGACGATGAAGATAAATGGTGCCTAAAATTGAGCTGTATTTCCTCCCAAGGCAGTTCTAATTTATAGCCTGACTTAGTCGTAGGCGTCGTAGCCCCTATGGCAAATTGCTCCAGGAGGGAATTTGGTCATCGATTTCGGAGAGCGCTATACTATGTTTCCCGTAAATTGATTGTGTTACGATAATTATGAAGAACTGGATAAGAAAGGAGATAAATATTCCGCATTTAGACAAGAATACCCTACAGGGTCTACAGCTCTTCATAATGCATTTGTATGCATTGCACAAGTATAGCTCTACATAATTATGGATGAAAGAATACGTGTGTGCATGCATGCATACGTGTACATGTACCCTATGTATGTATATGTATGTAGGCCTATATGTATGAAGGGCCAATGCATGCCGGACCCTCCCTTTGAAGGATCGTATATGCATATCTTGGGATAGATAGAATATATTATTATATATTCCAAACTCATACCACATATACATGGTATGCATTTAGAAAGTTTGGAACCACAGTGTGGTATGGATTCCCATGATACTAGCTGTTGTAGTCATTATTCAAACGAAAGTGGTCGT
>OX243818.1:8926545-8951545 GCA_945859605.1 Lumbricus rubellus
GAGATTTTCGACCTGATGACTAAAAAATTATCAACTTTTTGTGCCGAGAATTAAAATAATTTGGCGCCGCCCGCTCTGGACTAAGTTTCCACCCCAACCAAAGCCCAAGTTTTTATTCCCCCCCCCCCCCAAGAACGGAAACCAAGCTCCGCCCATGATGTCAGCGCGTGAGTCGTGAGCTCGTGACAATTGTCCGATCTACTTCTTATGTGCTGTAAAGTCTAACAAATTGTGTTTCGGGTTATTTTATATGTCTGCCTGGCTTCTTGAAATTGTAAGGGGGCCCCCGTCATTCGATCAGCACAGGGCCCCCAAAACTGTAGATCCGGGCCTGTATATATATTAATTTTTATGAAAGCTGAGTCCATTGTGCACCATGCAGCTGCGTAAAGAAAAGAGGTTTTGTCGAGAAAATAATGCAATACAGTAAGTGTAGGCTTAAGATTCTGGGCATGCCTGGAGAGCACAGAGGGAAGGAGAGAGCGAGAGAGTAGATATGATTCATGGGGAGAGAGAGTGGAAAACGCCGCCAGACTCATTTTCTTAAGTGAGATGGGAGGAACAATTATTGGCATCAAGCTGTCGTGATTCTAAACTAAAAAATTCTAAAGTGCTGTCCATTATAAAGCAAAGCTATAAGCGCAGGGCGCCGGTTTATTCGCGAGCGTTGTCTCCTATCAGAGGCAGGGATCGTCCGGATTTGTGTTCATTTGTCAAGAGAAGACCTGAACCGCTTGCCATGGAAGCAAAGAAGACGAAGCAACGAAATTGGTACGATTGGTTTGTTGAGAACGAATATAGCCTATATAGGCTGGGAAGGTGAAGGTGACAGTTTAAGTAGAAAAGGGACTGTATTGTAGACTGAATGTATGAGCGCAATTTACACTCAATGATACTAGCTTGGAAGGTTGCTATATTGCAATTTTCCTGTACACCATAAGTATAGCCTACCTTCTGCTTCACTAACCTTGTAGGGATTCTGAGCTGGCATTTTTAAGCTGGTCAAACAACAGGGCTATGGAGATTTAAGCAACCTAGGCCAATCATTTTGTATTGAGTATAGCTTCATTTCCTCGCGGGCAGGGCTTAAAGTGTGACAGGACGGTCATGGACGGTGTCCTGGCACTTATTTTCAAATCTCTATGCCGTCCCGCCACCTATTTGGCCAGCACACCTGAAAATGTAAGGGGCGTCCTGGCACTTCTTTTGGAAAGGTAAGGGGCGTCCAGGCACTTATTTGTTTACACTTTTAGCACTGCTCGCGGGTTTGGAGAATTTAAAATTGATTCTCTCGATTCCATTAAGCTGTTCTAAAGGACCTGTTGTTCCTATTTTGATCACGGTGTAACTGTTTTAAAGTAAATTAGCTATTCTTTATCAGTGGTTTGATTGATGTAACTTTTGTTCCCAATTAACATCGTTAAGCTGTTCTTCATCCGTAATTTGATCAAGGTGTTTCTTCACTTAATGCAATTTCGCTGTCCTGTATGATTTCATTAATGATGTCTCCTCGATCAAATGCATTGAGCTGGTTACGCATTCGTGATTTGTTAAAGATGCTGTAGGATGTAAGCCCCAATTGCCTGGAGAAGTCTCTAGAATTTAGGCGATGCACATTAGCACCACATCCAAAACAATTTCATTTAGTAAAAGCAATTTTGATTTTTGATCTGTTAATTAGAAGTGAAACGACCTGCGCCAAATCGAAGCCAACGATTTGAACGACGACGATGATGAAGGAGCAGACGAAGAAGAGAATTACATTATAAACACTCTAAGCACTTCACGTACATTGCAAAGTCTGCTTCGCTATGTAGCTGAGAGCCGACGAATGCTAATGCTGCGTTCCAATGGTCCTCGAAGAATACTAATGCTGCGTTCCAATGGTCTTCGACGAATACTAATGCTGCGTTCCAGTAGGCTTACAAATAACACCGATTCGACGGTCTCAATCATCATGTGACTCAACTCACAACAAATGTCTCATCGGGAAAGGCTACACTACACTTCTTTTGGACCAGTTTTCACTGTTTGTATGCCGTAATGCAGCTTTTTAAGTCTGCCATAAGATATAAATGGTTTTCCGTGGTTCAGAAAACGTGTAGTCTAGTCTGTTAGGACCGTAGCAAATTAACCTCAAACGCCCAATTGGGCAGCCCAATTTTCTAGAACTTTTGCACTGGAGAATTTCTGCTCTAATTTCCTTTCAGCTTATTAAATAATTTTAAATAATACCCCCAAGTTGCCTCATTGAATGACAAATTACAAAAAGTACACCAAATGCAGTGCTTCCTTGAATCCTTGCCATTGACAGAATAATTGGACTTCTCATTATGTACTGAGGTTGACTATGATAATTAGGAATATTGTTACTCCGATAATTCGTTTTACATGTATGTACACTTGTTATAAATCCCCTTCAAGCTCACTATTCAGAGGCGCTCTCCAATGCAGAGCGGACACTGCATCGAAATTTCACGCCGAAGCGCTGAGCAATTGCGAGTGAAAGACTTGCCCAAGGTTCCGCGCCCCACAAATAATGAGGTCCAGAGCTTTATTTCCTTAAGGGTCGGCAGGACTTAAAGCAAACAGCTGATTAGAAAGTATCAGATCAAATATTTTACACACAAATCCACCAGATATCTTGAACTGACCTAGCCACCAAAACATGGCCATCTCGTCGGGAATCCATTATAGTATAGTGTCCAGATTGAGGATCTCATATCATACACCGTAAACCGTCGTATTTTGTTAAACTGCGATGTACTAGTACCGGTACGTATTCATGTGACAATTTATATAAAGCAGTTTAGAAACGTGCAGATAGGCCTATATGTGCAGCTTAATGCTCTCCATATTGCTTTTTAGACCAAAAATTCAACCAAAAACCGAGTAGAATTAACAATATTCCAATAAATCAAATTTAATTTAATTTCAATAATAGTAATACATTATAATCTTCATAATTATCTCTGAACGCAATATAAAGCAACAAACGCCAGGCGTCAGTTTCATAAGTTATTCTGAGTCCTACGTTTTGCACTTAAATCATCACTATAACTGTATAAAAGCACACAACTATGTACATAGGCGTACGGGAGATTTCAGCAGTGGGGGGGGGGGTGGCAAAGATTGAACTTCTGCCCGAAAAATACATCCGTGAAAAAGTTGACGACCTCTTTTTAGTCGTTCGGGTCTGTGTCAATTTGCCCCCCCCCCCTGCACCCCCGCCTCGTACGCCTATGACTATGTAGCAAAATCTTTAAAAAGAAAGCATTTTTCTCCGATAATTAGGCCTAATAGCTGGATTATAATTATTATACTAGCAACATCAGTCTAACACCATTTATCAGAAAATATTAGCTCAAAGGCATTGCACTAGGTAAATAGCATCCGTTTAAATCAACAATGATAAAAAAGAAAAACTGCTCACAGCAAAACTGACCACTGAACCAAAGTCGTAATAGAAAACAAGACTGCAAAGTGGCAAAATACAAGACTCACAACATACAGTAACACATATGCACCAAGATATAATATATATTACATAAACATTGTACATACATACATATACACATACATATATGTGTTTGGGTGTGTCTGTGTGTGCTGTGTGCATATATAAATATATACATGCATACATATATACATACAGGTATATATATATATGTGTATATATATATATATATATATATATAGCACACATACATATATCTAGGTACACAAACACACATACACTAATCAATGTTAGTAGTTACCGTATATACTTGACTATAAGTCGAGAAATTAAAGTCTATTTCAAAACGACGAAAAATGTCTTCGACTTATAGGCTACTCGAGAGGCAAACCGATACATGGGACCGAATATTTAACATTGTAAAAATGGACATAAGCTTACAACTTAAACCCTCAGCTGATTTTAGATGACTTTGCTGTTTCATCGTTTTCAAAGGAAAACTCAAATTTAAGCGAATTACTGACTAAACGCAGACCAAAGCGAAACATTCTTCTCTTATAACTATGTCCCCATTCATTAAGTTGCAATTTCCAAAGTATGCCGGGCATTGCCGGCTTCCTTTACGCTCTGAAGAGCAATACGTAAAGGCCACACAGTAATAGTTTACATATTTATAAACTAAGTCCAATGTATAAATTATTATATACTTAAGCAGGTCTCTAGAAGGCAACAAAAATATCATCCAGTGGTCGTCATACACAATAATTGTTCATTGGTACGGTGCGATGTTTGATCGACACGAAGTGCAGGATGCAATGGTGAAGCAGTTGCAGTTATCTTCGGCGGCAAAGCAAAATTCTCGAAGAACGCGTCTCTGTATCTGCTTCCGACTTGCGGCATCTTCTCCTCTTCTGAATTCAAGTATGCAGACATCTTTCTGTTTTTTTGTTGTTCTGCTTCAGACTTTGCTGTACTTTAAACCCTCTGTAAAATATTTCAATGCATTTGCTCAATCTATTCATCAAAAGAAAGAGGAGAAATCCTCTGAACTAACCGTGGAGTTGCCTTTGACAACGATTTTGTTTATTTGCTTTAATTAAATAACGCATCGTCACAGTGACGTCATTTAAAGTCATCATTAAACTTAGATTATTTAAAAATAAGTATTTTTCGAAGTCGACACAGCTGGAAATAAGATGAATGGAAAAATTATGAAGATGACAGAACAGAGTTTATGAAGCACATGAAAACTGTGAATTGATTTCTCATGCATGCAATCAGGCAGCTACTCATGCATTCACCGAGACATGCATGCATGCACATATCCGTCCTAGCTAGGTACCATCCTCTATGTGAAGGTCAGGACTTTGGACTTTCATATTCATATGAGAGCCACTGAACACTGATGCCAAATCACCCTCAATATACTGGCCAGCAGAAGCAGACATAGATTTTATTCATATATATATATATATATATATATTCCCTAAAGATAGGTATGTACATATGTATGTATGTAAGCATATATGCATGCATGTATGTATGTATGTATATATGTATGTATGTATGTATGTATGTATGTATGTATGTATGTATGTATGTATATATGTATTATGTACTATGTATGCATTATGAATGCACGTGTGAATGTATGTATGTTCGAATGCACGCATGCACGGATATGTACACATGCATGAATGCATGCATAAATGGACAGTATCATAGAATAACCATCCCATAGTTCGGGTTGAAACTTTGGCGGGTTATGTGCTCGTGATAGCAGCCATTACTGTTAGAGGTAGATCTAAAAAAAACTGCGGCTGGAAAATGGTAATGCTATTAAGCCAAGGGCACCCAATTAATGGGGACATTGCAGCAAACGATGCAGGTAAATAACTACAGGAATAGGTCAACACATTTCTAAAGGACAGGCTCGTTGATGACAGTTGGAGGAAAGCGTTTCCGCGTATGAAACAGAGCATGAATCTGAATATGTATTCGAATATGATTCCGGATCTGAACATTCCGGATATGAATCTGAATATGTATTCGAATATGATTCCGGATCTGAACATTCCGGATATGAATCTGAATATGTATTCGAATATGATTCCGGATTCGAATATTCCGGATATGAATCTGAATATGTATCCGAATATGATACCGGATTTGAATATTCCGGATTCGAATATTCCGGATATGAATGTGGATGTATGATTGATCAGTTTCTACCTTGTTCGTTCGTGTAACAGTTTCGACAGTGAAGTTTCGACGCGAGAATTCTGAATTCATCTCGAAGCGACTGATGATGATGATGATTGCGAAGTGGACATCGACAGACGCTGCACTTAAAGCATCCGGGATGGAAGCAGAAATCAAGCGAATCGAGGACTATACATCTTCCGAAACCTAGGAAGGGAAGGGGAACATTAGACGGATGGATAGATGGACGGATGGATGGATACACAGAGGATGTCGGTAGTTTTAGTTTAATGACACTGTGTGATAAGGGGCCGTCCATAAATGACATCACGGAATTTAGGACGATTTTTGACCCACGAACCCTCGCCACACGTGAAACTCCGATGCAGTGTCCGCTCTGCCTTCGGGAGCGCTTCTGAGTAGTGTGAGCTTGAAGGGGTGCTATAACAAGTGCACATACAAACAAACAAACACAAAAGTCATATGATAACAAGTGGGACCGTCACAAATCGTCACAAATGTGTGACTCTTCCCATAGGTGTGTGACGTCATTTATGGACGGTCCCTAACAGAGATGATTAGTGTCGTACGTCCTCCTCCTTTACCCAGGCTTGGGATTGGCACTGCCAGAGGTCGAGCAGTGGCGCAGAGAACACTCCAGAGTTATTCTTAAATCAATATTTTCATTTACTGCTTCAAAAATAATTAATTAATTGCATTACTTGCAATATCGAGGTTATTGTGATCATTGCCCTATAATTACGCTGCATGTCGTATATTTTTTTGGTGCTACTAAATTACTAGCCTACTACATTTTTCTTATTAATTTAAACTCATCACTACTAGGGTAGTAGTGGGAGGCGCTCTCTCTGTCTCTCTCTGTCTCTCTGTGTCTCTCTCTGTCTGTCTCTCTCGCCCTCTGTCTGTCTGTCTGTCTGTCTGTCTGTCTCTCTGTCTGTCTCTGGTTCACTGTACTAAATTCGAGCAGCCGTTGCCACGATGTGGCCGAACAAAAAGCACACAATGTTAATGTCAATACAAATCTAGGCGGATGACTATTATAGCCTGAAGGGAAGGCGTGATTGCTCTTGCAGTCCAACATTCAGAGGTCTTAGTTGCAACTCAAGTGTCCAATGCCTAATTGCAAGGACTCCTTGGCATAATTGTAACTGTTGTTTTAATTTTAGCTCAAGGGCTGTAATTGTAATTCAAGGGTCCGAACTGTAATGTAATCACATGTCTATTCATATAGCACCTCTTCAGGAAAGGCTTCTTAAGAGTCGTGCAATTAGCACAGATGACAAAAGACACGTTACAAACATGCAACAATGCATCAACTTACCTCGCACTCGTTAAATTTTAAAATCTGAAAGCAAACTAAGCGAAAACAATTGTGCATGTAAGAAAGCAAAAAATTTCTACAATAATAATATTAACTAAGCACAATTCAATCATGCATAATTTAACAAAGCGTAATTAGAAATCAAGCACAAAACGTTATATTAATTCACATAGCATGAAACTAAATACAAAATAGTATTCACAAATCAAACAAGCGTGCACATTCACTTTTTTCATCTAAGCACGGTTTAAAATCAAGCATGGTTTAATAAGCAAAATTAAATTAAGCAGTATATATTAAGCAAAATAAATTTCAGCACAATTTAATAAAAGCACAGTTTGACTATGCACAGCTTAATCACAGATGTTTAACAAAGCGTTTTTTAATTCATTAAGCTTATAATAGTCATGCAAGAGTTAAAAGGAACACAAAGTCGACTCCAAAAAAGTGTTAAAAATTTGCAATTCGTTTTATAACCTTATTATTATTATAATTATTATTGTTATCGTCGTCATCACCATCATCATTATCATCATCATCATTATCATCATCATCATCATTATCATCATCATCATCATTATCATCATCATCATCATTATCATCATCATCATCATTATCATCATCATCATCATTATCATCATTATTGTTATTAATATCACTAATATTAATATTAATAAAAAATATTTCTATCATTATCATGCAGCCAAACAATATTATAAGTAACAACTTCTTATCACTCACCCAACTCGCTGTCGCAGCCAGCGCATTTCTGTCCACCATCAGACGTCTTCGGTCCATGACTTCGACTGATGTCAAGGCTGAGTCGAGCGATGTCATCCTTCGAAGGACTTTGATGGTAGTCGAAAAGCATGCTCACCGCTTCCGAGGTCGGTTCAAGAAGGGTCGGATCGCGGATACTGCGCTGGTATGGAACGGCACCCAGAGGGGCGGTGGGTAGAGGACTAGAGAACTGCGACAGGTCGCACGAGTAAGGTCGGGACTTCGACGACTGTGGCGGCACGTTGTAGGACGCGGACCTCAGTGGAAGCTCGTAGGAACTGAGACGCACTTCCGGTGGCTGAGTTCCAGAGGTTGGACCGACTTCGGAGGAGTATCTTGGAAAGACTAGAGAGTCTGAAGCACCGCCTGTTGGACGTTTCGGCAGCTGGTCCGTTAGAGTTGCGCGAGATTGAATGCTGTATGCTTCGTCCACAAAGTGTTTGGTGCTCAGCGCTGGCACGTCGAAGGAATCGGGTTTAGGTGAGACCGAGGAGGAGGAGTGGGAGGCGGTGGGCCACCGGGTAACCCCCAAATTCTCCTGCGATGAACCAGAAGAAATGTCTGAATAACCAGCCTGCCATAGATTCGTCGTCAGCACTTCAGCTTGATGCCCAGGAGATGTTGGTGCTGGTTGTCGAGCGGTGGAAGCCAGTGCAAAAGTCGTTCCTGTGCTGTGAGGCGGTGGAGCTGCAGCTGGGACCTGCGGCGAAGTTTGCTTCAGTGAGTCTGTACGCAATGGAACGCTGGGCTTGCTAGGCGGCGCTCGCATGGCAACTGGCGCCAACTGTTGCTCGATCTCTGGTGACCTTCCTAAATCTTCGTATTCGTCATCGTCGTTGTTCAGACGAGCAGTGATCCATGACTCGCTGTCTTGGAGTCGATGCTTCGGAGGAGCAGAGATGTCTTGCAGCAGCTTTCGATTCCACGGCTGCTGCTGCTGCTGCTGATGTTGTGGTTGCTGTGGAAACGGATTGTTGGATGGAAGAGAGGTGGGCGAGGGATTGAGTGGAGCACTCCGGCGGTTGGCAGCAGGTTCAGGTGATGGATTGCCTGGGATGATTCTGCGGATGACAGGCTGCTGCTGGTGCTGCTGCTGGTGGTGGTGATGTTGGTGTGGTTGCTGAGGAAACTGGTAATTGGATTGACGAGAAGCAGGGGGTGGATTCACTGGGATGCTCTGTCGGATGAGAGGCTCAGGTGATGGATTAAGTGGAACACTTCGACTGGTCACAGGTTCCGGCTTTTGTAAAAGAAAGCAAGACATAAGAATATCAGACAGGATTGCAGTTTGTGGTAGAGAGAGTGGTGGGCTCTTAGTATAGAAGACAATTATTGATCAATTCATCAATGTTTTGTGATCTTCATCTTTGTGGTTTCACTCGAAGTGACTATCAACTGATACCTGAGGAATAAATTACTTGAGGATTATATTTTTATGCGTTATTGTCTGGGGATACTATTACCAGAGGATAATATTATTATTAAATAAACTTGTAACACGCGCAAGGTCACACCGAGATGTGAATCTGAATATTACTTGGGGGATAACAAACCTTTATTATACTACTTTGGGATTATATTACCCTTCAAAAAATCCACTCAGGAGCGCTCCCATCCAAGTCTTAGCAAAAGAAAAGACGAGAGATTTATAAAACAAAGTTTGATTTATCAGATGTTACAAACTGCAAATGAATGGCTACTTTTTCCCAATTACCTTTGACGTCTGAAGATATTCCTCAGCATCCGGACCCAGCCACTGGCTTCCACCACCTGCACGTCGACTAATCAACCGCGCCTCATCTCTGATCAGCTGCGCCGAGCGCTCGGCCTCCGCGCTCCACTCCGATTTCGTCTTCTGGACAGTTACACCTGGAAGAACCTTATCCCTCAGGACTGGTTTCGAATCCACAACTGGATTCAACGAGTAGGTATCTGCAGGTCCACTGTCCCTTTGTTCCTTATACAGATTTTCTCCCCATTCTCTTGTTGGATGAACACCGCGTTCGGTTATTGTGGCCCTGGAATAGCTCGTGGAGAATGCGCCCTTCTCCCTCTCCCTGATCGTCTCCATGTTGCGGCCGTTCGCACCCTCTCCGGGGTTGAACTCCAGTTGGGAGGAACTGGCGAGACTTTCAGATGAGGCATGCATTGAATCCGAAAGCACTTCGAGGTTGGCGTGAGTCGGAGCAGCGGAATCGATGAACTGAATTTCCACTTTTCCGATTTTCGTGTCGTCTGGTGTTTCAACGGCGTCACTCCACGGGGACTGTCTTTGCGGACTGTGACCTGGAAATGGTTTCAAAGTTTAAATGATCTACCAGAAAAAATTTCCTACACGAAGTCTAAGAAAATATTCTACATGATTTAAAAATGGCCTGAGAAAATGAAATTTTAGTTGAAAAGGTTAAGTTTCGTGAAGATAATAAATAGTATTTTAAATTTTGATTTTGATTTGATTTGAAATGCAACTCGGTGACACAGAATGGTCTGCAACATCAAACTTGCTGTGTGCCTTTAATTCAAGTTCTTTTGATTGACGCTTGCAATTAGAAATTGGTTAAACACAAACATAAAAGAATAAAAGATAAAATAAACAGATATAAATCAAATACATTTGTCTCAATGAACCTAAATGAAACTGATCAAAATGCTGAGTGTTACACAGTTGAATTATAAAAAAACAGAACTAACCAGAGTCTCTAAGCTGACTTTGACTGCATTCAGTAAAACTGAACAATTCATTTACTTGTCTGCAAAAAATGAACAAAATAAGAAAACACAACTGAAATTGATCAAACAAAAACCAGAAAATTGAGAGTCAAACTCTACAAAAATAATCCAAAGCTCAACAAAT
The DNA here is from genome assembly GCA_945859605.1 of Lumbricus rubellus. Classification (NCBI taxonomy): domain Eukaryota; kingdom Metazoa; phylum Annelida; class Clitellata; order Crassiclitellata; family Lumbricidae; genus Lumbricus; species Lumbricus rubellus. The sequence goes on from OX243818.1 coordinate 8,937,181, forward strand.
CTGAGCCAAATAACAAATTCAAGAAGAAATCATGAACTAAAAAATAACTATTACCAAAGAAACGTTCAGGAAATGAATAATTGAATTACAAATCAACTGTGAATGCAATATAATAAAACTTAAAAATAAAACACTAGGAGATATAAAAGAAATAACAACAACAAAATCATAGAAATTATTTAATTTCCTTGGGCTCGGCATAATTATTAGCGCATATTACCAGTCTATTCCCTCACTGACTAATCGTGCAGTGTATAGTCAGTGTACTCATAACAGCTGAGTTGGCTAGGTGGCGCAAATGGAGCTGACATTTTCAAAACAAATTTCACTCTATTGGGATTTTACCCACCTCACATTTTGGTGCTGTTCCACACCTAACAACTGCACCACCGGTGTTAACTAGCCCACGATATCTCATTTACATTATAGCCTACATCTAGAGCCACAACTATCTGGCATGGTCTTCCTGTAGCTCTGCTGACTCTTTCTTTAGTCTTCTTTTCCTCTTTGACCAGTCAAGGGTATGGAGCACCTCTGAGTAGCAATCTTGAAGAGGCGCTACATAAATTGAAGTCATTTATTACTTGATTGAACCTTAAACACAAACTTGCCTCTCCAACTCTGCTTCCCTCTCCCTCTCTATTTGTCTCTCCCTCTCCCTCTTCCTCTCTCTTTCTGCCTTCTCAGCATCCAGCTTCTGTTGTTCTCTTTCCTCCCTCTGCTTCTTCGCCAGCAGCTCCTTGTCCCTCTGCTGCTGGATCTCTTCCAACTGTCGCTTCCAGATGATGTCCTTCTCCAGCATCTGATCCTCCTACAACCAACCAACAGCAATATTATAACAAAATAAAAACAGTAATGAAATCAAACAATAGGCTAGAAGCTCAATATTTTCAAATTTATATAGCACCACTTCATGAGAGTCTTATCACAGGCTACAATCTTCTGCCTACAATTTCTAATAGTTTATTTAGTGTTCCTATACTATCTACGGTACTCAGAAGTGAGACTATCTACTTAGAAGCAATACGGACTAGAGTCGTCAACTTTAAGACAGATGTGCCAGCACTATTCCCATCAGCGAAAACTAGCCATTCCAGAACATTGGCCTCCACCCCTAATTTTTTTGTAATCGAAAGGGATCATAGTCATCACACGTACATGGGGGGGGGGGAATAACAACAGTCAGATTAGTCAAACTTATAGCAAATTAGCAATACAAGTACCTGCTTCTGTTTCTCCTTTTCTAAGACCGTTGCTTCCTTCAGAGCATTTTCATGCTTCAGACGAATCTCTTCCTGATCTCGATCAAACTTTTCCTACAAACGTATCAAAAAATAAAACAAAATTCAGAAATTTAACAGTCAGTAAAAAAAGAAATATCCTCCAATCACAGAGCATGTGAAGGACAGCTGTTATCTCCCCGATTCAAAATAATATACTAACTAATTGTATCAATTGCGAGTGAAGGACTTGCCCAAGGTTCTTACGCGGCGACTTGAGGTGGATTCGAACCTGCAAACCTTCAGCTGCAAGGCGACGAACATACCCACTACACCACCGCGCCTCACAATTTCTGGACGTGTAACTCCTCAATCAAAATAGAAATCGTAATTTATTAGGGAAGCCCAATATAAATCGATTGTTCAATTATAAAGCAGCAATAACTAGTAGTAATTAGAAACAGGTGGCGTGACAACAAATGCAGCTACATAAATGTGTATGTAAGACAGAGTACAGCACAGGCTTCCGCTGCCTTCTGAACAGTGACCCTAATACACGTCTGTATTGGGGTGCTATTGGTTGAAATCTTATCCATGCATTTGCAATCATTGTGATAGGAGTTAACCAATCAACCAAACCCAAGCAATTCAGTTCACAATAATCATTAATCAACAGGTCACCAGTGCTGGTCTAAATACAAGTGACATTTTGAAATAGCAGAATTAGTGATTAACTTTTTATGTAGGCCCTATACTCTGGTTGCGAAATAAAAATATTTTATTGATTGATTGATTGATTGAATCATTTGAAAAGCATGACACTAAGAATCTGAGAAACAATTATCTTCTGCAGTCTACAAGGGAACAAAAGAATAAGCAATCACAGAATTCAAGTATCCTTCCCCAGAAGGCGACTACGAAAGATAACCTGTAGAAAAAACTTTCGAATGCAAAGCAAAAAACCTAATGAAATCACAGAAAAAGTGTCGACAAAGACGTGAAAAATCCAAAAATCAATGCAAACGAAGCAAGAAGAATCAAGCATCTAGTAGGACTAGCACTACGATGACTGCTTAATCATTTCAATCCTAAAGAGTGCTTTAAAATTGTGGATTAGGCTAAATCTAAACAGAAAAATGAAATCATGAAGTGAGATTTAAGCCCGGAAATAAAAACTGTGAAAGTAGAGACAGACAAAAAGGAACTAAAACACCACCACCTTGGCTCAAAAACAATGCAGTACACCTTGCTAACGATCATTTATACCTGAGTACTGACTGAGTACTGAGTACTGCATTTCTGGTTCTGATTAATGTCCAAATCATAAGAAAACCTTCCCTGCAGATTAAATCATACACGTTTTACACATACAAGCATACATTACCACTAAACTGAATGCGTGCACGCATGTACAATTGTACATACATATGACTGAACGAATGTGTGTATGCATGCATGTAAGTATGACCTTGTATGTATACTATACACGTATGTAAGGCCTTGTATGTAAACACGTACGTAGTATGACCTTGTATGCATAGTATACATTTATGAATGTTCGCATGAATGTACATGTATGTATGTCACCCAAGCACATTTTCAGAACGTAAGCAGCAAGAGTTATAAAAAATATGTTGTTTTCTACTAAACCTGCAAAGTTTGCATTCCATTTTGCACAACCGTTAGCAATTAAAATCAGTTACAAATTGAACCCGTACAGGTAGATTCAATACAAAAACCAAGTAGGGTACATAATGAAGCACAAGGTTTTATAGACTGCACAGCAAAATGTTACATCAGTAGCGAACAGTCTAGACTGATCGATGAGCTGAATAGAGCATCCAGCAAAACAGTTTGGTTCCGGAAGAACACCTGTGTTTGTCAAAGAGTGGTAGAGACAGAGAGAGGCAGACAGAGATGAAAGATAGAGGCAGACAGTGACGAAGTGTGAAAAAGACAGACACAGACAGACAGAGATGAAAGACAGAAGAAACAGACAGAGCGTGATAAAAAAAGACAGGGAGACAGACAGGCAGACAGACAGGCAGGCAGGCAGACAGACAGGCAGGCAGACAGACAGATAAACAAAATTGGCGTATATGGAGGTGGTTAACAGGTTCAAACCCCCTAAAATATGCAATTTCTGACAAGTTTCTTCACTAATTCCCTTCATTCTGTGTATTTTCCAACCTTGTCCATTGGAGAGAAAAAACTAAATGGAGACCGGTGAAATCTTCAACCTTCGATGGATACAGAAGAAGGCAGAAGAGAGAGATATTTAAACTGCTCGAAAAATAAAACCCGAGAACCATTAAAAACCTTCAAAAACGAACCTTTCGTAGCTCCTCCTGCTTCTTATGCCACTCCTCCATTCTCTTGAGATCCGAATCGAGGTCAAAATACTGCCGGTTGATTTTCTCGAGACTGAGCTTCGGCTGAGCCATCATAAGACTCAGGTAGTCCTCCTTTGCTCTCTCCGTCGGATCAACCATGCCCGCATCGCTCACGGAGAAACTCCGCAACATCTCCATCGACCTCCAAGCCTTCGACGTCTCGAACGCCGTCGGGAAATTCTCGCTGTGGCGATGCTGGGAGTCGGACGCAATTGCATCTTTCGACTTCTCGCGAAGTCTGGCTTCTCCATTCTGCTGTTCTTCCTTTGGAGTCGACTTCTCTTCAAACAGAGAAGATGGTGCGGCAATTGCGTCTTGGCAAGCCCTATGAACATGTGTTTCTTTGGAAGTTGACGTAAGTTGATCTTTCGATTCAAATCTAATGTCTGATTTTGTTGTTGTCTGAATGCTAACCACTTCCCCTTTTCGTTCCCTAGAATCAAAAATCTTATTACCACGTTTTTGATCTAGGTCCGACTTTCCATATTCCGCAAAGAACCTCTCCCTATCCACGCTGGGAGAAAGTGATTTTGTTTCAACACCTTTTACCTGCTTCACCTCTTCTCGGGAAGTTGTTTGGACTTCTACTTTTTTCACCACTTCTCGTTCTTCAACTTTTCCTACCACTTCCCGTTCTTCCACTTTTCCTACCACTTCCCGTTCCTCAACTTTTCTTACCACTTCCCGTTCTTCCACTTTTCCTACCACTTCTCGTTCTTCAACTTTTCCTACCACTTCCCGTTCTTCCACTTTTCCTACCACTTCTCGTTCTTCAACTTTTCCTACCACTTCCTGTTCTTCCACTTTTCCTACCACTTCCCGTTCTTCCACTTTTCCTGCCACTTCCCGTTCTTCCACCTGTGCATTCTGTTGCTCGATGCTGCCTTGGACTTCGAGGCTGTTCAAAGGAATCGAAGAAGAAGACGAAGAAATTGCAACTGACTGCAGCTGATAAGATGCTGATGATACTGTTTGTGAATCAGTTGTTTGATGTGGAGATGGTTGTGTAGCATCACAAGGTTTGACAACGACTGCAAACATTCTTTCATCTGTTTGAATGACAGGAGACTTTGTTGGTGCAGATGATGAAGATGATGATCGTGAAACATTCTCCACTTCGAATTTGACTTGCTTTGAATTTTTGTCTGTAAGAAATAAACCACACGAGTCAGTAACTACAAGATATTACCCAATATGGAGAAATTTATATTCTTAAAATAATAAACACAGATAGAAACCGAGTATGAAAACACTGCCCAATAAACAGAAAAGTCATATTCCAAAAACAATAAAAGTTAGACAGAGACCATTAAACGGCAAAACTTTTAGCACTTAAAATAGACTATCTATTCTAGCTATGGCTATGCCTGTATCAAGACACTCAATGCAGTACCTTTTACAAAAGTGTTGAATGCACTCCAACCCAGCACGTTTTAACCCTCTAATAACGGGCTGTTTTGGATTCACAGTCGCTTTTTAGTACACTTTGGACTTAAAGAGTTAAGACAGTCTGAAAATGTTTGCTGCACAAAGCCCAACCCGCAAGTACATAAACGAAAGGAAAACTGTTCCAGGAATAAGAGAAAGCACGGTGGGTTCGAGTAAAAGTTGGAAAGCCATGGGAAAACCTATGATCACGTGACCAATTACCTTCCATGATTTTCCTGTACTCTTCGGAATCTTCCGGCTTCAGACCGAAGAAATGAATTCGCTTCATCAGCATGTCGAACTTCTCCGGCTCTGCTCTCTGACCGGCGGATGCCTCCACCTTCGCCGGGGATCTCTCCGAACCAGTTCCCCCATGGACATCATCCTTCTGTGGTGTCGCAGCCACCGGAAGTGCCTTGGACGAGGTCACCTCCTCCTGCCGAAGATTCTCCTGACTTGGTTCAGCATCGTCAAAGTACTGGATGTCATCTGGTGGGCAGAAGGCCTGCTGCTGGGGCACGGGAAAAGTGTTCCAGTTGGGCAGAGGTGGTGGAGCAGTGGGAAGCGGTGGAGGTTCGTCTTCCGGAGGAGGGACTGGAGTGACAGGTCGATCCTTTTCCAGTTCCAACATCTCAGCCTGACACAAAAGAATTTTTTTAAACTAACGTATGGGATACTTCCACGGTTGCACTGCTAAGAAATTTTACTGCTTAGAGCTAAAGATTCTTTGACGTGTATACAAACAACTCACATGCAGGGCTTATCTAACTCTTTATATAAACTAGTCAAGAACAGGAGCTATATAAATTCCTGAAATGTATGGATGAATGGATGGATGGATAGATGGATGGATGGATGGATGGATGGGTGGATGGATGGATGGATGGATGGATGGTGAATGGATGGATGGATAAATGGTGGAGATGGTGAATGGATGGATGGATGAGTGGGTGAATGGCTGAATGGATGGATGGATTGATAAATAGACAGACAGACAGACAGATAATATATAGACAGACAGACAGATAGGTAGATAGACAGATAGACAGACAGACAGACGAGGGGTATAACACAAAGACATATTTGATGTGAACATTCACTTTACTACAGAATACCAAGTGAGACATCTTAGACAATTATACAACACTTTCTTAAGTAAAAAAAACCCCTGAAGACGGCATAATTATACATGTAGATATAATATCCTACCAGCTTTGAATCTGTTTCATCCTCATTTTGATCCACATCAAACACCAAATCCTCCTCAGCGAAAACGTCACTTTCAGATTCATCAAACGCTTCAATAAAAATTACAAAAAGACATTCATTAAAAGTGAACATTTCAAAAATGAATACTTCATGCAGCGAAATCGAACCTATTCACATCCTAGACACAAAATTAATTGGCAGATTTTTGCTTTTTTACTTTGACCGACTAATTATAATACTACGACATTTAATTCTTCTTTGGAGAACAGTTTCCCAACATCAATCTGTCCAAGGTACATGTAACTACAGTAAAGCAAGGAAAGGTAAAGATGGCATGGAAGGTAAAGTAGGGTAAGAAGGTTAACCATTTACCAAATTAGTGCTGTAATACGCCAAACAAATTTTTGTCCAGGGCAACGGCCTCTGTTGTCATAGGCCCTCGTCAAATCTGGATCCATCCATACAACTAAAGGCATATGATTTCGGTACCAATTACTGCTCTTTGGTCGGTAAAGGGTTAACAAGCAAGGAAAGGTATTGTAAAGTAAGTGTTTGATGCCTACACTTGTCGCTGGTGAGCGTCCTTCGTATGGTCAGTTCGACTTGACCGCAGTGGACAGCCTGATCGATGACGGATCGAACTGATTCGAGATAATGGTTGGCCAGTTGTGCTCCGTTGATTGCGACAATCTCATCCTTCGACATCAGATCACACACGTCAGCCGCACCACCTGACGTCAGCAAAAACAATTCTGGTGAGGTATAATATTCCATCACATATAGTACCACTGTACAGTACTAGGCTATAGTACCCCCGTTTCTTGGTTATTATGATAATAAAGGTAAGAATAAAATGAAGGTATCGAAAGTTATGCCTAGGCTATAATTGCGACTAGCAGTACATTAAAAATAATTACACATTCTCAAATCTTGTAGATCAGCAGATGTCTAATATTACAAGAGCCCCAAAGATTGAACTGTGTTGTAATCCCACGGGCCTTTGTATTACTTCTTGGACTTCATTTTCGAGCCACCCTCCCAGTACTTAATCATCAGCTATTTTTAATCTTGGTGCAATCCTGACAGGTTCATTGGTCTCAGATAAAATTTCCGAGTCAGTCTGAGACCGTTGAAAGTCTGCGTTTCCCACTCTGCCAGGAATCTTATCGCATTCAGTGCAACTGTCCACCCACTCCCATTTTCCAGGCAGTAAACACACCGCGTATCTAGAACATGTGCCAGCTGGAATTCTGTTTACACTTTGACCGGTTAAGTGGCAGACCAGTCTCACTCATGCCATCACATTCACTTCCGCTTCCAATATACGTACACACTTTTGCCCATGTTTTGATTAGGGCGTATACAAAGTGATGACATAGTTATACAAGTAGGTGAGTCACAGGCTGGAGGTCAAAGTAATAGGTTAGTCAGAGTTGGAGGTCAAAGTCATAGGAGGCCTAAGTCGGAGGTTTTAGGTCAAAGTAATAGGTTAGTCAGAGTTGGAGGTCAAAGTTATAGGAGGCCTAAGTCGGAAGTTTTAGGTCAGAGTCATAGGTAAGTCAGAGTTGGAGGTCAAAGTCATAGGTAAGTCGGAGGTTGGAGGTCAAGGTAAAAGATGAGTCACAGGTTGGAGGTCATTATTCGAAGGGTGAGTCAGATGTTGGAGGGAGATCAACGCCAAAGGGTAAGTCAAAGTTTAGAGGTCAAATCTTAGGGAGAACCAGAGAGGTTAGAGGTTGAATGCATAGAGTTAGTCATAGGTTGGAGGTCAAGGTCATAGGGCGAGTCAGAGACTCAGAGGTTTGAGGTAAGACTATTATTAGCAATTAGATTGAAGCAAACTGTTCTTACCAAGGTGAACCTTATCGACTGTTATCGGCATTCCATATTCCTTCCCGCCTTTGATCGAGAATCCGAAACCTTTGTGATGCTTTGGCCGCTGGCTGATCTTTATAACCTTCTCCAGATACTTCTGCAGAACAATAGGCAGATCATGCGAAAGCAGATCGAACAACAATCCGAAAATTGTTCAAAAGCAGATTGTGAAAGAGTCGAAGATTATGCAAAAGCAGTTAGATCAAAGAACTAAAGATTATAACAGAAACAATGAATACCATATTTGTTTTTTTCTCCGAAAAATCGGTTTTTATTTTTTATGTTTTTTATGTGACCATATTTATTTATTTATTTACTGTCTATAATTATATTCCTACATTTTTATTCTCGTCTGGTAGGCTATCCTTAAGTTGTCTACGTACTTTCAAGGATTCTGCTAATTTAGGTCACTGTGTGACAGTTTTACATAGTGTTTAGTTTACTAATAATAGGCCTAGCCTACTAAAGTCGTGTTATTTGCTTACCGATTAAAATTAAATTGCATGAACAAGATTTTTCATTTTAAACTGTAGGCCTATATAGGCTCTAGTGAAAGATGTAACAACGTCCAATTATATATTTTTTTTCTGTTTTTTTTCTCTCTCTTTTTTCGTTTTTTCCCGTTCTTTAATAAAATGACTTGTCGTTTTAAACACCTCTTGGACAGAAGAAATTCATGAAATCATGCAAAAGACAGACAATATATATAGAAATCGTGCAACAGCAGATTGTCTATGATGCAAAGACCATAATTATTTGGAGTGAGCAAAGCAAAGATCGTGCAGAAGCACAGTGAAACCAATTCTTTTCTATTTTAATTGCATTTGACTGAATGACTCCTGCAACATCACAATCAAAATTAATGACGATTAACATTCTTAGAACACTGAACATATTATCTTAAGTTCTGATTTTAATTATTGTAATATTATTACCATTATTGTTATTGTTATTTGTTATTATTATTATAATTTTTTGTGAAGTTTTAGTTTTAGTTTTGTTTTTTCCTACTTTTTTACCCAAGGTATTTCAAATCCCTCAGTATTATTAGTATTGTTATTGTTGTTATTTTTTACCCGAGGTATCTCAGATCCCTCGGAATTTCAAATTATTATCAAGAGACGTAAAAATGAATTGCTGTTATTATTATCGTTTTTTCTCTTTTATTATTGACTATTATTATTTTTATTGTTAGATTATTGGATCATTGTACCATGCAGTAAAGCACGTAATCCCTACACGGTTTCCTGATGATTAAAGCAAAAACAATTGAACATTGATATACCAGTTTCTGGTCTGATGAAACAGAAGTAACTTCAGCTGCAGTGCCTTCACGAAAACCAGCTTCAAAACCAGGCATCACAACAGTTGAGCCGACAGCATCCGACTTTGGCATAGGAAGATGCTTCTCGCTGATGCGCTCATCAAACTTCTGCCTCTGCAACCAAAACGACAATCTGTATTTAATCGCTTATTGCCAGGGCTTTATAAAAGAAATTTTTATAGCTACACAACCATTCTTTTCTTTCCCATCCTCCATGGTAAATTACTCCCAAACGGACAACAATCAATTTAAATGACTTTTTACTATTTTTAACTGCACAAAAGTGCTACCTATACAACTCTACAAATCCATTTAGAACTGCACATTTAGTGTAGACTGCATGCTAAAAAAAAGCCCAGCTCATTGCAGTTATGCTTTTTGTCACAATTGCATGTTTGAACTCTTTATTAACTACCGGTACTGGTTTTCGGCAGAATGTAGGGGACAAATCGGAGAGGAAGACCACACAGAGAATGGTTGGACCACATCATCGGGTGGGGAAGAGCATCACTCCAGGAGCTGAGTCACATGGCGATGGACAGGGAGCTGGGAGCAGTGGAAAATTTTTGGTGAAAATGGCAGTGGACACCTACGGGCGTTGAGCCCATGGTGCCTGATGATGATGATGATGAACTCTTTATTATGTACGAACGCAGTATCAATAACTCGATCCTTTACCATCACTGGGCCCTCCTTATGGAATTCTCCTCTCTCCACTCTGCGTGGGACTATACTTTAAGGATCACTTTCTACATCTCTCTATCTCTTCTTAAGACCTATTTTTTTCTCTCTAGAGGTTATCGCCCTGGGAGCGCTACTGAATGGTTTCGGCTGTGAGCGGCGCTATAGAAATTACTAAATACATTACAGTATCACATAATATCATAATCTTTTACGTTTTACGGATGTACACAATTCAGTATATCAGTCATTGTTATATTAAACTGAATTAACTGACACTTTTTAGTAAGCTCGTCATCAAACGCATCCAACCTCTGATTCTCTTTCAACAATTTCTTGATTCTGATTCGTTGATTTCCACTGATTCACATCCACTGAATCTCTCTGCGTTGTTGTCGTTTCCTCCGATGATTTCTTCACCACTTTTGGTTTTCTCGCTGGTTTGTCAGGGATCTTCGTGAATCCAAAGACGGCCAGCATGTCCTCCTCCTGCTCTCGCTTCTTGATGACCGTTCTTGTGGGTGACGTCGGTTCCACGGAGTGTTCCGTGGACACATGAGGAACTGTGGACGACTGCCTTCTAGAAGAAGAACGAAAACCAGTCCATATAGCTAACCCTAAGGCAGCAAGCCAATGGGCATGAAGTGTTAGCATGTCACTTCAGCAGAGCAGAGGCACGTGTGTGTGTGTGTGTTTGTGTGTGTGTTTGTGTGTGTGTTTGTGTGCGTGTGCATGTGTGCATGTACGTGTGTGCATGTGCGTGTGTGCATGTGTGCATGTATGTATGTGTGTATGTGTGCATGCGCATTATACATGAATGCATTGCATTGTATGCATGAAATTGATGTATGAATGCATGTATACCTACAATTGTTCCTTTCTTACATATGTCATGCTTTCTCACCTATACTTGCTTTGCCCTTTATCCTCGTCTTCAAAACAACTTCTGTGACATTAACTATGGCTACTTCATTACGTTTATATTGCATACGGTGGTTTGTGGCCAGATCTGGTGGGCACAGGTATGTTACTGGATCCATAACAAACTACTGTGCTGTAGTAGACTTTTTAACTTGGCTCAATTTGCTATTCATTGACATGTTCTGCTTCTAAATAATACCATGCATCAACACTGAATGCAAATTCCTGTAGAACATTTTCAACCTCCAATCACAAATGTATGGGCTGACTGACAGTGCCTGTGTACGTGTGCCTGTGTACGTGTGCCTGTGTACTAGGGTGGTCCTGAAAACTAAAAATTGTTATTTTCCTGATGGTACCATTCTCATCTGTTACCTTGCCTTAGAAATGAATAAGAGAATTTTTTCAAATTTATTCATTGATGTTTAGAGGTCGCTCTATGCTCACAACTTTTCTCTATTTGCGAAAATATTGCTATTAATAATGGCGAAAAAGTAACAAATCAGCATATCAAACAAACGTCACAGACTATATAAAATAAATTAAAAAACTGAACAACGTGGAGTTTTTGTGGACTCTAAGAGACTGAGTGATGAGCAGACCTATTAAATATTGACATAGAATTAATAGAAGTAATAGAAAGTTAGGCCTACTGCAAAGGCTTCAATTTAGCAAACAATAGCTGTGCCATGATTTTAGAGAGTTTTTGACTGCTGGAGTCCCAGGAGTAGAACAGACTTCTTTGCATGCGGGAACTGAGCTCGGTGTTTGATGCAGTAGGCTAGTATCGAAGCACATTGCTTTGACTCTGTCCGCCAACCCCCGATCCTTCAACACACTCACAACAGCTTCACTGGTTCCTTCGCATGTGCCACGATTTAACTTTGGCACTCCAAGTAACTGGTCTACTTCATATCCCGAGACCAGTATTGGCAATCTATCAACCGACTCCGTTCCAGTAATGTCAGGAAGAATTTTTCCATCCCAATGTACAGTTAGAGGTACTGGTACACCTCGCTGACTGAATCCGAGTTTAATGCTGCCATTGATCTGACGCCGATTTGCAATCCTGGCTCTGCGAATTGAGGTTCGACTGATTGCAAGCACCGCAACATCATGCCCCAGGCTTTGTGCCGTCGCTGCAAGTAAATATGTAGCATCTCGGTCACTCACATTTTTGCGGTCGAGAGCTGACGCTAACTCCGGTGAAATCATGTTTAAAGGTTTTTGCCTCTTTATGGTATTGGAATGTTTTTGCCTCTTTATGGTATTTGAAACATCATATTCAGCGTCATCATCATCAGAGGAAGAGGAGCAAGAGGAGACAATACTGCCTGTCTCTGTATCTAACAGGCGCACTGAATATGACGTGGAATTGTCACACCTTTTCTTGCGCTCTTTCTCCAGGTGATGCAGTTTGTGTTCTGCCATCTTCCTTCTCTTCCTACGTTCTTCTTTGCCAGCCAGTATTTTGTCCACTCCTGCCATGTATCCCTTCCTATCTGTACGCTGATCAGTTAAGAATGAGCGATCTTCTGGGATTTTAATGAGAATCATGGCATTTGCATGCGCTATGTCAAACAGTTTATCAGTGTCCACCTGAAAATTAGTTTCATTTGTCATTTGAGCAGTGGTAACTCGTTTTGAGTTCTTCTTCAGTTTGATCCATGTGTCAAACACTTGCTCCAGTTTCTCAATAGCATTTCTCTCTATGGTCGTTGGGATGCTAGCCATATTCCACAAGTTTAGCACTTCCCGGACAGCACACCTTGCACTTTCTCTAACCGTCTTTTTAAAGACCTTATGCTGGTAAAAGAAAACCGACAAAACCTGGCGCGTTGTTGGAAGTTTCATCCCTGGTAGCTTGTCATAAACGTGGCCAACGAGCCATACTTCAGATGCGTTCCGCATCTGAATTATTGCTGATTTGCTTGCACTAAGTGTACTTGCCACTGAAATTAAGTAACAATAGAGTCAATGTCACTATGATAATAAACAATAGCGTTAAAGCCAAGTATTTCAAATTGGATAAAACTTTGACGTCATTTAGCAACAAAATTACAAATAAATCATTTCCTATTTCTTTTTTTAATTAAAAATCTACTATTCTACAAATTAATTTAGAAATAATTAATTATGGTTGTTAACTTTTGATACTTACTTTGAAGCAATCGCATGTGTGCATTAATTTGAGAATATTTGCCGCCTATTCAATGATTTGTCGTATGTTTAAAATTTAAAAACAAACTGTCATTTTGCAACAGGAAGTGACGTCATAAAACGAATGAAATAAGTAAGTAGATTAAATTAAAATACAAGTAGATAAATTAAATAAAATCGCAAGTAAGTAACTTGAAATGAATTATTAAAAAGACTAGAAAATGTTGCAAATTCTTGAAAAGTTGACAGTAGGCCTAATTGACCTTGTAGAGCGACCTCTATAGTTAACGCAATTTCAATAAAATTTGGCAGGAATCATTGTTACATGAAGCATAACAGAAAAAAATGGTACCATAATGCATCGGGTAAATTTTATTTTTTTACATGGATTTGAGGACCACACTACTGTGTACGTATGCCTGTGTACGTGTGCCTGGTGCTTAGTTTGGTCGGTTATAACATTATTGAAACAAATCCTGGCCCAGTTAGATTTCAATTTAGATTTTGGTCAGTTGAAAACTTGATCATGTTGAAAATAATGCTGTGGTCGTACAGAGTGTTTTGTGGGTATACCTTTTCAAATACTTTGCTCTTAATGAGACCTGGCTTCACCTAGTGATACACTGGCTTCTATTATTTGTTGTCTATTCCCCAAGATTTTTTATGAAGAATAAGTCTTGTTGAAAACACAAACTTAAGATTTTTATGTGGTAGATTCTTCCAGAAAAGACGGTCCGATACAACTGAGACATAATCTGCTCATGCTGAAAATGTGCAATATTATCAACTAACTTTTCTTGGTACTTTGACAGATCATCAGATCGGACTCCACTGACTCTGTTGTTGTCGTCGTCTGCCTCTGAAGTCGTCTGCGACTTTGTTTGTGATCGTCGACGAGATTTCCAGTCGCTCAGTTTCTGTTTACAGAACAAAATGTAATTGTAATTATGCTACAGCGTTTGATTCATGACAGAACAAATGTAATTATGCTACGGCGTTTGTTTAGGAAGCCCTGTCTCCCATCATGGCCACCAGTCCAAGTTAAAATGACACTTCAATTTTTTTTATCTGATTTTGGGGGCTTCTCCTATGAATTCTAATTCCTTCAAAGAGATGTGTGTATAATTGTGTGTATATAATATATATATAATATA
>OX243818.1:8959045-8965085 GCA_945859605.1 Lumbricus rubellus
GTATGTATGTATGTATGTATGTATGTATGTATGTATGTATGTATGTATGTATGTATGTATGTATGTATGTATGTATGTATGTATGTATGTATGTATGTATGTATGTATGTATGCATGTATGTATGTATGTATGTATGTATGCATGCATGCATGCATGCATGCATGCATGCATGTATGTATGTATGTAATACTATGTATGTATGTATGTATGTATGTATGTATGTATGTATGTATGTATGTATGTATGTATGTATGTATGTATGTATGTATGTATGTATGTAATACTATGTATGTATGTATGTATGTATGTATGTATGTATGTATGTATGTATGTATGTATGTATGTATGTATGTATGTATGTATGTATGTATGTATGTATGTATGTATGTATGTATGTATGCATGCATGTATGTATGTATGTATGTATGTATGTATGTATGTATGTATGTATGTGCATGATTATGTCGGCGGTTCTTTATAAATTATGCGTCTGTAAGATAGCCTGTATGCATTTGGGTATAAACCTACGCTTGTCTGTCTGTCTGTCTGTCTGTCTGTCTGCCTGCCTGTCTGTCTGTCTGTCTGTCTGCCTGTTTGTCTACGTTTTTTTACATGTGTCGGTAACTCGGTGAGGCTATCTGTCCGTCTGCATGTCTGTCCGTCCATGTGTCTGCATACGTGTACGTATGTCTGTCTAAATCGCTATGTCGCCCCATATCTGATACATTCAAGTCACGACTGCTCATAAAAATGCTTTTGCAAAGTCAAATACCGCAGACGTAGATCTATCTAATGAAGGAGGTGGCTTGTCGAAAGAATGAGGGAAAAGAAGTCTGGCAAGAAACGCCCAGATCAAATACGGATGGGGTTGGGGTTGGGGGTGGGGGTCGAGAGAGGGAGAGAGCCAAGCGACCGTTTTGATGTGTACTAACACAGACGTAGTGCATAAACAGCTTGATACATTGTAAGTTTCTGAATTCAGGAATAAAGTTCCGATGAGGTCCCAAAAAAATTAAAAATAATCATGTTATTATGTAATAATGATTATTGCTGTTGTTGTTACAAATGTAATAATAATAATTTTTATTACTACTGCATGCTGCTGCTCCTATACACCTACTACTACTGCTACTGCTACTACTGCTACTGCTACTACTGCTACTGCTACTACAACAACAACTACTACTATTATTATTATTATTATTACTACTACTACTATACTACTACCACTATTAATACTACTACCACCACTACCACCGCCACTGCTACCGCCACCACCACCAACACTACCACAACCACCACCACCTCTACTACTACTATAGTATACTACTATTACTACTACTACTACTACTACCACCACCACTACTACTACTACTACTACTACTACTACTACTAGTACTACTACTACTACTACTACTACAGTAATACTGGTGATTTTGTTGTTGTTCTTATAGAGCAGTTACTAAGTGCCACTGTGTATACTGGTCAGCTGTGTATACTGGTCAGCTTAGGTGTCAAGTATCAATCGATGGCGCTAAGCAGCTGTAGTAAATGAAAGACTTCTTCAACATCCATCCCTACAGACAGCAACCGTTTCAAATGCAGTATACATGTATATAGCAGACCAGTTCCTTCGGACTTAAGATTTCGATCTCAACCGTCAACAACATACGTCACGCATCGATGAATTTGTCTTTGACGTAGGAAATTATGTCATCACAAAACTTCGACTGATTGGTTGTACATTGTACTGTATTGTGTTGTATTGCATGGTATTGCATTGTATTGCATTGTATTGTATTGCATTGTATTGCATTGTATTGTATTGTATTGTATTGCATT
Organism: Lumbricus rubellus; assembly: GCA_945859605.1. Lineage (NCBI taxonomy): Eukaryota > Metazoa > Annelida > Clitellata > Crassiclitellata > Lumbricidae > Lumbricus > Lumbricus rubellus. Next base: position 8,960,889 of record OX243818.1, read on the forward strand.
GTATTGTATTGCATTGTATTGTATTGTATTGTATTGTATTGCATTGTATTGCATTGTATTGCATTGTATTGTATTGTATTGCATTGTATTGTATTGCATTGTATTGTATTGCATTGTATTGCATTGTATTGTATTGCATTGTATTGTATATTGCATTGTGTAATGTATTGTATTGTATTGATGATCAGGCAAGAGTCACCCGACCAGACGAGACCATACCAGACCATACCAGATCAAACCACATCAAACCAGATCAAACCAGATCAAACCACATCAAACCAGATCAAACCACATCAAACCAGACCATACCAGATCAAACCACATCAAACCAGATCAAACCAGACCAGACTAGACTTAGTCTATACCAAAACAGTTAATCACCCCGGAACAGACGACACTAATAATAAACCAAACCACACTAAAACAGACCAAACCAGACCAGACCAGACCAAACAAACGCAAACAAACTAGACCAGACCAGGAAAGACCCGACGACACCAGACAGAGAACAGACCCGACCATATACCAGATCACGTTTGATACCAGAGAGGAAATTTCACATAATATATAAGAAAAAACGAGTAATCCTAGTTTTCTGATAAATTCTTACAAGAAAGGCGATTGGCGTTGGTAGGCGGTTGATCTTGCGCACAGAACCCGGCTTCAGAGCGTTCACCAATCTATCAACAATCATCAACAGAGTACATCAATATCAACACAGCATCAAAGCAAACCAGAATGAGGGAACGAACGAATGGACGACAGGAGCGATTAATTATTTCACTCGTTCATTCCGACAATTTATATAGCGCCTCTGTAGAGACCTACTCAGAAGTGCACCCCGCCCAGCATGCAGCCACGGTGAAAAGTGAGACTATAAAAAGCAGGCGGATTTAATCATTTAACCGAGGCATCAACCGTAATAAATATTCTAAATAGATGGATAGTGGTAGACGTAGGCTATGTATTGTAATTGTAATCGGACATCTATATAGCGCCACATCAAGAGAACTCCTCAGAGGCGCTCCCGACCTGACACCAAACCATAATCAATGGATGGAGAGATGGATGAATCGGTTGATTGATGGATAAATGGATGGATTAATATTGATTGATGAATTGGGATATGAGCGAATAGGCTCAATGCTGGCTAACTAGCTGGCTGGATAACTGGCTGGCTGGCTAACTGGCTGGCTAAATATTTGGCAGATTGGATTTGTTCCCAAGTTGTTGGTTTAATAATTATAATAAATCAGTAGGCCCTAAGCAACATAAATGAGTCAGTGAATAATGTAATTTAATTAATTTAACAGAAAAGTAAGAAATGAAAATGATGCATAATCGAATTTGCATCAACATTGCACGAGTTTGGCTTAAATTTGATCTTAGTTCTTTTGAAAGAATTAATTAAATATGGTTTACTATTACAGTCTTCACAGCGATAACTACTGTCACACGTGTGGACATACAGAAGAATATACACCAGATTGCACCACGTAGCAAGCAAATCAAGGCCATCTAACGAAGACGGATAAGATGATAATAATATTATTACAACGAGACACATTAAGCTTTTGAGTATGCAACTTATTTTTAACGCGCAGCTTCTGTCAATTTCTTGCTTCAATAATTAATCATCAGCAATTTTTATCGATTTTCTGATTTAACTAATTAATCTGCCTCAGCGAATTGCACCATGTAGTCCGAGCCTTTTAAAGTAAATACAGATTTTAGCGCATGGATGGATGGATGGATGGATGGACGGACGGACGGACGGACGGACGGACGGATGTACGGATAGATAGATGGATTAGCTGGATGGTTGACAGGATGAACGGATGGATTCATTCATATATAGTCACCCATCCTTCCACTCACTCGACCGCCGCCCATCCATTTTTCCACCCATCCAAGTCACCCACACATCAATTTCAATCCAAACCATTCCAACCTTGGGCAGAATTCGTGAGTTTGAATGAATGCATATGTCTAAGCGTGAGTATTTATATAGTGGCTTTCGAAACCTCTCGTATAACCATAACCATACACTCGCCAATTACACTCCCAATCAGCCATCCACGCACATCGCCCAACACCAAACCAGATGCACACATACACTTCCACCTAACAGACAAACTCACAGCAACAGACGCAGAGACGCAGACAAGAAAGCAGACAAACAGACAGACAGACAAGAAGACAGATAGAGGCAAGCTGCAGCCAAAGAGTGTAACTCATAACCGGATAAGAGAGAAAGAAGCCATTGATGAGTCAGACTTTGGGCGGAAACGACTTCAAGCTTCTACACATGATGTCAGTGTGTATAATGTATATATAAATATATGCATATGTAATACATCTTTATATATACATGAACATATACATGTGCATATAAATGTTATGTATACATGTATATGTATGAGCAAGCTTATGTTGTATATATTATATATATACATACATGTGTGTATATATATATATTATACATGTATATAATTATATATTATACATGTATGTATATATTTACGTATAGTCTAGAATGCGGCGCTGCTTCTAGGCACAATAGCGAGCAGATAAACTGTACCATGTGCTACCACCTGATGAAATGCCCAGCAGCCAACCAGCCAGGCAGTCTGTCCCACGGTCGAACACTCCACTGCCCGTGGGTCGAACCAACCACCTACTCCTCCCTGACCCTCCCCGGGCTCCCCCATGTCTGGTGTGGCCGACCAGATGCATCGGTAACCCTGTGGCAGGGGGTGGGAAGGTGGAATGCCCGGAAAGAGGGAAACTGAGGGGAGGGAGGGAGCGAGGGATGGACGCAGTGTAAACAGGTAGGCTGAGAATCGTATACACTATAGTACGAGTGTACGACGTGGTTAAGTGGGTGGAAATAGTATCGGTGGGTGTTGGCCCGTCTTCCCCTATCACCGACAAATTCCAATTCAGTTGCACCACGAAGTCCAGATGCACAGACATGCTGCAAACCTATTAATAGGACGAGTGTAGAACAGGAAATAGGTTTCTATCAAGACATGAACAAAAACTCAATCCGTAACCTTGATTTTTATGCAGATTTAATACATATAAAAAATATAATGAAACATATATACATGTAAATGTACTACATAGGATATATACACATGCACACACACATACTTACACACATCACATACATAGTTTACATGCATCCATATATCTATTTAGGCTATGTACATATATCTCACCAAGCAGTATAATTTGGTACTGGCGTAAGCTGCTGGGAAGTAAACAGCAAGTCCTGCGATACACTGGCCTCATGTCCTGCAGGACCACCTTGGGATTCGTCCATTGCTGGCTCAGGGCCATGGAAAAGGAGATGAGCGCCTCCCTATGTTCCTCGTGGAACGGGATAGGACTTCACTTCTTCACATCTATACTATGCACTATATATATACATATAATATGTATATAGGCTATATACACGAGCCTGTCAAGAATCTTTCAAAGGCTATAATAAAACATCGTTCACACGTGCAACCACTTCTGCTATTTTTGCAAAACGAGCAACTAACTAATCACAGATTTTGAAAAATCTAGAAGCAACCGACAAAAACCGACGAAACTCATAAAGAAGAAAGACTGCAGACTCACTCGCAGAGAAGTATTCCATCCTGCAGCGATCTTCGTGGATCATCCGGGTATTTGAAACGCTTCTTCGTAACCAACTGGAATTCAGAACAGAGAAAAAACGGAATAAATTTATAATTATCGCTGCATGGTTTACGTTGAATAATGCACCACTTGTACTGTTTCATTGGATTTTATGTGGCGCTCGATAGTGAAGTGGTTAGCAACTCAGCATGCCGGATTGTCGTTCGAGAGGTTGGGGGATCAAATCAGGGAGGGGTCAAATCGGGGAGGGGTCAAATCGGGGGGGGGGGGTAAAAGAAGGGGGTGAAATCTGAGGGTATGAAGTGTGGTCCCTCAATTCAAGGATTTGGTTCGGCTGAAGTACAAGCATTCCAACAAAACTGCACTCAGTTAACTTTCAACTTTTACAACTATAGGCATTTACTTTTAACTGAAGATGGGAAGGAATGGCAAAATAAATAATAAATTAGGCTGTTTATGAGAAGTGATTACCTCTCTAAGTTGTCGAAATGAATAGTCGCTTTATGTGGGTCACGCCAAATTACTCTCTCGTTTAAGATTTAACTG
>OX243818.1:8965285-9072785 GCA_945859605.1 Lumbricus rubellus
AGGGGTTGGGGGTCAAATCGGGGAGAGGTCAAGTCGGGGTGTCAAATGGGGGTCAAATCTCAGGGTAGGGGTAAAATTATATAGAGGTCAAATCGGGGTGTGGGCGGGGTCAAATAGGAGGGTCAAATCGGGGGTCGGTAAAATCGGAGGCTAGGGGTCAAATTTGAGGCCAAATTGGGGTCAAATGCCCGCCTCGACAAAATTTGTTTGGAGATTTCTGCCCCAACTGTGCATTGGTCAAGTCAGTCATACTGAGAATACTGACTATAAGCTGTCGGTGGGAAGAAAAGACTGTCCTCGTATGCCGAGACTAAGAAAATGAAGTTGCTAGCACTTCATACCCATGGCTGCCTCAGGCTCTTCTCTTTTCGTCATTTAAGATTAAATCTGTAGAACACGATTTCCACCAACCTTAAAACGCACTTCTTTAGCCCGTGCAGTTATATACATTGTAGGTTATAGATATAAGACTCAGCATATATAGACAGACATCTTCCCTTGCTGGCTATGAGATGGCAAGGGAGAGGACTGGCCACCTGTCCTCGTATGTCGAGGTTAAGAAAATGAAGAAAATTCATGTCCATGGCTGCCTCAGTCTCTTTTCTTTTCATCATTTCACATCAAATCTGTAGAACACGGTTTCCGCCAACCTTAAAACTCACTTCTTTATCCCGTGCCGTTATAGGCTACAGATATAAGACTCAGTATATACATGTAGACAGGCATCTTCACGTGCTGGCTATGAAAAGGCGCTATAATAATCAATCTTCCCAATTCAAACATATTACATTCATAATGATTCATTCAGAAATGCATTTGTATCTAAACATTTATGTAAAGTGATTTTTTTATGAAGGCACTTGTGACTCGATATATAATCTATTACAACTCTTTACAGCAAGTCAATAGGAATAGGCCTATCAAGACAGTGTGTTCGCTCAATTCAAGAATGTGTTTCGGCTGAAGTATATTTAACTAGGCTATATTATACGCATTCCCAAAAAATTGCACCCAGTTAACTTTCAACTTTCGCAACCATAGGCATTTGTTTAACTGAAGATGGGAAGGAATGGCAAAATAAATAATAAATTAGGATGTTTATGAGAAGCAATTACCTCTCTGCGTCGTCAAAATGAATAGTAGCTTGATGTGGGTGACAGCAAATGACTCTCTCGTATAAGAGTTAAATGATTCCTAACCTATGTAGGTCATACCAATTGTTAAGCTTATACTTTATCTAAATCATATAGCAATTTATCATTCTTTATCTATGTCATAGCCAATGGCATACGTGCATGTATGTAGGTATACGTGGGGAACGGGTTACCCCTGGAAGAGCCGTCTCGTCTTTGAGTCTCCTTCTCTTTGTTCTATATACACCAGTCCTTGAGGACTGCTCTCTTCCGCCAAGCCTGGATAATAACCGATCTCCGATGGGTGCCATATGAATTTGATTGAAAAGAGTGGAAACATTCTAGAGAAGATGATGGTTGATTGATGGATTATTTTGGCTTTGCATGATGATGAAGATCATAGGCGTACGCGAGATTTCAGCAGTGGGGGGGGAATTGAAGTTCTGCCCGAAAAATATATCCGGCAAAAAAGTTGACGACCTTTTTTTAGTCGTTCGGGGCTGTGTTTGCCCCGAAAAACCAGACTTGCCGAAAATTGGAGGGGGGCATTTGCACCCCTCTGGGCCCCCGCCTCGTATACGCCTATAATGATGATGATGACAATGATGATGATGACGACGACTACGACGACGTATGCTTAATAATCACTATTCCAAATGACCCAGAACAATTATTATCAACAAAAGCCACACCTCTGCCTCTAGCGTATAAACAAAAACTACATTAACAAGAGAGCAGCCAAGATCTCATATAGACAACCAAGTACAAAGATCAACAGCCTCCGAAAGTCAAAACAATTCCGACAGACAAAGGAACATAATAATGTTTCCAGACAAAGCAAAATCTCATTGTACTTTTCTTGGTTTTCCCGGACAATAATCTGAATACATATAATAAAGCTATCTTTGTAACTGTATGCCTATTCGAAATACAGTTCCTTCACACAATGTTCCTTCAATCAATGTTCCTTCAATCAATGTCTCTTTCATCAATTTTTCTACAATCAATTTTTCTTTAATCAATGTTTCTTTAATCAATTTTCCTTCAATCAATGTTTGTTTAAATCAATGTTTCTTTAATCAATTTTCCTTCAATCAACTCTCTTCAATAAATGTTCCTTCAATCAATGTTTCTTTAATCATCGTTCCTTCAATTAACTATCACCTTGCCTAGACATTCTCCACTCTTTCAATCAATCAATCAATCAATCAATCAAAACTTATATAGCGCCCATTCACGTCCTCTCCTGACCCAGGCCTGCAGGAGGAAGACAGACCGCACTCTTGAGCGACTGGTAGAACAAAGAGGAGGAGGGGTACCCTGAGTGGGGGAGAGGACGGTTCCCCAACGGAAGCCCCTTCCTCGTAACACATGTCCGGAGCACATGAAAGCTTTCTCTGATTGATTGATTGCTCAGAGCAGGCTCGCTTTTCTGCCACAGTATCCATGACTCATTCTTTCGTCTTCTTGGCCAACCAAGACGATACTCTAAGACTCTAAGTCTAAGAAGTTGCTACAGTACTCCACTTCAAATGCGTTAATTTTTGTCCATTCATTTTTAAGCATCAGCAGAGCTATTATATTGCTCTTAGATTGCAGTGGCTTGTATAGGATTCAGCTCTCGAAGTCACCAACTACAGTCTGACGTCGACAATAATATGTAGCATTGTAATTTGTAGCTGTGACAGCTGGTCAATAATAAAGAAAGATTAAGCAAAAAGCTTTATGCTATACGATGTATGCAAGCCAAACTGTACTGTATTGTACTATAATAATATTATAATATGTTGTAGGAGTATATATTGTATTGATTACAATCAATAACATGTAAATAAATATGAATGCATGAAGTCAATGCAGGTTTCCTGCTAATATTATGGACTGATAGGTGAACGCTATGAACTAAATCCATTTAATTGTGTTTCGGTAGGTGGCGTTTTGAGAATTACAGAGGAGAGACAGACAGACAGACAGACAGACAGACAGACAGACAGACAGACAGACAGACAGACAGACAGACAGACAGACAGACAGACAGACAGACAGACAGACAGACACACAGATAGACAGACAGACAGACAGACAGACAGACAGAGGAAGAGAGACAGAGGGAGAGAAACAGAGGGAGAGAGACAGACAGACACAGACAAACAGACAGACACAGACAGAGACAGAGACAGACAGAGACAGAGTGAGAGAGCGAGAGAGAGAGAGACAGGCAAACAGACAGAAACACATATAGACAGACAGACAGACAGACAGACAGACGCAGCTGTATTAATTTTGATGGACGACCTCCTTCCAAATTTCAGAAGAAATTCAATCGATGTTAGTGAGCAATTGTCTGTGTAGGCGGATTCGATTATTATCAGAGTCCCTACAGCCTACCGAAGGACCGCCTCAATGGTAGGCTATATCTCGGACCTGCAGTATGCATTACAGGCGGAACAGTCTAACCGTGTGAAGGTCAGACAAACAACCAGACGGTTAGCACCAAAGCCTAAATCAGTCGGTTCACAGTAGACAAAAAAATATTGGAAGAAACAGTCCCACGGGGACGTATGTGGTAGAAACCAGACAACCGAAAAGAAATCCTGATCACGATAAGCGGGAGAAAAAAGACCTCCTTTGCAAGACTGCAATTAAACACTGGCAGCGGCTAATTTAAGGCGCGATAGAAACCGATTCGGGACGGGATCGGAGTTGTGCTCGGGATAAGCAGCAGACATCCAGTCCTATGAACGAGTAGGTTATCAGTAGCTTCAGCTAAAACTATTCATGGAATGAATGTGCTGGCACCTTATCTAATCTAGTGGATGTTTGCATGAAAGTACGCATGTTGCATCATGTATGTACGCACATGTACGTATGGATATCTTCATGTAAAGTGAATGTGTAATAATCTGCATGTATGTACAAGCTATGTATGTATGGATATCTGCATAAAACATGAATGTATGGATGGATGGATGGATGGATGGATTGATAGATGGATGGAGGGATGGATGGCTGGATGGCTGGATGGATGGTTGGATTGATTGATTGATAGGTGGATGGATGGATGAATTGATTGATTGATGGATGGATGGATGGATGGATGGATGGATGGATGGATGGATGGATGGATGGATGGAGGATAGATGAATTGATGGATGGATGGATGGATGGATGGATGGAGGATAGATTGTTGGATGGATGGATTGATTGATTTATGGATGGATGGATGGATGAATAGATGGATGAATAGATGGATGGATGGATGGATGGATGGATGGATGGATGGATGGATGGATGGATGGATGGATGGATGGATGGATGGATGCAAATAGACAGTCACATGCACACAAACCCACAGATGGACATAGACAGAAAGACATGCAGGCAGACAGAAGGACGGATGGTCCAATGGCTAGATAGACAACCACAAGCACGCAACAGGACGCCTCTTTTCAATAATTCCAGCGGCATGCAGACAGACAGATAGACAGACAGACAGGCACACAGACAGACAGACACACAGACAGACGGACAGATAGACAGACAGACAGATAGGCACATAGACAGGCACACAGATAGACATAACCTTCAGAAGGTTAAGCATTGCTTTTTTCCTGTAAACGAGAGAAGCCAAGCATATTAATAATTATATGTTCTTCTACCAGTGGCTGCTCTAATGCCGTCAGTCCATATCTTCGGATATGGAGGGGGTCTAAAAAACTTGCCCAAACCGGTTCAAATAAACAAGCCATCATCATCATCATCAGCAGCAGCAGCAGCAACAGCAGCAGCAGCATCAGCAGCAACAGCAGCAGTAGCAGATGCTGGTGGTGGTATTCTGGCAAATGCTGTTTAGCGCTCATCTCTCGTTGGACTTTGACTCGACCTTAATTGTCAAAGTCTGACAGACAGGAGACATAAAACAGCAAATAACAATGCTTTATTGTCACCTATGCTGACTTAACATGGAGGCCTTTGCGTAAACATTGAGCGAGGAGGATAGCAAATGGAAAGAGGATTAAGCCGAAAGGTGATATTTGGTGTTGACATTTAAACACCATCAGGTCACGGCAGAGACGCAGTAAGATCAGCGCGAGTTCCAGTTCTGTTATTACCTTCCAGGGGTCCTCTGACAAATCACCAGTCCACCACGCACATTATAGGCCTACTGGTATGATCCAGGGTGAGAATTGCCTGGGGGTTGGGGGTTTCAACCCCCCCAGTCTTTCTTACAGCCCCATAGTAAACTCTGTTTTTTCACACCCAGTTCCAAGTTTATCATAGGCCAACCCCCTAGTTATTTTTCCACAATTCTCACACTGCCGGTATCTATATTATTATCGTAATCGTAATTGTAAACTCCAAGAGTTAGTAGCCTATAATAATGGCGCACAACTTTGGAGCTAAGAGCACCAGCGTGCTCACCAGCGCTGGCTATAATAGCACTAGAGGGGTTGTCTATAAAATCAAAGTTCAGTGGAGGTCCGAGGTCCTATAATAGACTCCAGAATTCTTCATCCGCAGGGGTTCGCTGGTAGCTGGGTCTTAATCAAAACCCGATCCTTTTCATTGGATTCATTTCATCTGGTGGCCTATATATGTGTATGTAGCTGCTTCCGTTCTTTCTCGGACTTCCTGTTGTACTTGGCACTCGACCGGATCACCCTGGAATTTACGTGCATATAAGTTCGTCTGTAATTCACAAATGGACGGACAGATGTATGGTCCAGGATGGATGAATGGATGGATGGATGGAGGGATGAATTGCTGGATGGATGGATGGATGAATGGATGGATGGATGGATGGATGAATTGCTGGATGGATGGATGAATGGATGGACGGGTGGATGGAAGGGCTGATGGATGCATGGTAGTACAAGTAATCAATGTATTTAAACATCATAAAATTCTCATTTCTGCGTGACCTTGCACACGGTTAACATGTTTGTGCAGCTACTGCTCATGATCAATCAATCAATCAATCAGTAAAGCAATCGCTTATTTTGTAACCAACCAATCATTTTTTACAGTTATTAATTGCAAGTCACAAATTCAAAAGGGAATGGCCACAAGGATAGGAAATGATGATGATGATGATGACGATGATGATGATGATGATGATGATGATGATGATGATGATGATGATGATGATGACGATGACGATGATGATGACGACGACGATGGTGAAGACGACAATGCAAAAGTGTTTTGCACATCAGTCTACGATCACTGCAAATATGAATTCACACTAGATCCGTTCTCAAATCTCAATCCTAAACAAGATGGCGACTGATGCTGTTGTATGCAAAGGCTACGGAAAATGAAACCACCACTACAGTTTTACCATCAGCACCATATATAGGCCTACACATGGCGGTTGCTTCACGATATTAGCCATCCTCGTTTGTCTCACAACAGACCTGAAGCAAGTCAACACTTGCCACAAATTGGCGCAACATAAGCGAGTTATAAGCTTAGACCCATTGGACGCGGCTATTTGAAAATCGACCTTTTGACCTTAACCACTTAAAGTCATCAACTCCACCAAAAGCAGGAGAGGTTCAGATAAACTTGATGCAAAGCGGAAATCGTTGATTTTTTCGCCTTGTTCGACGATCTTTGGAATTCAGAGCTCGGACTGGTGGTGAGATCGGTGCAAATGAGTCAGCTCATAACAACCCACGACTCCACGGTGGATAACTGGACACGCTCAATAAGTGATAAGTCAAACGAATTCATTCATTCACGCATTCATTCGTGCATTCATTCATTCATGCATTCATTCATTCATTCATTCATTCATTCATTCATTCATTCATGCATTCATTTATCCACTCATTCATTCATTCATTCATTCATTTATCCACTCATTCATTTATCCACTCATTCATTCATTCAATGGACTTATAATAATAGGTTATAACGACCCTTCAAGAAACATACTCAGGATCAACCCCAGTCCAACCACGGCAAACGAAAAAAGACTTGAGAGTTATGAAACAAAGTTTGATTGGTCAGATGTAGGCCTACATGTATAGGTTTAATAAACGCAGCTTTTAATTAATTAATCAATGCCTAAATTACTTTACAATTAACTGCCTAAAACCTAAAAAATGACCTAGGCCTATATGCAAGAATAGAAATGAAGAACATTTATGATCTAATTGCTAACTGCGGAAACCGACAGAGCAGACGATGTTATATGTGCAATGTGTGCATGCTCAATGATTGCTCACTTGCTCATCTGAATAGAAGTTCTCTTAAAGTAGAGGTCAGATCTATGAAAAGAGCGAAAATGCAACAATAAGCCCGGATATGTGTAGGATAATCGACAAACACGACACATGTTTATCTAGTAGGCTATAATATTATATTATATGACACCTTGTGTTGTTCGAAGCAGAAGGCCTAATAACAACAGGGCCTACCAACAATAGCGCCTGCTAACAACAAGGCCTACCAACAAAGTGCATGCTAACAACAGGGCTTACTAACAGTAGCGGCTGCTAGCAATAGGGCCTACTAACAATAGGGCCTATAAACAACCAGTGTCGGCACCACGTTCTTTGTAACCAGGGCATAGCCTATAACCAGGGCAGTTATAGGCCTAATAGTGACCAGCGCGGAATGATCTATGCTCCAAATTAATAGGCCTACTCGGCAATGAGTCGGCAAGGAAACAATTCTGGCTGGGCCACGAAGAGGGCAAAGGACTTTTCACTAGACTTAGGGCCTAGGCGAATCTCAGGCGCCTCTGTAACTCCGTAGCTGCAGTGACCACTGACCAGGGCAAGGTTAATTAACTGCAGACGGACGCAGCGCAGAAGCTCGAAGGGGATGAGGCAGGCTCATCAGTCGACTGATGGTCAAAGTCCACACTCTCCAGAGCATCCATTCAGAGAGATAAGAAATTGAGCTTCACCCCACTGTAGGGTTGCAGGATAAAACAAAGGAAGAGACTCCTGTTGGTTATGCCTTTAGCATTGCTATTTGCTGTGTACTGCAACAGTTGTGGTGCATGTATGTAAATAATTAACATTGAACTTCACTTCAGTGAGTTACAGAGGAACTCAAATGAAAACTACCGGCCTAGGTAAGCTATCTGAAGTAATTTTAGAGAAAGAACGTTTTAAGCAGAACAGTCATTGTTTGCCAGAACAAGTGATGAATTGATAATGATGGTCAAACTTATACGAGTTAAGTCTGACATCAGCATGAAAGAAAACTCATTCTGATGGCGAGTAAAGTCATTTTCAAGTTTTGTAAGGTTCAAAATCTAAGCAATAATAATGTCTAACATTGCAGCCATGGACACACGCTGTGATGAGACCGAATACCAAATTTTCACACACACACACACACACGTGTATATATAATTATATAGATCTATATAGTTACATGTAGTTTATGCAAGTGCAAGTTTTAAATTGGAACAGGTTACAATCCCTCTTGTCAGGTAGGCTATATGTAGTGGCACGCGGACGGTAGGGGTGATAGTTTGTGGCACACTGAGTACAAAAGGTTGGCCACCACTGCACTAGAGCATTTGCCCTGGCATGCCCTAGCCTAGCACCACCGCTGCTAACAACAGGGCTTAGGCATAGACTTCTAGGCGCTAAAGATATACATATAGGAGTCCTTGGCTTAGGCTACTAGCATGGCATTGGTCTACTAAACGCACCCGTGTGAGTGTCGACATGACTTCATCTCGCTCTGCCCAGTCTCAGCAATAAAAAATTTACATGCGCGATATCAGTTTGTTCCAAAAATTCAACATCAAAGGCGGTATCAGAAAAAATTCAACATCAAACGCTCAAATCCAGATTAAAATTCCCGGATACGTACACGGGTCAACTACTGGATGAGATGAGTCACGATACGATCAAACTTCCGACTATTTTAAAGCTGGATTTTGAGTAAGCAAGCGTAAGGCCGAGAGAGAGCCAACGCTATTAGCAACCTTGGCCGTTAACCCAGAGGTCACGAGTTCAGATCCGAAAGATACAGTGTAGGCCTACTTCAAAGTTTCTGTTGACTATCGCCCTCTAACGAACGGAGCCATAAAATCTGTACGTCGGCTGCACACTGGTATACTGGTATACTGCGAAGTGTTCATGTGTTGAGTCAGGCAACAGACGTGTGTTGAATTGACTGGCCAGTTGTTCTATCTGGAAGGTGAGGTCATGGACTTGAAGTTACCAACAGTTTAAGATAGTTGTCTTTAACGGTTTGCATAACAAACAGAGGCCGACAAAATATATTCTTCTAAATGATATATGCTTATAAGATTGGAGCCGGAAGGTACGAGGTTCGAATCCACCTCGCCGCGTAAGGACCTTGGGCAAGTCCTTCACTCCCAATTGCTCAGCGCTTCGGCGTGAAACTCCGAAGCATTGTCCGCTCTGCATTCGGGAGCGCCTTTGAGTAGAGAGAGCTTGAAGGGGCGCTACAACAAGTGCACATACAAACAATATATGCAAGCACATACAGGCCCATTTTATCCTATGTTCCTACAACGATGGCGTGTTTACTTTCAAATATGCCAATTAGAACCCAGTCAAAATTGTCATCTTTGTACTCTGTACAGGCCGACTGTAATTAAAGCCGACAGTAATTACTGCTGATAATTAATTATGGGTACTTTTCAGGATCACAAGAAATCTCGTAAACAAAAGTCACATGTTTCGTTCTAAATTTATGAGTGCATGTTCTGGTGGCGCTATATAAGTGCACTGTTACAATACACAGTAAAATAACCAAGCTGCGCATAATTTGTACTGTAATGCAACCAAATTACATGTAAAGCTACACGATAAAGAACCACGCTACGTGTCTTTGACAGGTAGGCCATGGCATACTTAAAAGACAATAATCAATACATGCAATTGTCGTGATAAGGTTGATACCTTGATACATGTAGGCCTACCTATTAAATAGGCTATTACAACTATCATGAAGCAAATCTTTCTTCCTAACGTTTAAGTATGCATGTATGTATGCACTAGACTAGAGCACTGCTATTATATGGCGTTCCTTAGGTAACTCACTAGGTGCTCCTGCAAGGCTACCACTAAAACATAATATCATACTGCCTGAGACGGACTGCAAAATAATGTTTCTAGAACTGAACGGAAATAAGCATGACCTTAAGAATAATGTTGTTTATATCATCAACAGAGGTGACTGCATTGGAACAGAACTTGCAATCAGCTTAAGCTGTACCGTACATTGCACAAATCATGCATCGTTTAAATTGGTCTATTTACAGAATAACATCAATTTATAGACTAGCAGCGTGCCAGTAGGCCTATCCCACAGATAGCAAGAAATAAAGATCATGGCAATCATTTGATATATGGTTGAATTCTTATTTGATACAATTCTTGCTTGTGTCTATACAACCTACTTATATCAATTGCACATGTTTAATAGATTAATGTGTAACTATGAACTGCATATATGCGCTGCAGCGCGCGCGCACACACACACACACACACACAATATTTATAATTTATAATAATAGCATAGGATTTAAGGTGGCAGATAGGGCGTATCCTATCGTTGACGGCGGCAAATGTAATGCACATAACTCAGTGGCGGCGGGAGGCAGACATTAATGTCTTCAGGGTTAGGATGCTATGAGGCAGACATTAATGTCTTCAGGGTCAGGATGCTACGGGGTTGCGCCTGCAGCATTTCGCAATTGTGTGGCTAATTCTTTAACTTGTATATTGTTTGTCTATTGTTTACCCTTTCAGCAGGAGGTGCCAGAAGGATGGAGGCAGGCATGCAGGGAGGGTATGAAGATGAGAAGGAGAATGATGGATGAATGGATGGATGAATGGATGGATGGATGGATGGACGAATGAACGGGTGAGTAGGTGGGTGGGTTGGGGATGGATGGATGAACGGACGGACGGACGAACGGACGGACGAACGGGCGGGCGGGCGGACGGACGGACGGACGTACGGTCGGTACGGATGGATGGATGGACAGGCAGACAGGCAGGCAGGCAGCAGGCAGGCACAAAATGCAGCCAGAGTATGACAAGGGCAGTGGCAGTGGCAGTGGCAGTGGCAGAGACAGGGAACCGACGAAAGGCAGAAGAACATTGATGTCTTGGAATAGGGTATGTTGAATAGGGAATGTTGAATAGGGAATGTTGAATAGGGAATGTTGAATAGGGAATGATGAATAGGGAATGTTGAATAGGGAAAGTTGAATAGGAAATGTTGAATAGGGAATGTTGAATAGGGAATGTTGAATAGGGAATGTTGAATAGGGAATGTTGAATAGGGAATGTTGAATAGGGAATGTTGAATAGGGAATGTTGAATAGGGAATGTTGAATAGGGAATGTTGAATAGGGAATGTTCAATAGGGAATGTTCAATAGGGAATGTTGAGGCCTGCAGTGTGAGCAGGATGCAGATACTCGGCTGAGATACAACACAGAGAGAGAGGTGTCATCACATCACCACCTAATTGATGAATGCCCGAATGCTGCTACCACAGATACATCTATAGACTCTAGAGAGTAGAGACGACATCACGATACTTTAATAACCACTGACGCTACACTGCAGAGGCCTTCAATGTCATGACCCCAGCATATTTAGACTATAAAAGCAGAAGGATCATTAGCATGAATAGCATAACAGCAGCCTGCAGAGTTTACAAACTGGTGGGGTGATTTAGAGAAGGCGTAAACAGCTTAATAAGCTTGACAGACATTTCTGCATAATCAGGACTGTATAATCGAATCTAATATAACATTTATAAAGCGCTTCTCACAGTAGAGCTATTCAGAAGCGCTCTCAGCGTGACAGGCCCATAAAAAGGGAGAGTCTTCAAGCAGTGAAGAGATGCAGATGAATTTCCCCATCAGAATCCTGCTACGAATTCCAGAGGGCGTCATTTATTATGTAAGTCCACATTGAGGGATCCACAAAAGCAAAAACCTGATGCTGTGTTAATGAAGTTCGTGACCGAGGTACAACTAGAATTACTAGATCAAGGCGGTCAGCATGCAGATATAATATATTGTATATCATTGTATGCATATTAAAATGCATAAATGTTTGCATAAACGTATAGGCAACGATGCATATATGTATTTATGTTGTCCAAAGACCGGTAAGATATATGAAGGTCAGAGTCCGTTGCCAGAGTATGCAAGTATGTATTCATGTATAATTATATGTGTATATGCAAACTATGCATGTATGTGTGTAATAATGTAGGCTATGCACGCATCATGTGTCGCATGCATGTGCATGTGTAATCCATCTATGCACGCACGTATGAATGTGTTACTGTTACATGGTGCCCATGAGACTGTCAAAGTAACAGACTGGAGAAAACAAAAACATTCAAGTCACTTTTCCAGTGAATGCATTGCAAAGACTCTTTAAATAATTGACTATCTTTTAAAACAATATTTTCAAGGACTATCGTGGCCCATGGGCGTTCTCCGGAAATATGCCGCATACTTGCGGTCCTTCCGTCAAATTAACAACAAATCTGGTTGGCTAGGCCGAGAGTAGCCTAATCTAATGACATCATCAAAACAGCTGCGAAGTCTTCAATCAATACAGACTTTGAAGTTCAAGTGCACAAACCAACTGACAAAACATAACTATAGACATAATTTATATTTCGACGCTGGGCTTGTTTGTGATGCGGAGTGCATGGGCGTTGACTCGGCGGCTCTGGGGCCGACAGAGCAAGTCATTGCGCAATGCGCACCACTCTTAACTTAGGCTAAAATTAAGGTAATAGGCAAATTATAGCCTAAATCTCCGAAGTAGGCCTACCTCAGCTCAACGCAAATTATAGGCCTAGCTGTGTAGCATGTGTCCTAAATTATTATAGGCTAGGCTAAATGATTGCATTTATAATTGAAACAGTTATTTAGCGGTTTCGATTAAAATGCTCAGAAACAGGATTTAATAGGCCACAATTAATGTCACTGCGGAAAGACGTGTGGTGCAAGGATGGAAAACGAGGCTTCGTTATTGAACAGGCAGCACAGCCAACTTGCATAAGTAGGCCTACAAGGACAGACGGTCTACAAGTCTAAAAGACAGACATAACCGCGTATAGCCCTATGTTTTTTTTACTATACACGCTTACCAAATTAAATCACCCAGCTAAGCGTTAATTAATTAGGCCATAATTAATTTAGAGTTAATTAGGCGTCTATTTACTACGACATGATTGCGACTTCCGGGAAGTGACATCCCTTTACATCAGCACTCATGCAGCGAATTGAGTATTATGATAATATTAGGCTATCTACTCTAGTCTGGCGCTGCATGCTAGGCCTTGAATGTTTCTGCCTACCTTTGTGAGCTCTGTAGCACTATTATAGTTCTCACTATTTCCGCCCCTTTCGTTCGACTGAACAAAGTCTGATCTCTGTCCCTTTTGCTCGTAGGCCTATATAGCCTACCTCCACTATGCAGAACCGCGCTTTTTCAGTGGCAGAACCCTCAACCTGAAATGGTCTTCCTCTAACCCACTGCTCTCTTTGTAAAAATCCTTCTCAGGCTTTCCTGAAGTTTCCTTTCTCATCTTAAGACAGTTTTATTTGTCCGCGTTGAGATTGGGAGCGCCTCTGAGTAGCCCCTTCAAGAGGCGCTATATAAATGCATCTTATGAATGATTGGATGAACTTAACTAACCTCGATCCATTTTTCTGTTTCTTGTAGCGCCATTTCTTTGAAGTATTCCATTTCCTCGTTGAGACGAGGACGAATCTCAAAGCCGCCTGCTGAATCTGGTGGCAGGTCCGACATCGTGGTGGTAAGCCTATGCTGTCCAGGAAAGTGGACTAAGTCAAATGAAGTATAGAACAGGATGCGAAGGTAGGCCTTCTGTATGCCATAGGCCTGTACAGCACTCTCGAATGTCGGTCACGCTCAGCAAGAAACGTAAAACTCCACGAAATCCGGATTAGAGCTAATTAACTCCTGTATAGTTAAAGCGGCAATAAGTCTATCATAATTATGCAAATCTTTTCATCAACAAGAAGTTTGTCAGCCTAGTCTAATAATAATACTAGGCTAATCCGATGTTAGCTGTTTCGAACTGCACCCGTAAATTAACGAAACTGGAGAAGAGGGGCGCGCGTGACCGACGGAAGAAATCTCGAGGGTTCAGTTTTAAGTACACAGCACAGACTGATCTCTGCTTCTTCTTCTTCTTCGCAGCTCATTAGCATTACTACAGATCAGCAGCAGCAGCAGCTTCAGTATCCCAACAGAAGTACAAGATGCTTTGCACGAAAGAGGTGGAGTTCGAAATAATCAGCAGCTACAGCAACCGTAAAGGCTGCAGGCTGATGCAGATTGACGTACGGGATGTACATAGTGCGTATACTGGCTAACGATCGAGCAGCCTAAGCGTAAGAAAGGCGTGCTTGTGAGATATAGGCCGCATGCTGCCAAAGTGATGCCAGCGAAAATTTCAAGACCATCACACACTACCCATATCCACAATTAATACGTACGTACCTACGTACACACATACATACGCACATACGTACATACATACGCACATACGTGCATACGTACGTAGTTACGTATGTACATACATGTACATACTCACACACGCATGCACACATGCATACATATAATACATACATATTATTACTTACATTTTCGTTCTTATTGCAGTCACACCAGGGTTGCGAATGTATTTCGCATTACAAGAGAGCCTGATCATGCAGTTATGACCCACCGTGACCTACGGGTCAACTCCTGTATGCCTATAGAATTACCCCCATTAGGCTGTCCTATCAATTAGGTCTATATTAAGCTTATACGACACGTTTACAGGACGCGGATCTCCAGTCATTCACATGTATAATAATGCTATTTTTAATGGACGGAAGCTTTAGTTACGGTAGCTCGCAAGTGCCAATTGTCACGCCAATAAACCCAATAACACCTTATTAATTTGATTTCGTAGACGCTTTGTGGCACTTACCAGCCACCGTACCACTCGGCTTCTTAGTCACAGAAATCTCCCTTCTCCATGTAAGGTATTCTGGAAGAGTTGTTCATAACTGCCTGCATGTGATTACGTAGCTACTTATCCATTGTAGTGTGTAGTGTGTACACTGTGTAGTGTGCGCCTATCTTAAGTAGCTGGGAGATCGTGCACGCTGTTTTATCTCCAACAACCGCTGAGTCTAAATATAGCCACCGGCGCACAGCCAGAACGAGGCTCAGCGTCCGTTATTTATATTAAGCTGGAGCCGCCGTCTGCAGATGCTAGTTGCTGATTGACAAACGGACAGACAGACAGACAGACAGACAGACAGACAGACAGACAGACAGACAGACAGACAGACAGACAAACGGACAAACGGACAGACAGACAGACGGACAGACATACAGGCAGGCAGACAGACAGACGGACATGCGGGCGGACAGACAGTCTAAGACAGACAGACGAACAGACAGGCAGACAGACGGACGGTCAGACAGACACTCTGAGACAGATAGACGGACGCACGGACAGACTCACTGATCGACTGAGTAGTTTACACGCTGATTGGCTGAATATAATATTATGAATGAGCACACTACACATTCTATTCAATAGATGGCTAGATGCTAATACAGATTGGTATACATAGGCCTACACACGGACAGGTCTACATACGCATCTTGTGCGTACGCGCACTTGTATGCGTTTGAGACAGACAGAGTGAGAGACATCTTTGGTCGCACCATCTGTCACTGGCAATATATAAATGTGAAGATAAACTTCATCTACGCCAATTTATTTATTTAGCTCATATCCATCGTTAATTTACACGCGTAGATTAATTACCTCACTCACAAGCTCCCTTACATTACATTATATTTGTTTGGAGGTGTTCGACATTGCACTGGTTAGCAAACTGGAACAAAAATGGAGTTCAAATTACTCAAAATGCAGAATCTGGTTTGAGATTTCTGCTACAACAGCAGCGCCCTCTGCTAACTATTCCGTAATGAATACACCAACCACACACTGTCAGTGGGAAGATGAGACGGCAAGGGAGAGGACTGGCCACCAGGCCTCGTATGCTGAGGCTAAAACATAGTCGCTAACACTCAATGATACCAATGGATTCCTCGGGTTATCTATCTTAAGAACAGCTCTTTTCTTCTTCTTCTTCTTCTTACGTTATTTATTTAACATTATTTATTTAACGTTGTTTCCAATATTTATTTAGTTTCCCAGCTTGATCGACTTAAATGAATAGCAGAGGGAAGTCGAAATACACAAACCCACTTCGTAAAATCAACAAACAACAAAACCAGTTCCGACAAACCAGGAAGGACAACAATTCTGACAAAGAACAATTTAATGGTTATTATTAATCACGAATGACACACGAAACCAGGGAACAATACATCTAAATGGTATTGACATCAACTACCTCTTATTATGCATATGCAAGCTACGTGACCCATAATAATAATTAGTGATGAATCTGGGACAAATTGCTCGCACAGCAAAGCTCAGCTTCACCAAAACTCGGCCTGAGGTATGCCGCTCAAGTACAGTTTAAATAATTATTTCTGTTTCAAAATTATTATGGCTTGGCAAAACTTCCCTCATTTCTTCCTGTTAAGTTAATAATTATAGACTGCAATAATGATAAGTGATGACTAACAATAATATTATAATGATAATAATTATGTACTGTTCAAATTACTATAAATACTGGACAATAGATTAGTTGCGATATTATACATGCTGGTCTTTTAAACATTTTGCATTCCATACAAGCAGAGTCTACTTCATCGGCATTGCATTGAAGATTGGTTCTTATGACGAGATGGTCAACATTGGTGCATGTAACCCAGATTTCACAATTGGCCCCATTTCCTCCATCTAATTTCGACCACACTGCTACAACAGACAAATGAGTTCCAACAAGGATTTAACTTGAACAAATTTTGGATTAGATTTCCCCCCTTCCCCTGTTGAATCAAGACTTCAAGTACAAGTATCGAAGGTCAACCTAAGTACCCAAGGTCAACCAGAAAATACAAATACTTACGGTTAACCTACAAACATAATTCAATCAACATTATACAAGAATTCTGGCATCAATTACAAGTACCAAAGCAAAAATACACTTGTTTAGAACTGTTTTCCAACCAGATAGCACTACACATTTTAAATATAAATCCCTGATAAATAATATTCATGCATCTAATACAGTTGCATAACTTTAGGTTGATAAAGCTCTCTTTTCAAAGTTCAGAAGACAAAACCGTTTTCGTTCCACGAAACAATACAAGTCTCCAGTTATACACGACTTTACAATGATTACTTTAATAGGCTGTCAGCAGTTGTATTCGCAGGTTTTACAATTTACAGCATGAACATTGAACAAGACAACACGGATATGCATTCAAAAGAAAATACAGTATAGTTTGACTAAAGAAATACCTGCACAACGCAAGTGAATATGCCCTTACACAGATAATCCAATGACTCCTTTAGACTAACGACGAAACATACACTATGCTTGGTTTGGAACTCTTTTCGTCTACTACATCCCACAGAGGTGTGAAACTAAGATGATTTCAGGGAAGCACAATACCAGGTCACATTAAAAAATCATACAAGACAAAGAATGGCAGCTATGGTACATCTAACACACCACAATAGCATGCACATATACATTTTGCTTTACTGTAAACTCAAACCCAAGAAAAGAAATTGTTAAAGATTAAATCCATAAAAAAAACAACTGCATGTTAAGTTCATACAGAAAAGAAATGTCAATACATTCATCTTAAGGCAAAGTGGATCTCTTCATGCGTGTATTGGAACCCACTTTGTTTCAAGTATGCAACATTGCTAAATGCATTGAACATCAACACTTGCACAAAATAAATCAAAAATGTCAAGCAATGAAGCGCAAAGAAACTTTCTAAAACTGTCTGATTGACTCGGAATGCAGAGTCGCTGGAAGACGCTAGACTGATATGACAACGATTTACTCATTTGCATTCGGAAAAAAAACCCGCTAAATTAAAAACGCAAGACAAATCGACGGCTCGCATTTAGTATTCTGATGTCCCGACATTTAGAAAACTTCTACAAAAAAACTACACAGCCTCAGAAATCTGTTCCAGTAACTTTTCGGCGGTATACAACAATCTACCGTTTCGATGTGAATGATCGTGTCCGTGGTAACGAAGCGTATGGTGTTAATCGTGGCGAGTGATTTGTTGAATCATTGGTGCGTCCATCGGTGCATTCGTGAACAGACTGCCGACGTAGGCGTGCGTGCCCCACAGGTGATGGCTGATGACCTTGCAGCAGCCAAGGTCCTCGATTCCGAAGCCCAGCTTGCGGTAGCGCTCGTCCGTTTCGAAGAGCGTTGCGTTCGTGTGCGCACCAAAGTACTGGGTGGAGTAACAACAGAAGTGCCATCAATTTAAAGCATTTGTCAATGCTGATAATGCCAAGCAACACTTGCCCACTAGTTAGTGTGAATGCAAGTATGAAGGGACTAGGTTCAAGCCTCAACTAGTAATGGTTGCTGTGCAATTACATAAGTATACTCTTTAAAAAGACAATTTACAACTGCAGACTTCCTTTGTTCGTCTCTACAGGCCGACATTCTTATCCATCGATCATGGTCCGTGATCCATTCCAACCCTAAGACTGTCCTATTTAGCCATGGTTGGGAGCACTTCCTAGTAGGTAGTCTTGATGGAGCGCTATGAAAAAGCTAAAATAAATGAATAATTTTGGTGCACAATCAATGTCTTGCATTTAAAAAGAATAAAGACATTAAAGAAACTTTATGTCCATCGCTCATAATTGATATTTCCCTCAGATCCAGTTTTACCGACATTGTGAACGCAACAAATGCCAGACAACAATAACAAAACTAGCAATAAACGATAAAACGGTGAACCAATTATTACAACCTTTTTATAATACAACACTTGAAATTACTCAGAAAAACAGCAGGATGAATTGCATGCAATTTTTAAAAAATACCTGAAAGAAAGCATATTCCAAGAAGGCTCCAGCACACTTAATACTTTATCTCAGACTTGCAACAACTTACTGGAAGTCCAGACGCTGGATCAACGAAGTCCGCCCAATACCCGACTTGCTGCAGAGACTGGCAGATGTCCTTTGCGCCTTCAATGAACTGCACAATAATCAAACACAAAGACTTGTGTCACACTGACAATCAATTTAAAGCAGACAAATGAACTCAGATCTAAAGTTATATAATAAACACATAGTCTCTTGCATTCCGTCATTCATGAAAGTCAAAATCTTTGCCATGCTTCCCTGTTATTGGGGACGACATATTGAAATGTTTGACTCTGAGATTTGTTGATGGTCATGGCGAATGAAGGAATGATTTCAAGATGACGAGAAGAAGGTGGCGGGAAAAAATTCAGGGCCGACGACTGAAAAGATTAATTACTAAAGCAGCTCTCACCAGGCGTCCAGGTTTACAATCTAGACGCAAAAGACAACCATGGGAGGAATTGAGACTCAACTGAAATTCTTTGGGGTGATTTCAAACAAAACCTGAAGAAATCGAATTTCTGACGTACGTTTTTCAGAAGCATTTCGCGTTCCTCTTCCACCGCCTCACTCCAGGAAGTCATGTCGTTGTCCGTCTTCTGACTCAACGTGATTATCGTGAAGTTGTCTTTGCTGAGGTTACGATTTGGGAAGAGATCCTGGAAATCTAGCCGTATACAAACACAAAGTAACATGAATGCCAGTGTCGGATTTTAATTCCAACATTATGTCCAACAGTAAGGCAAACATATGCTACAATAGCTATACAATAACTGTAAACAGCAAGGCAAGATGGCATTGTTAATGGCATGATATAGCAGAGAATGGCAAGGCCACCTGCTGATGGTACGTCAAACTGGAAATAACAATGCATGGCAATAAGTCAATAGCAAAGCAAGTTGGAATGGCAGGGAATTTGCTTTTTACTGACTAGGCAAGGTTGACTGCCTGTTATCTGTCAATCAATAAAGCTGTACAATTACTTCCATCTTAAAATCAAAATATTACAGGGCATAGAAGGTCGAAATAACAAATCAACGAATTAACAGAAACAGGCGTATAATCATTATCCTTCCATCAGCAAATACTGCACATCACAATTGTAATTAATCACATGACGAGTTAAAAAGAAGCCTAACAATCAATATAATCTAACCAAAAAAGTCTATATGCCACCGATAGAAAGTGCCATATGACAATCGATTGGAAACTGATCAGTGGGTTGAGTATAAAGGAAGCTGACCTTTACGCATGACGTCTGGGCAATCCTGAGCAATGCATTCAAGAAAATCGACCGATGTTGGCTTCAGCTGGACCGCCTTCAAGCAAAAAAATTAAAACATGCTTACAACACAATTTTAAGAAATCACATGGACCTCTGAAAATAAATTCCTCACAGGTATAGTTGCTGGCCGAAACAAAATAAATAAATACTTTCACTCAAATGCCAAGTTAGTTTTGTTTTTTTGGTAGGAATAAGTAGGAGTTAACTTCAATTTTTGATCTATCAACATTCTTTTTTATATAGAGGTCAGAACCATCAGCTGACACTAATCTCTGTGAATATCAATTGCCATCGCTTAATTTGGTTGGCTATTTAAGGGCCCAATCAAGTGGACCTAGGTCCCTTCAGGTCCTAGTTTTGTACTCAATGAAGAACTTGTTTCTTCAGATTCTAAAAATGCAATTTCTAGAATCGTAGAGTTCTTTTGTTGAACAAATAAAACAAATTGATTGATTGTTAAGTAGAAATTTCAATCAATCGGAATCAATCAATCACAATTTACATGGTGTGGCCAGGTGTCCTTCAAAACCATCATGACCGCAATTGTAATCTCGCACCAACAAAAGTGAATCTGCAGGAACCAGCTAATTTATAATCGCTGCACATGAATAAGCACAATTGGCACCAAAAGTAGACTTATTACAAATACACTTGTGTAGCGCGGTGGTGTAGTGGTGGCGTCTTTGCCTTGGAGCCGGAAGGTTTGAGGTTCGAGTCCTTCACTCACAATTGCTCAGCGCTTCAGTGTGAAACTCCGATGCAGTGTCCGCTCTGCATTCTGGAGCGTCTCTGAGTAGAAAGAGCTTGAAGGGGCGCTATAATAAGTGCACATACAAAAAAAAACCCAAAAAAAACTTGCCTCTAAACTCTCACTGAACTGTTGCAGAACCGAAAGATCGCATTTCGAATTCAACGGCTGCACCAGCGTCGCACCTATACCAGGTGCAAACGGCAGACGATGACTCCGTGATTCCACGCTGCTTCCAGATCCACTCACAGACTCGGCTGAAAGAAAGACAAACAACTTCCTAATTCCAACTTCTCCATTTCCTGTGATCTGCGAAATAAATTCTGACAAGCTGGTTAGCGGGAGATTGCTAACTAGCAGTTTAATATTTCCCAGCGTGTTGCAAGATGTCTCCGTCACATGCTTCCACTTTACAAATGCCATGATAAGTCATCAGAACAACAATAATTATAATGCATTCACTTCTGACCTCAGATCCCAAAGTTAAAAAAAGGCCTTATAAACTGACAATAAATTATCAAAGTATCGTATCGTTAGATTTATATAGCACCTCTTACACAATAGCTAGCTATTCAGAGGCAAGTTAAAAAGCAAGCAGACTTTGTTCAGTTGCTGGATTTTCGTGATCGATTGATAAGTAGAGATTTCAATCAATCGTAAGGTGACCTGATTACAGCTTCGACTGGCGCACCATAGATTGATGTCTGCATGTGTTAGACACCGGTGCTTCAGAAGTCAATACTCAGTTGAACTTTGTGTAGTGACGAATGCAACTATATTCCGAACATTGTAATTTACGATAAAGCACAGACAATTTGTTTAGTCCATATGAAAATGATCCAGTTCTTTTACAAGCCTACCCGTTCTTAGAGCTGGTGGTGGGAGAACCTGTGGTGCTGGCACTGTGTCGACCGGAGAGAAAGCAGCAAAATGTCTCACTGCTGCCGTCAGGTTTGGCATGTAGGCCACAATGCGACACCTAGCAGAGAGCAACTGAAGTAAAACAGAAGAAAACAAGTTCTGTGAATCATTTCAATTAGAGAAATTGTTATCATACTCATCACACGCATGATCATCATCACGACCACCATATCGATCCTTAATGAGCGCTGCTCTGATGAAGACAACTACTGTAAACTGGTGCCAGAAAATGCTTGGCTTCTAAAATTCTTGATTCCACAGATCAAAATCTACGATTCTAGGTCGTTTTATAACTCTACGTTACTTATTTGACCTAACAGTTAAATGGGAATTTTTGCTCTTGAATTTTCTTTGGAACACAGTAAGATGAGGATCCAGTTTTAGCGAGAGCAATACATAGTTATGTAGCAACCTAGCCAGGTTCCGTGGACACTGTAAGCTTGGAGCCTTATCCATTAAAGAGACTTAACGAATGAAAAATATATAATAGAATAGGTATATGGAACACTTTTTAGGTAAGTAAAGAGCATGAAAAAGTTATCATGAATTATCCATAGCCCAAGCCACACGAAAAGTTCCCGCAAAGCAAGAAAACATGCCCAATGCCCAACGTCGTTTATGGACGGCCCCTAAGTATCAACTCTGAATTGGGACTTCTCTGGCGTCTGTGGTTTTACAGTTTCTGAGGATAGCTTGGCCCTAGTTGAACTTATGCCACTCTACAACTACGAAGCACAGCCACATCGAAAGGTTCCACAGTAATTCAAATATATAATAAAGCAACCACATAATTAAATCGTCACCTTTGGTGTACATGATCCACCACGTTCCTAAAAAAAGTCCAGAGACAATGAGAAAATGTCTAGAACAGTCATGAATGATGCGTCAGATTTCTGGTCAGCAATAGTCTCACAGAAGGCAACGGTGATTGACGTCGAAGTGTTGAATGGCATTGCAAGACATCATTGTTAATATTATTATTACTATTATTATTATTATAAGAAGAAGACTTATAAGTGCAAATTCCCATAACTATACAATGCGAATGCTCTAAAAAATTCACACATACATTACAGATGGACATTAATAGCACCTTTGAACAGTTCACGCTAACAGAAGCGTAACACAATCCAAGCAGAAAGTTTCAAGTGACGTATGTTATAATTATAATTATTTAGTTGTGTTAACTTGCACTTTAAAAACTTAAGAGAAGTAAATTACCCGTGCAGCCATCTTGATGCAGATTCCAATTCACAAGACAACCAGCCAGGAAGAACTATCCGTGCACAACAAGAAATAACCACCTTTTATTTGACAATTTATATATGCAGATGCTTCATTATAATGCATCTATTAATAATCAAGTATCAAAAACTAAATTCATCACTAATCATAAATTAATTGATGCATTTAGATGTTAATGCTTGATCATCAATAAATACCTGATGGATTATCAACAATATTGCTTAGGGATCATCCTGGTCCATCCATAAATGGCATCACACAACTAGAGGGTTCCACATCTGTGACAATATGCTAGATATCATATGAATTTTGTGTTGATGCATGAAGGGGGATGGGGTAAAAAAAAAATCGTTTCAAATTGTGCGATCATGGACCCTATGTAGCCTATTGGGACACCTGATAAATTGGGTTCCATGGATTAGGTATGCTATAGGCAATGTGCATCAGGTTAAGTATATGCATGTATACATTACGGTAAAGTCCTGGCTACAATCTGCACTCAACTGCTCCACCAAAATCATGAACCATCTAGGGAAGAACAGCATAAACATTTTCCACCGAGTAACGAATCCGAATCTTTCGATTTATTATTTGTCCGACCCTGTTAAGAACTGAGTACCATTACGTTTCATATACAAAGCTTCACATTTCTGTGTAAGAAAAAAATGACTGAAATAAACTCGAGTCCTTGCAGTGACTAACTAATACATTTCTTATTTTATAAATAATAATTATCCAAATGGGCTGCACTCCCGAATTTTACCACAACGTTAGATCAATGCCTGGATTATAAACAAAATATCACGTAAAGGCGTAGAGCACTACTACGAAGAACTTCGGACTTCACAATAACAGCGATACAGTTGCAAAGTGTTCCCAAACAATGTCACAATGCATTGTTTCAATGTAACGTCGTTAACGGCCTTGAACTGACCCGTTTCAGGTTTGTATGAAATAGTCCGTTCGGAACCTAGACCCCAGTCAGTAGTTTCCAGAGAAGTGTCAGTGTCTGACCTTCACATTCGTCAACGACCTTGGCAATGTTTACAGCGGAATAGGTAACCGACACGCGTAAGAATTGTGCAAAATAAAGATATCTCAGCCATAGAACAGCCATTTTCATATATTTAAAAATATGTAGAATTTAAAGCTATGCTTTAAAATGATTCGAAACATAAATCTCATATAACAAACCTTATTTGATAGAAACGGATCGTTTAATAAACTAGTAGTCCAAAGTTGAGCGCAGGGATCCACCATAGATATAGATGCGACCAGTAATTATAGATTCCTTGTACTTTAACGATACCGCATTAAAATATTAAGTGCATTTTTACGCTTTTAACTTTAACTTCAAGTTTGTAAATATTATTTCTAAATACATGTCGTTGATGGAAACTCCTATGTGTCTCAATGCAGCTCATGTGGCACAAAATTACTATTGTTCATGTCGAAAGTCATCCCTATTTTAGTCATCCCTATTTCAGAGTTCAGACACAGTATAAATTATTTGTTATCTATTCTAGGCCTATATTGTGGTTCAGACATCCTTTGCGCACGTAAGCTTTCGAAATTGCACCGTAGTCCATAGGTCATGGGCGGAGACTTAGAGGGGAGAATAGGGACCGGTCCCCCTCAATGAATGCGGTGGGGGACTGCCCATGCATTTGTCCCCCAATTGTTGAGTGTCATGACATGGACACTTCATGAAGACACACTGCACACAATGGCGCGAACAAATGACTAAAAAAGTCATCAACTTTTGGGGGTATTTTTCCTGGAGATTTCAGCCAAATGACTAAAAAAAGGTTGTCCGAAATTTTGGTCGGCAAAAGTTTAAAACTTCGTCGGCGGCTTAGCCATTCGTCCGCCCAATGGTTTCTGATAAACCCAGCGCTCGTGAATAAGCTAGTGCCCCTGCGCTTGGTTTTCGAGTGGCGCCTTAGAAATTTTAAGTTTACGATTACCCACAATTATTACATTTTCCTCTACAGTTTCAGCGATCTTTACTTCTGTCTTATTCCCTATTGCTTTCAAATCTGAAGTTGGTCAAGTTTACACACCTTTAAATACGTTATTTTAATGCTATATATAAATAAATACACAGGGCCTAAAATTTCTGCTACTGCTAGGATCCATATCAGCATTACCTCGCTAATCTTTATTTGGTTAAATATTCTTACTGTGTCCTGCAATAAAATGGGACTAGACTTTGAAAAGGACTTCTTTAGAGAAGTAAGCACATTCAGAGAGTCAGAAATATGGCAAATACGTAGGTCCTACCATTCCCCCCCAACGAAAAAGTGAATGTGCACACGATTGCTTTTACAACTGCGCATTTTGTGTAAAACTGCACGTTAAAAAAGTCCTGGTAGCATTGGAGATCAGAAACACACACAATGACGGACACTCATAACACACACTTTTTACAGCATTTTTAATCCAGGATAATGTGGCTAGGCAACTATTATAATATACCAGAAACACCACTTTATTGGCCTTAATGAATATAGAATAGATGGACTAGGTACTAATAAAATAGACCAATGCTTTCCACCAGCCGTACTACATGGTACGGCTAAGCAACCACTGTACAAAGTATCTAGAAAGGTTTATTTAATTCTGGATGACAGATACGGTCAGACAACCATGACGAATATTTATTAATCAATGATTTTGCCGCATCATGCAACGCCCCAGGAGGGCATGCTCCATGATGATGATTTTACAGCCAGGTACCTATATTTTTGACTGATTATTTAAACCTGAACGGTGTGACCATCCAACATTTCAAAAACATTTCTACCATCTACACCAATGCTGGTGAAGTGTAATACAGAGCCAGCCATCGCACTGGTAACCTTTTTGGCACACATCACAGATGAAATTAAAAACTGACGATAAAACATCGACAAATTGGTGCTGTATAAACAATCAGACATTTATATAGAGCCACAAATGAATTCCTTTTTGAAGTGCCTCCAACTGCATGTTGTCAACACTGTGGAGTTCTGCCAATGATAAAACTTGTCAGGAACTAAACATTTTTGAGCAAACTTATTATTCATATTTTGGACATTTATATAGCGTTCCTTCAAGTAAAAACACTACTCAGAGGCACTCCCGACTCCAGCGCACCCAAAAAGAACAGTTTTAAGTTTAGTATGGACCGATCCTGGTAGAGTCCCAGGGTGTAGGCGTAGCTCAAAAGGAAGGCTATTCCAGACCACTGGACCAACCACAGAAAAGGCTTGATTCTTCATGGTAGCAGTACACTTTATCAGCAGAGCATAGCCGACGACATCCTTGGATACCCAATGTAAGGCTGCATATCTCTCGGAGGCAAATTATATATATGAAAAACGAACAAGCCATAGAGGGTAATGAACAGGCCTTTAAGAAAATTCCCAATGACTTAAAAGTCATTAGACCCTGTAGATCCAGTAGAGAAATTAATTATAATCAAACATGGATAATAGTTATGCAAGACATCACGGAAAACTTACAATG
Organism: Lumbricus rubellus; assembly: GCA_945859605.1. Lineage (NCBI taxonomy): Eukaryota > Metazoa > Annelida > Clitellata > Crassiclitellata > Lumbricidae > Lumbricus > Lumbricus rubellus. Next base: position 8,992,199 of record OX243818.1, read on the forward strand.
CATCTAATTCGTTATGCCTTACCGACGCATCGCAGTTTCAAGTTATATATCATATCGTTAATCTACTATAGGTAGAGTTAAAACATATACCAAGAGATAGGGATGCTTTTAAATTTAATCAAGTTCACTGGTATGTTTTATTGTCTAATCTAAGTGCCATTTAAACCACGCACTGCTTTGGTACGCATAAAGTCTTGACCAATCTTCGTATGGGTTTGAGACATTGCATACGTTTCTGGAAAATGCACATAATTATTCGTAATTTTCTAAAGCCTGCACACGCAACCGGTGATGACGGCTGGTTATACACACACACACACACCGACTGTACAACTTCGCATAACAGGTTCTTATGCGTTAACCGAACTGGAAGGTAAATCCTCCGGGAAAACCCTGCTGCGAAAATCCACCGAAGTGAGAATTGCCGCCGCCGAAAAACGTCTGGAAGATCACGTTTGGATCTGAAAATAAAAGCGAAAAATCCTCACTATATATTTTTAGATTATCACTACATTTCTAGATCATCCACTACATTTTTTAGATCATCACTACATTTTTAGATCATCCACTACCTTTTTAGATCATCACTACATTTTTAGATCATGACATTTTCAGCGTACTCTTTCCCGTTTCTCTACTAGCTGCACTCCCCCAGTTTTCGCTAGAGATAATATTCGAGTTTTCTAGGAAATTCCTTCATTATCTTACCACACGTGCATTCCTCATCGTTTTCGTACCCGCCGCACTGGAATCTTACAGATCAATTACACTTTTGAAAACTACTCCGATACCTTTGTACAAACTACTTTCTCATGAAATACACAATTTTTATTATTTTCTACCAAGCTGCAAGTGTGACTGCCTGTCCGCTGATGTAGACAATCCATAGGATTCGAAGATGCATCAAGCATATACATGTACACACAGGTTGGAAGGATGTAAAAAAGCACATGTGCATAAACTAGAAGGAGAATTTTCTAAGGATTTCTGCATCCACTCAAAAAAGTTTCTACAGCTAACAAAACTGGAATGTTGTTCTATTGCAGAGCTCTACAATATCATCGTCTGCACTTGAAAAAGATTTCTTAGATCTTCAAATTAACCTACAAATGCAAAAAACACGGACTGACCTGAGAAGCCGCCGCCCATTCCTTCGTTGTCTTCGAGGTCCTGTCCGCTGTCATATCTCGCTTTCTTCTTTGCATCAGACAGAACGGCATACGCCTCGCCGATCTCCTTGAACTTCTTCTCCTCGGCTTTCTTAAACTCTTCCGTTGCATCAGCATGTCGATCTAAACGAGAAACAAGCAAATCGATTTATACAACTGCAAAATTTTGTCTTATGTAAAGGCATGGTGTCAAGATTCAAAAGTATTTTTAGTTCAAAAACATAGCAGCCATTCAATAACCATAAGTTGATGTTAGACTAGACAACAGTTCATGATTACACATATATTTAGTTTATTCAAGAGTGAGTTGATATGTACTGCAAATAAATACATGAATACTGAAATGAAAAGTGGACTAAACTATCTGCAAAATTTAAGAACGAATTTTACTGGTTCCTAGAGAGTAGCACTGTGAACAGTTAGAAAGTATATTCGAACAATCTAATTCGTCAGTTTAGACGAATTTTATTCAAATTGACACATTAATTTAAAAGATCTGATTCAATTTAGCTGTCGCATGAGATGCATCGGGTTGTATCCATAATGTGACATATTCGCCACCTCACAAAATAACAATACACACTAAACAGCCAGAACAAGCTCTGAACCCATAATACACAATAAATCTATATATATAAAAATGAAACTTTCCAACCGTGCGTTATGAGTGTTTTCGAAAACTGACGAACCGATTGTTTTGAAATTTTTACAAAACCTTCCATTCCAATAGAACCGTGTTGTATTATGCTTTTTTCCCGAAAAAACCCAATCTTTTCCACAAAAAGAGAACTTTGAAATCCGTTCGACCGCCATTTGCAAATTATACATGTCCCAACGTCCATGAGGGTTGCCAGATTTCGGAAACGTTTTTGTCGCGACATCACGTTGAAAAGTCGCCCAAAAGTCGCGAGATGACCAACTTTGATCTGGGTTGCCCAAAAGTCACCCAAAAGTCGCGATAGGGCATATGTCGCTGTCGGGAAGGAACGTGTGAGGGAGGAAAGAAGGAAGAGGGAGCGGGACAAAGATGGAGTGAAGGGACCGGAGGGGAGGGATGGAGAAGGGAGGGAGGGGAGGCGTAGAAGGATGGGGAGGGGGAGGAGGGGAGGGAAGGGGGAGTGGAATAAGAGGCGGAGGGGAGGGGGAAGGGGGAGGGAGGGAGACGTTGGAGGGGGAGGGGAAAGGGAGGGGGACGGGGGAGGGGAGGCGAAGGGGAAGGGGCGGCGGAGGGGAGAAGGACGGGGGAGGGGTAGGGGAACGGGGAGGGGAGGGGGACGGGGAGGGGGATGGGAGGACGGGGAGGGGAGGGGAGACGGGGGAGGGAAGGAGGCAGATGACAGTCTTTTCTGCCACAGCAACGCGTGGCCGGGTACAGCTAGTAAAATAATAAAAAAACAAGTTTGGACTGATTCAAAAACTTTTTGGACGGCAAACAAAGGTGCCGACCTGGATGGTGAAGCAGAGCATGCTTTCGATATGCTTTCTTCACCGCATCCTCGTTGGCATCTTTGCTGATGCCAAGCACTTTGTAGTAGTCCTTCCGCTTGCTCTTCTTCAACTCCAGCTTCGCTTCCTGAAGAAGTTGTCGATTTTCTGCACACATCAACAGTCGACCAACACACACAACTAAAAGCTGGTCTCAACCAAACATTTAACCCTTTAATGCCGAGACGGTAGTAAGAGATGGTATGGGAAATACTATACCGTCCGGCATTAAAGGGTAAAAAAATGTAGCTACATTAAGTTAACCCTTTAATGCCGTAGGGTATAGGATTCCCCATACCATTTACTACCATCTCGGCATTAAAGGGTTAACTCGTTTGAAGCACTTATTTATCTATTCAAATAAATTGTACACAGCAACTTCAATTAATTTTAATTTTTTTATATTTATCCCATTTGCTATATAGCGCCCCTTAAGCTCTCTACTCAGAGGCGCTCACGACTACAGCTCAGACACTGCATAGGAGTTTCATGCCGAAGCGCACGAGCAATTGCAAGTGAAGTAATTGCTCAAGGTCCCTATACGTGGCGGCCTGAGCTGGATTCGAACCTGGAACTCTCTGGGTCCAAGGCACCGAATCCACTACCACGCCTCCGCACCAGTGTCCAATGTCCATTGTCCAACGCATAAGTTATCTACCTATGGCACTCTAAAACCAAACTGTAATCAGGTCAACGTACAGAAGATCAGTTCGTACAACAGAGACAGCGTGTGGTGGACAATCAATTTCAGACAGGTGCTTTTTGACTCATATACTGACCAAAGTGTAGTAAATAGCATAGGAAATCCTATGCCCTCGGCTGGCAAAGGGTTAAGTTGAGAATGAATAAGAACTGCTTTCCCAGTATTGTGGCTGATTAGAGCTTGGAATTTTAAAACTAGGAGCCTCAACTTGACACCAATTTTTTGCGGAACAGGACAAGACAAGTTTGCGCAAAAAACCACTCCACGGCTGTGAAAAGGACAACTATCAGAAGTGTAAGACCAAACTGCCAAACGCTCTGCCACGATTACCTCTCTTCACAAGTTCTTTTATTTAGACCAAACATGTCGTTACATAAAATCAGACCGTAATTTTGCTGACATAATATCAACTTTGACGCTCAGTCACTCACCTCAAACATCGCAAATATATTCCTACCTCGGGACTTGTCCATCTTGCAGACTTTCTCGTAGTCTCGTACCGCTTCCTCATACTGTTCTAACTCCATGTAGCTAAAAAAAAATACACCACAGAGTCAGAAAGCTAGGAAAAAACAAGTACTTACAATTAGCGACACTTAAGCGTGCAGTCAAAAGACAAACCAAGCATTTGGAATTCATTAACACTTGGTGCATTTATCACCAAAATAAATCGCATTTCGACCATCTCCCCGTTGCAGTTTGAACATTTCGATATGCGCATGTACAAATGAGCGTCTTTACACTCCTCACATTATTTAATTAACAAAAGTCCTCTTTAAAACATTTACTTTATCATATGCTACTAAGATTTGGAAGGACAAATACGTGAGCAGGGAAACAAAGAAAAGACTGGTAAGAGCACTGATCTTCCCAGTCGTCCTATATGGATGCGAGACATGGACAAAGACACGAGATATGGAAAAGAAAATTAACGCGTGTGAGATGTGGATTTGGAGAAAGATGCTAAGGATTTCATGGACGGAGAAGAGAACTAACGAATCGGTGCGCGAGGAGCTCGGAATAGAGAGGGAGGAGACACTGCAGCAAACAGCAACTTGGAGGAAATTGAGCTACTTCGGCCATGTGATGAGATCTAACGGTTTGGAAAAGGAGCTGATGACGGCATGCGGTGAGGGAAGGAGAAGATGCGGAAGACCAAGGAAGAAATGGTTGGATGAGGTACAGGAAAAGTCTGGCATGAGACTGGAGGAACTAAGAGAGGCGACTAGGGAGAGGATCAACTGGAGAGGATGCACCAGGGCTTTCGCCAGAGCTCCAGTAGCTGACGGCACCAGGTGATATGCTACTATCTATTTTTGTTAAACATCACATTTGCTCGCTAAAATTGCTTAACTGTTGTGGTTCACTGTTCAGATCTGAACAGAATATAATTATAATGTGGTTAAATGCCATCGAACGACTATAGAATAAGATGGAGTTATAAATAAGTTAAACTGGACGTCATAATTAGACATTTATTTTGCGTACGTGCATTCCCACCCCCATATGCAAATCTCCAAAATCCAATGTCCCCTCCACTCCATGCACAGTTTGTACACATAATATACGGACAATGACATATATAAAAATTCTACTAAGAAATTATTAGTAGTCACCATTTTGCTCTCCTCAGAAACGCCTTCATGTATTTCTCGTCAAGCGCTATTGCCTTCGTACAGTCCTCGACGGCATTTTCTTTTTTATTCATCTGCATCCAGAATGTAAAACAAACACTTAGCCAGATATACGTTTCATTATACTTTACTGCTCAAATTAATACCAATGGCATATTCTAATTAAAAAAATTACAACAATAAATTGAGTCCTGATGTCTTACTATGAAAAGTCAGTTTTGAAGCTACATATGGTCAAGGGGATTGATAACTCGCTAAAATCAAATACAAAAGAAGTTTCATTTAAACTATTTTATCGCAGTACATTACAGAGAATAAATACATAAATTATCACACTACACACATATCATATTAAATATCGAGGGCTTAAAGGGAATAAAGGCAAAGGTGCACATCTCTCGTAGCATTGTAGTCATTTATGTGCACCTTTGCTTGTAAGCCATCGATATATTCTCCTCTGTGGATAGATCTTGCACTTGCTTTTGGTCCAAAAAAACTAATATATCAACAGAAAAAAACGGAAATTACTTGTTGCAATACAATGCAACCAGTCTTGCACAGTACAAGTGTTTACAAGTACAACAGTGTAGAGTACTGTACTTGCTTCTTATGGCCTCTCCCGGTTTACATGCAGTCTTCAGTGCTGTTGCTAGGTTCACACCATGCCTTTCTTAGTTAATGCACATTTCCACATTTATAACTGAAGTGGTGGTCCTAGTGGTCTGGAATGGGTTCCCACAGGAACTCTGTCTGCATCCTGGGCTCGAAGCATTTTTCATTCAACTCAAAGGCTGTGCTTTTGGCCGTGCTAGAATCTCAAGTGCTTCTGAGTAGTCCTAATGAAGAGGCGCTATAGAAATTCTTGAATGAATTAATTTTGATGCCTGTGTCAAATAAAAAAAAATATTTCAGAAAGAGTGCAGACACGTTCTCTGAACCGATGCCATAACGAAGCAAATTCATGTTCATTGCTCACTGATAGACGAGTCTTCAGCCGCACATACCTTGTTGCAGACTGTTGCCCTGTTGAAGTAGAGCTTCGAGTTGGTGAAGACGTTGTTTGGGTCGATCTGCAGGGCCTCAGTGTACAGATCGTACGCCTGCTGTGCGTTGCCAGTCTTGAAAGCTGCGTTGCCTTCCTCCTTCTTCTGCATCAACTGTTTCGCTCTCTACGACAGAAACCAGTTTTCATTAATGCATTTATAATTTAACTTTACGTATGTGCTTCTCCCTCCAACAATTAAAATAACATGCATTCTGCAAAAACATGCGCTCCAAAATGTTTTCGAGTCATTTTGACGGCCTTACGGTGACAAAGAAACTGATCAAATATTATGACTACAATTCCCACATCTACCATGACACATAAGTCAGAGGTATCAAGCAACTGTGCATTAAAGGCTCCCATACAGCAGTTTTTAGATGAATCATGAGTTCCAGCTTTTGGTAGGTACTCAGAAGTGCTGTATTAGGCGTTTGCACGCATACAAAGTCCATATACACAAACATTTCAACCACAAACAAAATCCAAACCTAAGCACTCAAAGTCTGAAACAAAGACTACCATACGTAATATTACGTATTCATGACAAGAACTCACTCATATTCCACATCTGCATGAAAACCATTCCATTTACACAATACAATACAACTTCTGATATGCTACATTAAAAATTAGTCTGACAAATTACAATAAAACCATACTTGTAAGCTTCTTGAAAAAGTGAGCAACAACATTTAACCTCGGCTACTCTGTCATTATGCCAGAAGCGTCTATGACAGGCTGCTCTTAACTCTTTACCGACCGAGGGTATAAGATCTCGAAGACCATTTACTACACTTTGGTTGGTAAAGGGTTAAAGAAGAACTGTAAAAAATCAGTCGCTTGTAAACTCACTCGATAGATGTCTCTCGCTTTTGCGTGATCAGGAGCAAGACGGAGAACTTGCTGGAAATGCTGGAAGGCCTTCTCGATGCTGTCCTGATAATAGAGACAGAGGCCGCGTACGTATATGGCATCGGCGCTGAGACCATCCAGTCGAAGTACATCGCTAACAAAACAAACATGTACAGAGAAGACATTACGACCAACTTCAACTAAAATAAAGCAGGAACTCATGCTAAAACCCATTAACACAATTGAGCCACATGGTAAACTATTAGTTTCATGCAGTTAAATCTAGTCTAAGAAACATAATTTATCAATTTTAAGACATCTCAAATACTCAGCAATATTGCCAACTAGGAACCAACACTGTTCTATAAGTGAAAAACTAGATTAAAAATGCATGTCGATTATGAGCGTTGAATAACTTGCCTCAAAGACTATTATTTATCGCAAGTGTCATAGACATTATTCATTATCACTTGAATCACATTATATACTTACACTGCTAAACAATGAATATTATTAGCGACATTGTATAGTACTGTTTGACATTTTTACATTGTGTCTTTCACACTTCATTCTTTGTTTTCAACTGTACTATGCATAATCTTGAATTGTCGACAAAGACCTTTCATGTCATATGATGACGTCAAACTTTGGGATAAAAAAATCAGCAAATCACGACTCCTAAATAAATTACCACAGCAACTTACTTCACATGCACCTTAGGGCATGGCAAAATTTGGAGCATAGACTAATAAATAAGTAGAATTTTCTCCACCTAGCGATGTTCTGAGCCTCTTCGTAGCGTTTCAGAAGTGCAAGACTCTCTGCCTTTAGGATTCGAAACTTTAAACATTCGGGCGACAGCTCTATGCTCTTGTCCATGCAAAATATGACCTGAAAATCAACAATTATTTAGCCATCATTCAATAATTCATGAAAATATTCAGTATATACAATTCACAATGCATCACTCACAATACAAAATTCAAAATATATATGACAATTCATCATTTAATTTATCATTCATTCAATAAACTTACATCATTGGTCCTCAGCTATCTCCATTGACATTTTCTTCATTATTAATTGGCACCCAAAAAACATCTTTCCGCTGTCTGAAAACTACTTTCTTTTCTTTGCGTACGGTATTTCGCACTAAAATGTTCAACCCACCAGGCTCACTAAATGAGTGACAAAAGTTGAAAGTCAAAAATGCTTTATTATAGTTGGATTAATACTGAAATCACGTAACTTGCAATTAGCCAAAAGATCCTTCAGTATTGGGAACCACTGTTGATACTCCAAAAGTCTCTACAGACATAGAAACAAACCTGTGTGCTACTCGAACATTTACATACCGTTCTGTAGTCTGCCTTGTTGTAACAAGTCTGGGCCTTGAGGAAGTATTGTTGCACTGCCCTTGCTTGCTGGTTCTGAAATTCAACACAAAATATCAACAACAGACAAAAGAAACATTACAAAAAATAATCGAATAAATTTATACGATGCTGAAAACAAACTGAAGAAGTGGCCAAAACATTAGTCACATCAAGTAACATGATAATCTTAAACCCTCACTTGCCTACTTATGATTTGTCTAACTGAATAGTTGGATATCAATCGGACTTTCCAAAACATAACCATTACTAGCATTACTTACATCTAGTAAACAGCAAGTCTAATGTCAAAGTGACCATCATCACCACATGTGTCAAAGTGACCAGCATCACCACATGTGTCAAAGTGACCAGCAACACCAACACACCCACGTATCAACATGTCAGTAAAATGCGACACGAGTACTCGAGTCCATACTCAGTGGGTACCCACCACCCAACTGATCATCATCCAATGCATTAACGCTACAACAGAACCATAACAACAGTTCCACCCTGTCATGCATTATCTGCATTTTTTTGTGTTAGCTGGTTGTTAGCAAGCTACTAAGTCTACAACTCACAAGATTAAATACAACCACCGCTAGATTAATTTATAGACTTCCACCATCAGTTCACTCCGCCTTTCTCTCTGGCAATTGAAACAATGAAAATGGTGGCAGTCAATCAAACCTTGTTTAACCCTTTAATGCCGGAGGGTAGAGGATTTACCATACCATGTACTACCATCTCGGCATTAAAGGGTTAACATCCTGCAATATGAAAGTCAGCAAATGTGCAATTTTAGAGCTGAAAATCAAACAATTGTCCAACAGTAGGTGAGATCTTATTTGCCTTTCGTCTCACTGGGTCGATTCAATTCCTCTGCCAGTAAAAAAACCTAGAGCTGCTGCTCATGGCAAAAACAAGACAAGATTCCATGCTGAACTACAGACCTCAACTGGCATGCTAACAAAAAAAAGACATACAAGAAGTATTTTTACAAACCTCCGTTTTGGCTACACTATTTCCCGGTTCAAGCTCGAGGACTTTGTCGTAAAGTAGAATCGCCGTTGCAACTTCTCCTAAAGCAAGCTGGCATTTGGCCTCTCTTTGATACCCCTACAAAGAAATTGAGTTAACTGCACGCACAACGCATTCAAATCAGACAAGGGCATTTCATAACAACCGTACTATTAAAATTTGTCACCAAATCTGACTGATTTCCAGTTTCTTTCAACCAAGCCTAACGATTACAAACTCCGAACAATAAAACAACAGAATCAGAAAAAAGAAACACCCAGATAAACAGTATTTTAAATCCATTGATATTTTAAGTTAAGAAAATGCTGTTTGCAATAATTTATTCACTCCTGGTAACCAAAAAAAGCATTTATTCATACAGGTTTCTGAATATTAGTAGTCAATTTAAAGTTACTAAATGGCGGACATTTGAAAATGCGAACATTACCTTTACGAACGTTGGATCAATCTGTGTTGATCTTCTGGCATCTTCCAGCGCCTTGTCGTACTGTGACAGCATCATGTAAGTGGCAGCACGGTTTCCGTAATAGGCGGAACATAAGGGACAGAGGTCTGCAAACGTACAACCCATACCAGTACATAAATACGCATGTATGTAAGTTTTCCATTTTGATCATGACAAGGGGAACAACAAGGTTAAGAAAATTATTTTCAGAAAATTCTCCTTCACTCATCTATGGAGAGAGATTCTGAAAGATGCAGATGCACAACACAGAGAATTAGCCAATTGATTCAAATTTAATTTTGTGTCCTGCAAAAAATGCTACCTTTCGAAACAAAAAGGAAACTTACCGATGGCCTCTGAGTAAAGTTTCAGGGCACCGGCGTAATCTTTTTTCTTGTACAGTTCATTGCCTTCAGTCTTCTTTTGCTCTGCTAACCTGAAACGATACAATAATTAATTGTTGCTCCTGTACATTATAAGAATAGTCAACTCCTGACAAAACGACAACATAGACTCGAAAATAACAATTTGCAAATGTTGGTAAATCATGTTAAAAGCAATAGCTCAAATAATTCAAAATAACCAAAAAGTTACCTCAATATCACTCCATCAATAAAGACATAATAATAACGTTAAAGCAATTATTAGAAGCATTACTTGCAGTTTGTTTAAATCAACAGTATACCATTGTTATAAGCAGGCAGACAAAAAGCTTATCATATGCTGGAATTTGCTGAGCTGGGCAGCCCCATCAAATATTGTTGCAACAGAGTTCCATAATAAAAGCACATGTTCTATTAGTTACCAAATTAAATCTGCAGCTGATTGTGACCACTTTTTATCGCAATTTCCCCTTTATCATAACGTATGTTATAAAGTGTGTGCCTCTGAGTAGGTCTCTTGAAGAGGCTCTATAAAAATTATCGGGACGAATGAATGAATAATTTAGTATTCCTGTCAACAGATTTTGAATTGCAGTCAAAATCTGAATTTCACAGATCAAATGTGACAGCTGTTAAACGAAAACAAAATTAAATTAAAACTATTGTCACTACCAGCTAGATAGCACTGGTATGGTAGTCACACTGTATCTTTGCAGCATTTCACAAGAATTACACTACCGTACACACTGTGATATTTAAGCCAAGCTATAAAACCAAAAATAATAAATGTAATCACATTTGCTGACAAAAGCATTAGAATACATTGATACATCTGCGACTTCTGAGCACAGTCATCTTAGTTCCTAAACACCAACCAAAATTCTTCTACTCCTCAAAAGGGAACATGATAGCAGATAGATCTTTAAAATGTCAATGGCTATTCCAGGAACAGAGCTAAGCACTTGCAAAATATCCAAATCGCTCAAAACATGGCAACTCAAAAACAAATGCCTGATCCCCAACTACACTCTACTGGATGCTATAAATTCTGATTGCTTAAGCAAACACTGTTGATAATTTCATCACATGCTGGAAACTAAATTCATCCCGAATTTTAAAAATTAAATGTGTAAAGACGGAAGAAGAATTTATGGAAGAATTAAATTTCACCGAACTCACTTATGCGCCCCTAATGTCTGGTCCGCGTTGTCCTTATCTACAGCGTCCTCTTCGCGCGTGGTTTCACCTGCCGACTGCAATAAGTCGGTCTTCACACTTCGCTCTCCCTTACCAGACCTCGGCATGCGTCCACTTTTATTTTTGCCTCGCGTTTGTTTATGATGCTTTGACTCTTGAATGCCGTGCAATACTTTTAATGGCCTGAAAACAGTCATCTTTGTAATGTAACTTTTCTGAAGTAATTTTTACAAGAGATAAACTCATCTCCAGATGAAGATTTATGATGACCAATGGAATTCCCTATAGCACTGTGTGTCACCCTGATTGGTCTAATTTTCTAATTAAACAAAGATTATTAAGTACTGTCCTTGTGTGTCATATCCAGAACTACACTTCTCTTATGAAACAGTTATTTTCTACAGCCGAACACCACAAGGGATACCTGTCTCTAACCAAAGTCAAGCTACAAGGGGCTTTGTTAAACCTTTACTGTAATTAAATCACTCCTTATGCCTTCAATTAGCAGGTTAAGGTATTATTGCCATAACCAGAGGGGCACAGACATCCATCAAATTTAGAGTAATAAAGCTGCAAACAAGTTGTTCATGATATATAGTCAGACTTTCTAGAAGGAAGGAACACGCATTATCTGCTGTCCAGTCCACATGCACAATGTTTCTGCGGAGTGTGTATAATTTCAAATGATTTACTAGGTGCAGGCGACAATATACAGCCCAAAATTTGGTGCAAGAAATTTAATTTTTGGAAATAACCATAAGAGTGGAAATTTTACAACAAATAAAAATGCTAAAACATCTGTTGACCAATGACAAACACAGCAGAAACAGTACATGGTCCTCCTTTATAAATATTCTAAAATACATTTGCTGCAGTATAAGCTGTTGGTCTCCCAGGTGGAAAGCAAAACTCTGAAACCCCAATCCCTGAAAATAAATTTCTACTGGATGCCCAAAATCCACTTTCTAATTGAAAACAATATCATTTGGGCACATATAACTTAAAATTGAGGTATATATATTCTGAATATAACGAAATAGGCTATTCGCCTGACTTCATGAAATAGGTCTCTGGGTTTTAAATGATTTGTGAAAAGAGGATTTTCAAGAATTGCATTAATGCCGCATTTTCATCACACTCAGGGAGTCGGGCTTTGTAGATTTAAGTAGATCTCTGCTATGCAATGAGATGAACACCCCAAAAATGTTGAACACCATTTATAAAAATTCAAAATCGAGTTGAAAATTGTTCAAGAATGGTGTTGACTTCTACAGTAGCAAACACCATGATGCAAACGTAGTCAAATCAAATTCCAGGTGCCCCTTAGTCACACTTGATGTGAAAAACCGATTAAATGGCAAATCTTGATTCAAAATAAAGAGACAAGCAAATCGGCTGGAGAAAGCAACTCCCTTGACATCAATTGGAAAGCAAAATTCTCACAAAACAATTAAACAAACACGTGTTAAAACACACGTTAAAACACCAAAATTCACCTCTTGTTACTTAAAAGCGCCACACACAATATATAGAAAAGACTTAATAAAAAGTTCCCGCATTTATTGAAAACTGTATGAAACGTTTTGCCACTGTATACTATGTATTACGCATAACGGAGACAACCACAGCCAGTAACACCCCGCTATTCAGTAACTTACTGCTCTGGGAGCACAGAATCCGTGTCCATTTTAGCAGCCTGGACATCTTCTGGGGATTCTGAATTGGGACTATCAGTCGGCGTTTTGTCTCTATCTTCTTCAACGTCCATTTTATCGGTTTTCTCCTCAACGCCGGCCATATTGCTCCGAACGAAGTATTACAAGGCTGAGTCGATCGATCGCTAGATGTCAAACACACAGACCCAAAGGGATGCCACTCTGAATTTTGAAAAATGACAGATTCTATTAAAAAGACTAGAAAGTAGAAAATGCTAAATTGACAATTTCTCTGAAAAATACAAGGATTTTGCCATTCTTCCGGCTTGAAATTTCTGAATACCTTCTTTTTAGTCTTCCGATGATTAAAAATTTTCGCTTTTCCTTCCCGATGAAAATTCTGATGATCTTCTTTTTCGGTATTGTGCTCCATAATTTACAATTTTTGGTCCAAATTTAAAAAAATTTAAAATTTTTATCAAGTCTTTTGTCCATTTCACTCCAAGAAATTAATTTTTAAGTAAAAAGTCGGAAAAACGCCTTGAGAAAAAAGCTAGACGATTACCAAAAAACCCCTAGATCTAGGTTGAAAAAGTTACGAGTGGCATCCCTGCAGACTCTCTTGCAAAGCGGATGTAACGATGCGCCGCTCCCTATTCTGCTCCGAGCCACCTCTAAACATACTCAGAGTAATCCTCACTATTTTATTTATAAACTTGAATGAATACATACAAACATACATGTAATGTAATGTAAATCTTCGAGAATTTTTCAGCACCCACAAAAGCCATACATACATAGTTGATGATGGATTAATACATTGGTGGGGTGCGGTGGTGTAGTGGGTATGTTCGTTGCCATGCAGCCGAAGGGTTGCAGATTCGAATCCACCTCAAGTCGCCGCGTATACAGACCTTGGGAAAGTCCTTCACTCGCAATTACTCAGCGCTTCGGCGTGAAACTTCGATGCAGTGTCCGCTCGATCTGTAGTCGGGAGCCCTTCTGAGTAGAAGCTTCAACAGGCGCCATGACAAGTGCACATAAAACGATTACAACCGGCATAAAGGATCATATGGTGCCGATTGAAAGGAGTGGCGTCAACGGAAAAAATATAATAATAGGCCTATTGTAACCTGCCTGAGGGGCCGAGGGCAGAGATATGAGAAGAGTCTTCACAGGACAGTTTTGGGCTATTCAGTCCCATAATTTTGTGCATGAGAGTGATGACTAGTGTTGCAATATGCAATCTTCAGCACTTAGCAAGTTATGAGTTCGAAACCTGTTCGTAAAAATTCTTTTTCGCTTCTTCTGAAATTGGATAAAGCGATAAAAGGAACTTGCTAAATTTCTTGAGCATACCATATTTTGTGTGAAGCAATTATTGCAGAACTACGTGAAGAACAGCGGTAACAACTTGTAAGTTGAAATTAATGACGTAGGAATCTAAATATAGATTTGGTTTCTGTTGCGCTGGACCATCGCAAACTTTGTATAAAATATGCCAGCGCGATTTATTTTTTAAGTGCTAAGTTGACAATACCATTGTACTTTTCATGTCAATTCAATGCATCTCGCTTTGGGTCAGTCAGCGAAATGGTCTAAGTTAATTTATTAGCAATAATAAGCATCGTGCGATTTGTGTACCAACGTCTCCACACTCTTTCATTGAAAGATACATTTTCCAAAAACAATGCTCTTCTGACCCTGTGTGTTTCCTGTGTGTCGCATACTTGTCATATTGCAGAAGGAAGACTGAAAACGCGTAAGTGAGGCTATATAAATTTGTATAATACTTTTTACATGATTTATTTCATATGCGAGGAAGGCCAAATTGGGTGATTTAACGCTATGGAGGCTTTCAGTTGCAGTTGAGCTTTTATAGAGAAAGTTTAAATGTGAACTTTCGGCTACTTGCCATTATTTTGTGATGTTACACATTCAGTATCAGTAACTGGTTTTCCTGGCGGACTCTCCGCTTTGCATATTGCTGATGATAATGCTGTGCGCTGGCGTTGCGTGAACTGCAAACACTAAATAAATAAATAAGTATAAATAAGGTAGTCATGAACTTAGATGACTGTGACCTATACAAGTTGACTTGCAGACATTTGACAGAAATTACACTTTTGGTAAGTAAATATTTGCAAAAGACTTAATCTAAAAAGTTTTAATCACAGATTTCTTGTCGATTAAATTAATGCTCTTTTGTTTGGATAATATGTTGTTAACTAGTTTCATATTTTCTGCAATTTATATTGCAAAAGAGTGCGACCAGAAGTAAACAAGAACAAATGAGCACTTTCAGTACCAGCAGAAATCATGAATGTAGAGCAAATTAACTTGTTTAGAGCACAACCAGTTTCTGATTGTAGAATGATTTGTTGGAAATTAATCTAGATGCAGTCATGACATCGTTGTTGACAAAAGAGGAGCAGGAGGAACTGCTCAACCAAAAGATAGAAAGGATGAAAAAGAAAAATACAGAACTGATGAGAAGGCACCAGGTTAAAATTGCTGGTTTTATTGATGCATTGCATATGATAGCAGCAGAAATTTGCAGGTTATTAAGGTAAGAAACTAACAAGATGAAGAGCTCTGTTTCCGATGCCTCAAACAATAAATTTTTCTTGTAGCCAATTTCTTGTTCTTTTACTGACCAGTTCATTCTGTTTGTTTGTTAGTTCTGTGGTGCGGATGATTTTTATGCCTGTCTGTTTTGCTAATGTATACATGTAATTTTGTTTTCATATAAAATATATGCACATATATTATTGCATATTTATTTAGGGGTTGTCCCTTTGAAGAGATGCTATAGAAATTATATATATATATATATAATATTTGTTGTTGTTTGTTTGTTATTTTGTTATATATAATCTTATACTTACTAACACAGGTCTTTTACTGAATTGTATTTATTATGATGTATCCCAAATCTAGGTCATCCACAGTAAAACAGAACAAAACAAAGTATGACAGAACATAATCATTATTTGGTTCTAGGTAGGACTTCCTGGGAGTTAACCCTTTGACAACAACTTAACCATTTAACAAGAAGACGGACTAGCTTTCCACGCAATAGTTTTCAGTGCATTTTAGTGCATGCTCTTTGATGTGTTATAAATAGATGTTACTATATATTTTTTTTAAAGAAGTTATGGTATATAGTTTACACTACAGTTGCCAATGAGATTGTCCATGTTTAATTTAATTAGATTGGCATTTGGTATTGTATTGTATAAAAACATTTATAAATATATCTGCTCTGTATGTGGAATGTTCTTTTGGATAAATTTTTTAGTTAGTCGAAGAAGACAAGCGCCTTGCTGAGCAGCAGGGCAGATCCGTCACAATCAGAAATCAACAGACTCCCTATTCGCCAATGAAAGGAGAAATTGTAAGCAATTAGAGATGAAGCCGTGTCCATTGCCTCAAATGATGCATTTTATAACTGAATTGTTAACATTCTTTTACTGGTTCATACGGTTCTGTTCATTGGTTCTTAGACGCAAACAAGATTTTTAAGCCCATTGAATTTTGGCCTGATTTTTCATAAATCAATTAAAATGAAGTAAAAACTTCGGGTTGTTTCATTTTCTTTCCAAACAGTTATGTAATTATACAATTATTACAGAATTGGCATTAAATATTTTATATGACTTGAATTATTGAGATCCTACCGATGTTGGTGATCTCTACAATCTATGTATTAACTCTGGTTAGATGAGTCTGCTTTAGGTATCCATGTCTGTTATAATTTGAGGATACATTTGCTTAGAACTGTTTCTGTTCGCTTGTAGTTGAGAGCTGCCGAAGATGATGGCAAGCGAAAAGCTACACAAAACAGTAGAAACCAAATATCCAAGGTACTGCTTTTTAAATTTTTTTATAAATGCAATTAGGATATAAGTAACTTGTAGGTGAAAATTTAGTAAAATGAATTGTTTACTTTAGTTTGAATTAATGGTACTCATCAGAGGCTTTAACGAGGATGATATTAGCTAATGGTAATTTACCGATTAATATGAAACTTAGAAATGGCGGTGGAGGGCCGTTGTTTTAGTATGAACATGACAAGTACCAAGCCTTTTGTTTCTCAAATTATAATTAGTTAATGGTGATATTTATTTATTTTGAAATTAATTTGTGTAAGGGTTGTCTTTTGGGGTTTGGTTTCAAATTGCTTTCTGTAATTTCAATTGTTTGCATTTTGATATCTTTCTAGAAAAACAATGGTCCAAATGTTAAATTACCTGTGGCGAAAGCAGAAAACAACGAAAGTGTAAGTGTACAATTATTCAGCGAAATTAAATGTATCAGTGATACCTTTAAATAAATAACTGGTTGACAACTGCTTTTGTAGAGACTGCGAGCTCTGTGAAGTTTATTGTTAAGATAGATTGCTTTTTGCTGAGCAGCATTTGAACATATTTGTTCTCTTTTAATTTTGTGAGTGCTGTTTGCATCAGTCTGAACATTTAAAAAAAAGTATTACATGTTGATTGTGAATCTTGATTTGCTCCATGTTTGTTCCGTATTCGGATAAATATTTCGTTAATCAGGGACCTCCACCCGATCCAGCTTGTAAATTTCTGGCTGACAGACGTCGTGAGGGTCCGCTTCCTCAGCACGGCAGAGGAAGGGAATTCTCGAGAAGACATCCAAGAAACTTTGGAGGAATCGACTTCAACGATGTTCCGAAGAAAATTCACGATGAAAAGGAAAAACAGGTCTGAGCAGTTGGCCAGGTTTCAATTCTTTCTATTTATAGTCGGTTATGGTCCTCTAATGATGATTATTGTTAATCAGATCTAGATACTTGTTGATAGTTTCTGTTGATATAATTAATCAAGCCCAATGCAAACGCTGCATGTGAACTTGCTTGAAGGTGAAATTTAATAAGGATAGATTATTGATAATTTTCGTTTAGTTTTGTAAATTAAGCAGCTATTAGAATTTGACTAAAACTTTATGGCTTCATTGGATATCTTGCATAAAGTTATCGGTTCTCTGTTATTTGTTTTTGCAACCTTTATCTAGCCGTACCAGCCGCAGATTCGGACGAAAGCAGACGAAACGCTCTACACGACAGGAAAGGAAAGACGAGAGCGGGAGGAGTGGCGGAGGGAGAGGGAGAAGATCGACCGTGAGCGACTAGAGCGGCAGAAGAACAAAGAAGGGAATTGGAGAAGAGAATGGGATCGAGACAAAGACGAACTCAGGTAGAAGATATGTGCTGTTGTAATCATGAATTTATATAGAACCACTTCAAAAGAAATTCCTCAGAGGCTCTCTATCTGTTAATCTTGTTTTATTGAAGTAAGCATTTTGATGTTGTAAGTGCAAGTGCACGGTAACTTCCTTTTCCATAGAACTATAATTCAAGGGGATGATGAGTGCCGTAAATTATAAATTATCTAGGTATGTTATGCAAAAACAAAGTTTTCATTGTTGCTTTTGATTGATGTTTTCTATTATAATGTGTGTGAACATTGAAAAACAGTACATTGAAAAACAGTTAGTGAAACTTTTAGAAACCAAATGTTTTATATGACTGCAATGCATTTAGTTTACTGAATGTATTTTTGTTGATTACTCTGTTGTTTAATCACAAAGCATCATTGTCTTTGTCGATGGTTTCAGTTATACTGACGAATTGGATGATCATGATGAACCTTTGAACTCCTTTCCACCTCAACAGGCGCCTCCTCGACCAGGTACGTCTCAGACAATTGCTTTTCATAATGATATTAATCCTACTACTAAAAAAAACAATGATGATAATAATTATTATAATAATTCGTACAGTATTAATTAATGATGATGATGGTGATGATGGTTATAATTATAATATAGACATGTAAACTATTTTTATGGTGCCATGACACCATAAATTTAATATGTAATAAGAAATAAAATGACTTGGCTAAATGAACGTGTGTGACAACAGATGATGATTCTTTGTTTCATGTATTCATTAAAAAGGGTTAATATTTATTTTAAATATCTCTATTGAAAACAGTTAACTATTTAATCTCTTGGTATTGAAATTTTCTCTTTGTTAAGGATAAAACTATATTTTTTCTTTGCACATAAATTCGTTGACATTCATAGTTTATACGTTGGATGGTTCTTAGATCTGTTGTGTCTTCTCAAGTGTTGTTGTCATCTTCTGCACATTTTCATTTTGGTTTAAATGTTTCTGTGCGTAAAACCTAGACGTGATGTGCATGAATGCGATATGGGTGAACTATTTCTTTTCTCTTTGTGCCTTAAATAGGTACTATATCTATAGGTATGCACATTGCACACTTTTGCACATCTGCATAAATTGTTTTTTTATCAATTGAACTGCATCGAATACGGTCCTTTAGCATTAGATTCAGTGCCTTTGATAGATTCATTAAGGGCGCTATATAAATGACTGTATACATGCAAACGTTGGCTAAGCTGGTCAGTGTTTGGTTTTTGTGAAGTCTGCCGCATTGGTAGCGGTCGTTTTGCACTCGGACTTCATAAGCTGTCGTCCCTTCACAAGGCATTCAGCAGAAAAGGTAGCACTGTGGTAATTTATCCCACTGAAGACCTGCATGCTCCTGGTGGCTGGGAACTACTGGCCACAGATATACCTACATTGCGCTGTAGCCTGTAGTGCTTAGTCCAATGACTGGTCAATGATTTGTTTCGCTTGGCTGTCAATCATTTGGTGATTTTTGTTGCTGTTTCAATGGTTTCCGTGAGTTTTTTTTATAATGTGCTGCTGTTGTTGTTTTTTACAATTTCTGATTTAATGTGAATTAGTTGTAGATTTAATTGCATGCTATTCGTTTGTGGCATGAGTGTTTTTGCAGTGGAGATTTATTTTTAGTTTTAGTGCATGGGTCAACTTCATTTCTAACTGTCAAGGCTGTTTGTTTTCATTTATTTCGGCAATTTTAAGGGTACTGCTAAGTTTCGTGGGAAGTTAGGTGAGTTATTAGTATAATTGGGCAATTGAGTTCATTTGAGCATGGTGTCTCGATATATCGTAATATTATCCGTACATGATGCATTTGGATATAACTCATCTCTCAACAACATAAAAATCCTGCATATTATCGATAAGTTGATAGATTAATGATTTATAGCTCATTTCCACATTTTACAGTATTTGCCATTTTCGGAGGCTGTGAAAAGTTGACTGTGAAAAGTTGCTGTTTGTAGATGTCAACAATAAGGCAGGTGGTGAGAACCGACTCCAAGTCTTAATATTTACATATTTATTTCCTCCCCATCTCCCCAGGTTCTCCCCAAAGGTTAAACAAATGTCAATGCTTTGGCAACACTGACACTCACCTTGGGGCTTCCTGGGGCATTATGGTCACGTCCTGCACCAACTACTACCAGTAACCAAACCCACTCTTGCATCCATGATCAATTGATCATATTGTCCACCAACCAACAAGCCTAATGTGCAGAACATTTACTGTTGGGATGTTATTTGCTTTTTAACTGTGTTTATTAACTGTGTGCACATCAACGTGTGCTCAGTAGTTTCTTTAATGAATATATAATAATTCTATATATAGGTTTGTATATTATACATACTTTAAAATATTTATTTGATTTTTGTGGACTTGAATAGTTGCCTATTAATTTTCTGTGCTTTTCCATTTCTTAAGATGACCGATTTAAAGCAAGCGGCCGCGTACGACATCAGCGAAAGAAAGGCGTTCAGAACGATTCAGATGCAGCGACAACAACAACGACAACAACGCAACAAGTCAACAACAGATCAGCACATCATCACTCAAACAGCAACGCACCTCGACATTTAAACGACGAAGCCACTCACAACAACTCTAGGATGAAACTGGAGAAGTTGTTACCGACGGAAAACCAAAAACCGCTGCTTCGGACGACAGCAGACCCAAGAGACGAGGAGAAGCGATTCAGACACGTGCACGAGCAGAACGATTCGCTCATCATCAAAATCAAGTCGCAGCCGTCTTCTTTGTCGTCGGACTTTCACCGAATGCCTTCGAATAATTCTGTCGGGAATTTCGTGCAGACTCCGGACTCCGCGGAGAACACGTATCGTAATCACCCGAAGAATAACGGCCGTAGAAACTTTCGCGAGGGTGGACGAACTTTTAGCCGCAGTTCCAGCGATAGTTTGTGGAGTTCGGGAAGGAGAGCCGTTCCGGATTCGAGACGAGTGGAAGATGTTGAGTCGGTTCCTCCGAGAACGTACAGGAACGACACGGAAGCGGAGAAGGCGAACTTCTCGAGAAATGCGAACAGAGGGGGAGAGACGCTCGACGTGAAACCACGATGTTGTTCGGACGAAGGTTCTCTCGACTCGCCAAAGAAATTGTCGTCCGACTCAAAGGCAGAGAAGCCCGTCGGATCCGGAAGAATTTCCATTCAAGGTAAGAAAAGACGGAGCAAGAATCGACGGAAGCGAGATGGGGCTGTTAGCAGAGAACAACGACTTGATCCTGACGTAAACACAGCTTCTGGTGTATCAAATGCGACGCAGAACATTAAGAAGATGATCCCCGCGAATGCAGAATTCGAGACAAGAACGCGAGAGACTGGTGCGCTGGACAGGGTTGTAGCAAATCAGACTAAGACTAGGAATCTGGTATTTCACGCTAGCGATCAAACGCCGGTGTACAGCGGGAAGAATTCTGGCAACGAAGAAGCACAGCAAAAGAGCATTCAGCTGATAAACGACAAGTGCCTTGATGAAAGCGTAGGATCGAAACAGGATCCACCAGTCAAGTCCTACGACCTTGATCCGGATCCTCTGGAGGGCGATGAGGATCAGTTTGACGACGAGGAATGGGAAGACATCGACGAGGAAGTCTGCATCGACTTGATCGCTGGAGTCGAAGCAGAGGAGGAAGAGTCATACGAGGAGAATCCGTTCGACATCAGCGACGACACGCTTGACCAGCTCGTCAGCGCACACATCTTACCGCCGCGAGGTCACAAGGTCGTCAACTGGGCGGCGGAAATGGAGTCGGCTGAAGGTAGTTCTGGAGGTGCGGAGAAACAGGCAACGTCTGGTCGTGTGATGAAATCACCTGCTAACGAAAGACCGTGAGAGAATGCCTTCGTGAGTGAGGGCTTCGTTGGCATCTGGTAAGAGTTCTTTCGTTCTCTGAGGTGATTATTTAATGACAGATATTTTGCATTTATATAAGAATTCTTTCATTCTCGGAGGTAATTAGGGATAGACATTTTGCATTTATTTAAGAATTCTTTCTTTGTCTGCAGTAATTTACCATATATAATTATTTTCATTTATTTAAGAATTCTCTAATTTTCTGATGTGTTTATACCAACTGTTTTGCATTTAATATGTTCATATTATTGGTTTGTATTTCAATTGTCAGAAATTAACTTTTAATAAAATGGATGATATCCAACTTCTCATGCAGTCTATGCTAAGAGTTTCTCAACACCTTTGGGAGACCCTGATACAGTGATGTTTAAATATTTTCATAAATACATGCATGCCTGGATCAGCTGACTTGGCTTCCATGTGTCTATGGATGTTGGATTGACTCATAGTTAGCTTATTCAGTGTATTTGGAAAGGCGTTTCAGTTTGATAATTTTCTTGTGCAGGTCCTACAGAAATGAAGAGATCGCAACTAGAAGACCACACTGACGATGAAACTGAAGCAGAAGTGACATATACAAACAGTTGAAATGCTTTGCTGAAAGCTTTTTTTATGATGTAATGTCTGCTGTGACTTGCTTTTCGCTGGATCCAAAGCTCGTTTTGAATCCTTTCTCGGTGTGAGTTTTTCTGCTAGAAATTACAGTGGTGTTTGTCGTTTTCGCTGTATGATCGATGATGTTAAATAAAAATTGTTTTGAAAAACATTGAAGGGTTCGCAAAATATTGTAGACATTTTCTTGTTACATTCTCATTTTGTTACTTGCAAAAGGTCAGAATCTATATAAATAAAAATGTAAGGGGGAGGGTGGGAAGGGATGGGGAGTGGAGGAGAGGAGGGAGGCAGGGGAATGGAGGTAGGGAGGGACAGAGGAAGGGAGGGTAAGAGGTAGGGGACGGTCTTTTCAGCCACAGCAACGTGTAGCCGGGTACAGCTAGTTGTTAAATAAATATAAGAGTCCTAAGGGCACAATACCATGATAAATTTTACAAAAAGAATGTAGCAAGCAGACGTTTGATGATTTTCTGTTGAGTTAGCCATGGTTTGTTTTTAAGTAAAACTAGTTCAGCATTGATTAATTATTAGGGCTGCTTGCCATCCTGGAATTGTATGGAACTGTTTGAGTGTTGTGTGTTATGATGACTGCTTGAGTCTTCCTTATTCTTCAGACTGTGTCTGGATTTACAGAACGCCAGGAGCTTTTACTGTTGCCTATTTTAAAATAGGGTCTTTAGTAGGCTTATGTCTGTTACAATGATAAAAGTCTGGGTTGCTGGTTTTATTGTATGACAGTGGTGTAAAGTGTTAAACTGGTGTTAAGTGGTGATTGATAATGTATTTGAAGCAGAGATTTGTTGCACGCTGGTTTAAGACTGAAGTTATGGGAAACACTAGAATACTATAATCGCTTTGGAAACCATGCGTGATTGCTGGTGGCCATGTATTATTTAGGCTGAGCTATTATAGATGTGGATCAGAGTTAAATATTATATGTTTCACATTGTATTATATCGTCATCTGTGTTATCTTATACATGTGTGTGTTATGTGAAGGTCTTGCTATCATAGTGGGGTGCAGCAAGTTGTGAATTTGGTTTTTTGTGTCAGTTTGTCTGCGTAGAGTCCTTTGGCTCAGTGGTCTCTGGTGAAAACACAGTTTGTCCATTTGAGTTATCATTGTGGTGCGTTGCCTCTAAGGAAACGTCATGTAATCTTATTCACGCCTTTGTGCAGTACGTCTTTAAGCGAGACTGTTTGAACTGCTCCTTTATTGACAAAGTTACCAAAATGTAATTTCTTTCTCGTGTATATAAGAAATTCGTAACAGTTTGTGACACAGTATTTTGTGATAAAATTGTTAATCATACAGTAATCATGTTAGAATTTAGAAGAGAGCTAAATCAAGAAAGGCTGCGGTCGTATTAGAAGCCTGCGTCGCTGTTATCAGTGTAATTGTGTAGTGTAATCAGTGTAAATGTTGCCATTTTTACGGTAATATCCCTGGTGTTTACATTATTCTGTAGATGGAAAATGCATGTGATATCTGCTAGTGGAATTTAACACAATATGGGTTCCAGGAAATATTGACTACAGATGAACTGCTTGGTAAAAGGAGAGTCACTGACCTGCAGCTAGACATTTTGTGCTTGCATTGTATAGCCTTGCTCGTCAAGTGAGTACCTGTGGTCCTATTGTAGTGGAGGTTGCAAATAACTTAACTGTGTCCATCTGTCCATGCTGCACTCACAAAAAGTGGCTAGATATAGAAGTCACTAATGTGGCCAGCAATCTGGTAGATGTAGTTGTCTGGTAGTGAATCACTGTAAT
The DNA here is from genome assembly GCA_945859605.1 of Lumbricus rubellus. Taxonomy (NCBI): domain Eukaryota; kingdom Metazoa; phylum Annelida; class Clitellata; order Crassiclitellata; family Lumbricidae; genus Lumbricus; species Lumbricus rubellus. Next base: position 9,016,683 of record OX243818.1, read on the forward strand.
TTTTATCAGCAGCCTGACAGTGATGTATCCGTGTATTGTAATTGGACAACTATGGTTTTTGGTAGTATAATATATTTTACATCGTGGAGTGTGTGCTTGCAAGCATTGTAGCGATGCCAGTGTCTGCACTTAGTAGCAGAAAAATACTCTCAGAGTTATGCTTTTAAAGTGCTTTTTCAGTCACTGTGGGCTGTAAATGGTATATTTGAACTTTAGATTTGCACCACTGATCTTACAACTACAATAGGAACTTGTCAGTAAAAATTTACAGGTATTTATTTGAGCTACAGTTGTTTCTTCTGTATTTATTATTGGTATTTAATTTTTTTTTGTCATGAAGCATTTGACATCTGGTGATTTCTTTTCAATTATTATAAATATTGTGTTTCCATTTCTGAGCAATAGGTATGTTTTATCACAACCCTGATTGTTGAGACTGTTAATATTTTCTTTAATCAGTAGATTCACTATTCTGTGCATGTTGTAACTTTGCCTTGTGTATTACACAAATGACGCTGCAGTAATATTTGGATTAGCACTTTAAAGCCTGCGTCAGGTTGTACTATTACGCATCGGTGTGATCAACGTTAGACGTGGGAAATTAGGTTTAGCTTAGAAGTAAACTCAACTGTGTTGTGAATAGTTATTCAGCTCGTGGTTATCAAATTTTGTGATTAGGTATCTATGTAGCAAAATTACAAGAGGTATTATAATTATACATGTACAGTGTGAGCTTGTTTAAGTGTTCTAATTTACATGCCATTCTGCTTAACACCAAGTGGTGTTACATCCCCAAAACTATCAAATTGCCGTGGCACACAGTGTACTTCATAAGCTCAGTAGTTTAGCACGAAATGTCTGTTACTTTTTAGAAGCTGTATTATGAGTACTGTCTCCCTACGACTTTGCGTTAATAATGTACTTGTGTCTGTGTCCCTGAACAAGGCGGTGCTAACTGATCATACCAGATGGCATTTAAAAGCTCCGGGGTATGTTATTTATGCAGTTATTTTGTGATGATGCAAGCCCTGCACTATATGAACTACGATATGCTTATGAAGTATGTCTAATGTTCTTCAGCACTTGTGTGTATACTTAATTGCTTATGTGGCTGTACATGTTTTTGGTAGACGAAGGCACCTTTTCGTGACTGCTCAGAACTTTTGTATTGGCATCCTGTAAAAAATTATTGTCATTCTCGATGATTCTCAGTCGGTTCTAGTCCAATGTTCCAACTTCTGTTGATGCTGTGATTTTAAAAATGCATCTGTCCCTCTGTACTATTGTGAATTTTAATGATTGAAGTGCAAGAAACTTTGGCACAACTTTCTTTTCAATAATTGACTCGAGCTGTGGTGATTAGGTTTTTTGTGTAAATTGGCTTGCTCGTAATGTGGCTTCTGTCCGACTAAAGGAAACATTTCTTAGGAGTTGCATTGTAACGTAACGTATTGTAACTGAACACCTTTGTTATGTCTCGTAGGAGCATCTCTGATGTACCTTGTAATTGCAAATTTATGTAGATCCACTTCAGAACGTATGGTTCATCATGATTGTTTAGCGCCAAATGTGCGTGTTCAGAGTTGATTATTTATTAGTATGATTATTTAACACTTCAGATATTTCTGTTTGTTCAGAGGCTGATTTTGATAATTTAACACTGGATATCTTAGTATTCAGAGTTATGTATTTACTCCATTCCCATGAATCAGTTGCCATCTGAAAGGTGTTTTTTTTGGTTTTATTCAGTCTTTATTTCATACATTATTATATTAAAGTATTGATTGTTGGTTTAAGTTCCTAAGCTGGACTGTTACTAACCTGTTTCTGGTTTCAATGATAAATCATGGAGCACATCAAAACATCATGTCAGACATGCATTACTGAACGTCAGTAATTGGATTTTAGGTAATAGATTTAATTGGTGAGCAAAGTTCTGTTGTTGGCATTGTCAAAAACCTGTGGTATTGTCAATATTGAACAGTACTTTTTGCGTTTTTCCCCATTGTACAGTTTGCATCACAATGACATAGACATTGGTATGCGCATTGCAAAAACACTGACATGCATGCAGCATTGACTCCATGACTGGCTTGTCATCGCTGACGGCATTTCGCAATGACTACATGACTTTCTCACTTTTGTTTGCATTCTGGGTTTTTACTTTCAAAGGTTTTTTGTGTTGATTATCTTGTATTATTCAAGATTACATTTCTTGTTTATTGTGTGTGTCTGCCGTGAAGAACTTACATATATTTAATTTCAGTGGTATGTTATTTTGTTTCATTTACGTTTGTTCTCTTCACTGTTTTTTTTAAACATGCACTTTCACCTACAATTTTTCTGTCCTATTTTAACGAGCCACTTGCAGTTGTTGAGCACATACATTCTCTTCTGTTTTTCTGTGGCTGTGTATATTCATGTATGGCTTATTGTGTGTCGACAAGGATATTGTATCTGGACACAATTTGTTATGCCTTATGGATTCAAATGTGTTGTTCAAGATGCTATTTCAAGATATCCATTCTTTCATGATGCTGTTTTTTTCTAGACTTTTGTTCAGTCTTGTATGCTTGAATGGATGCCTCTCAGTTGAAATCTTGATTGAGTGCTATAACAACATACATACTTTACATGGCATTTATCGTGACTTGCTATCTTCCGTGTTCGTCTCTTTAGGTATCATACTTTGCCTTCAGCATTTGTTTTTAGTTTTGACTGGCAGCATATTATTATTATTATTATTATTATTATTATAAGCATTTTGAGATTAAGCCCAAGTGCCTTTGTGTTTTTCAACTTAATCAGATACAGTGCTAATTCATCATTTCTTTATTTGTTTATTCACTTATATCAGAGGGTGTTTCACTTTCTTCTTTCTGCAGCCTCTGTATAGCATGAATGATAGTTTGACTCATGTAGTGTGTCCTTGCTGCATGATGGGATGTCTACACGCAGGTTCTGAAAGACCTTGCTGAGAGATTGCGCTTTATACTTGATCAAATACAATATAATAATAATGATGATGATCATTGTGGTAAAAAATAATGACTTCAATAATGTTGCATTTTGGTCTATGCTGTGTGATACTAGTGAATGGAGCCTCTGATTAGTATGCACTTTGAGAGGCGCTATATAAATTTACGAATATAATGCGATACTTACGAATCTGATTTTGTCACCTGAGTGAAACTTCTGTTTTAACGTATCGTGTATTTAGTATTTGATGTGTCTTGAAAGCAAAACTATTAAAGCAAAAATATTTATTGAACCGATGCAAATCGTCCGAATGTCGGTGTTTTACGCTTTTGACGATGACAACTGATTGTGCATCAAGGCTTTATGTAGCACTTTTTAAAACTTCCTAGCGGTGGAACGATGTTTTGCATCACAGAATTTTCTCTTTTTGTTGTTTTAATTGGAAATATCATGTGGCAAAGCTAATAAATATATTGACTGGAATTATGGTGCGGTGAACTACATGATAAACATTTTCTGTTTTGATTGGAACTGTCGAGTGACGAAGCTGATATAATTGAATAGAATCAGGCGCATTTTAAATTATGTTGTATTTAATCACATGACGTCATTTTAGCAGGAACCCGTTCTAAATGAATTTTTGTTGAGCTGCAGCTTTTGAGGGAGAGACGATTTCTCATTCTGCAGCTGTGTTTTTTTTAGCAGGAAAGAAACTGCTTTTAATGGCCTTTGTATTGTGTTACTTGCTATGTTTGTGTTGTGTTACTTGCTATGTTTGTATTGTGTTACTTATTGCTATGTTTGTATTGTGTTACTTGCTATGTTTGTATTGTGTTACTTGCTATGTTTGTATTGTGTTACTTATTGCTATGTTTGTATTGTGTTACTTATTGCTATGTTTGTATTGTGTTACTTATTGCTATGTTTGTATTGTGTTACTTATTGCTATGTTTGTATTGTGTTACTTATTGCTATGTTTGTATTGTGTTATCTGCTATGTTTGTGCCTTTATCGATGTTGTTGACAGTCTATTGAATAAACATTTTAAAGTGGTGTTCGATGTGGTTTTGCAAAGAAAAGTATTTCTTAAACCGATTAAATCAACAGCACAATAACCCAAGTGGTAGCGAATGGTTTGTAGCATAGTAGCACTTGCCTCTGCCTTAGTCATACAGTACTTGTCCATTTTACTCTTTGTCACCTTTCCCATTGACCTTGGACCCTGTGCAAACCTCATGGGGAGCGGCTTACGGAACTGGTAGGGAGGAGGTGCCACGTCAACTTTCCACGCCAGAATAGCTGATAAAATAAATGGGGGGGGGGCCATGGCCGGATTTTCCCACCCCCTGGATCTGCACTGATATTGAGTAGAGTTGCTGAGGGATTTTTGCTTTAAGCCCAAGTGTGCATGCTAATGTCCCGCATCAAATGCACACATTTGTTTGAGGGGTATGGGGAGGGGAGGTGGTATGGAGGGATGGTTGGATGCTCTTTTCAGTCCCAGCAACGCGTGGCCGGGTACGCTAGTACACTAAATAAAAATAAAAATGAATATCCAGGCTATGCTGACCTAACAAGTGGTAGCTAGTACGGCGTTCAGATTTTAAAAATTAAGAGCAGGTCCAACTGACCAACTAATCCTGCCTACAATCTCTCTTTCTGTCTCTATGTCTGTGTTTGCCTGATTGCTTGTCTGTCTGCTTGCGCGTGTGTGTCATAGTTATGATATCTATAATAGTTATTATAAAAAAGTTATTACATCTGGATGGTGTTATGCACAGGTGGACCAACCACCAAAATTTCACTTTTACTTTTTATTTTTCTATAAAATAGAGCATAATTTTTCGCACGTTTTGACACCGGAACCAACTTTCTAGCCCATCAGAATGATTAGTTAATTAATTAATTATGATTAATTAGTAGCTATGCACTAATGGACCAACTTCGCGATTCTGTTATGCACAACTGTACCAAGTCACGTTCAAGCCACAGATATACGTCACAGAAAATAGCTATGCACTTTTGGACCAACTCCCGACTCTGTTATGCACAACTGGACCAAGTGACATTCAAGCCACAGATATACGCCACAATATCCACAAATTCCCAGGACACAAATGGACCAACCACTAAATTCCTTTTTATTTTCAAATTCTCTAACAAATTATTGAAACCAATATTATCGTTTATCAATAGTACATTTATACTATTACATGATTTAATTCAAGATTTTTCCATTCGAATCGAAAGAATAATTTTAAAATAATCGTTTTCTGGACAATAATAAATTTGGTGGTTGGTCCACCTGTGCATAACACCATCCATCTATTCTATGGTGTGTTTGGCCACGTGCGTTATTGTACATACTTATTTTAAAAAGAAGATTACAGATCTTCAGCGAACATTGATTTGTGATCTTCATTTTTCTGCTGCCACGAGGAATTAAAACGTAAACGAGTAGTTTGCTAGTCTAATGGATTTTGGTTAATTTGCGTATTAGCTGTTGTTAGCAAAGAAACAGAATTGACTATACACTAGAATATTTATTTCTGAATCATCGTAAGTGTACTTAGTTACGCTTTTCGTTACGAACAAACTCTAAAAGACGATGTTTTGGTGAGCGATATTTGGTAGTTTGTGTAAGCTCACATACGATGTTCATAAGCAGCAAGAGTTTTAAATAGGTCGTGGATCCGCTCACGCCCGACGTGAGGCTATACACTGAATTAGAATAACGCCCGCTTCGCAATTGGTCATTGTATGTCACGTGATTTTGCGCACGTGAAAGGGGAAGCCGCCGGTTAGGGGAATACAATGTGGAAGAGGCGAAGACCATAGGGGGGAAAGGTAGTTGATGTTAGGAGTTATTGGTCAAGCTGTAGGCTATTAGCTTGGCCAACAACTGCTAAAGAACCAACGGAAAAATCTTAAGAATCTAATGACGACACTAACCCTAACACTAACCCTAACCGACCCTCACGACGCAAAAATCTTAAGAATCTAATGACGACACTAACCCTAACACTAACCCTAACCGACCCTCACGCGAAACCTTATACCCTATACGCCACCTACGTCTTCTATGTTATAACCATGCTTCAATTTAACGATAAAGAACGCTAAAGTGAGACATAATTACCTGTGCAAAATGTTCCTCCATACGTAAGGTCATTTGTAAGAAATTTTAAACGTTTTACATTGCAATTCGTCTAAAATCTTCAGAGCCTGCCGACCCACACGTGTTGTTGATAGCTTTAAAAGGGATGGTCATAAACTGTACTGGACAACCACCTCCCCTACGGTCTTGGCCTCTTCCACTTTGCCCTCCGCTAGAGAGGGGCGTCACGTGAGAGGCTCTAACCAATAATGTTACGGGCGTGAATTTCAGCACATGGTTTACGCTCACGCTCGGGGCGTGAGCGGATACACTACGTTTTAAATATCTTTGTTTAAACTACTCTTCGCAGAATATCATCAATATGAAACAACATGCACTCTTAATCACAACAGCCCTGATTGGGAACAGCATGGCCACCCAAGCTGTAAGAGAAATATATAAATCAATTAAGGCCGTCTTTGAAACAGTAACATGTAAAAAAACTTACTTATCTGAAACTTTTTTTAGTTTTAAATCTTTTATGGTAAAATCCCAGACTGGCTGCCCGTACTCCAAACAATATGGCTGCCAACGAATGCAATAAAATTAGAGCACGACCATCGACAACATTGTTCATCAATTCGGCTTCAATTTAAGCAGAATGACTGCACTAACCCTAAAACTAACCCTAACCGACCCTCACGACGCCTAACCTGAGCCCTAACCGACCCTCACGCGCTCTAATTTTATTGCATTTGTTAACGGCCATATTGTTTGGAGTACGGGCAGCCAGTCTTGGATTTTACCTCTTTTATTTGTAGATATTGTTATCACTGATAACCATGAGCCAAAAAAGAAAGACGGCAGATGATGATGGAGTTCGCCCGTCAAAGAAGAGAAAAATGGACAATAAAGTAGATCAAACATCGAAGCCTCAAAAAGTAGAAGTCATTGCAAACAATATCGAATCTAATCACAAAACTTTGCATGCATTGAAAGTTAAGCGAAAGAAGAACAGAAATTCTGCAAGCAAACAGACTGTTCAAAAAAGTGGTAAAACTGGCCAAACAAAAGATGGACTAAGTTTGAAAACAACTATTAAGGCAACAGTTACTGTGGAGGAAACGTCGTCTTCTTCAAAGAATAAATTGTCAATACATCGTCCTCAAAATTCAGAAGAAGTTTCATGCAACTGGAAACAGCTTCTAAAGGTTTGCTAGTGATTATAATAAATAATAATAATAACTTTTGATTATTCAACAATCTGGTTGAAAGAACGCAACCGGTTAAAGTGTACAATTATGCGTAACAGACTGCAGAAATTTTTCAGATAGTTAACAATGCACACTTTGAAAAGCAGTGCTAGTAAGGCTTAAATTGAACAATTAATTAATAGTCAAATAATAGTCAAACTTATTTCAATAACAGAGTATTATTAAATTAATAGTTAAATTATTAATAACTTTGTGCTAGTCAAACTTCTGCCATGAGCCTTGAATTTGGTTGAAATGTATTAAGTATATCATGTATGTATGTATGCGCACATGTTATAGCGCCCTTCAAGCTCCCTACTCAGAGGCGCTCCCGACTGCAGAGCGGATACTGCATAGTAGTTTCACGCCGAAGCGCTGAGCATTTGTAAGCGAAGGACTTGCACAATGTCCTTACGTGGTGACTTGAGGTGGATTCGAACCTGCAACCTTTCGGCTGCAAGGCGACGAACATATCCACTACACCCCCGCATTCCATTGTCATGAGTTATTAAAAAGCATAAAACTGTGGGACAGTGGTCATTTGGTTAGAGTGCTCGGCACTCGCCCTGTAATGCACAGGATGTGAGTTCAACCTCCCATAAGATAGTTACTGTGTACAATGTGTAGGGATTTTGAGCAAGTCCATCGTAAGTGTGAAATCCAAATTTATAAATCACTTCACTAGAGCTAAGCACCGTGTGCCAGCTTACTCACAAACATTGCATTGTGTCTCAGTTTATATAACGCTTACTACACATTTAACCGATAACATTTTGATAATGCTTACTGTGCTTTTAACTGATATTGGATGGATTTTAGTTGAAACATTAAATAATGAAAAATATATATTAAACTGAATACCTAGGTATATTTGTTTGATGACAGTCAGGTAAAGTGGTACATAACAACAAAAAGACATCGCAGAAAAATGACCGTTTTGAAAAGCGAGAAGAATTGGAGAAATCTAATGACTCTAACAAGTAAGCAGTTTAGTGCAATTGGAAATCATTCCATTGTGCAGTATTTAGATGTATGTAACTTTGCTGTTTGAATTTTACTCGAGTAGCTATTAAAAAGAATGCTTAATCCCTTTGTTAGATTATTCAGGCCAAACTTGTTCTCCTATCGAGTGACACTTGATCACAGAAAGGGGAAGGACAGTGAATTTCCACCCCAGTATTGCCGTACCAGATTGACACGTTTAGTTTAACTTTCTGCTTCTATTGTCTTTCATTTTGATGTTTTGTTCAGTCTCTCCTATTGTTTTATAGGATGGCTTTGCTACAGTTACAGACCTATGGTTTTTCTGCACACAAGCATTCTTTGCTTTCAGATGTAACGAGATATGGTTTGACGGTGTAGATGAGATATTGCTTGAGACTGGGCGAATGCAAGAACCAACATCAAGTGGCAAACCAGAAGCCGATGGCTTGGTTAAACCAAATGCCTTTGATGGGTATGTTTCTCTTTTATAACCAGAAGCTTCAAGTAGCACACAAGTACCTTACTGTCTGTTCTCCTAAATAGTTGGATGGATGGATCCGATTTGACCAGGGTCTATGACAACAGAGGCCGTTACCCTGGACAGAAATTTGCTCGGCATATTACAGCACTTATGAGCAAGGTACTAGACCAGTTTGCATTGTGCAGTTAAAAGTCTATGAAGAATATAAAGTGCATCTTTTGAGCTAAAAAAGGTAGATGATTCTCAAATTTCGTAACTGACTGACTCACTGCCATCTGAATTAGAATTATGATTTATTACTGTTGACCATTTAATAGTGATGATATCAATGATGAGATGATGCTTAAAAGAACAATTTTTATACGAGTCAGAAACTTGTTTTGCAACCAAATTTATTTGCTACAAAACATCATTGGGAAGGAATTTTTGACAGATTGTTGCGAATTAAGAATATCATAAAAAAATCGTTACTTAATAGCTAGTATTTTGATTTTTAATAGTTTTTAATTGTCCATAATCTATAATAATAATAATTGCCAGTACTGGTTCTGTACAGATTGACGAGAGTAGTGGCAATCGACTGTGAAATGGTTGGTGTTGGCCTCGAAGGCAAGGATAGCATTCTGGCAAGGGTTTCCATCGTCAACCATTTCGGCCAGTGCCTTTACGACAAGTACGTCAAACCAGGGGAGACGGTCACAGACTACCGTACATTTGTCAGCGGTATTCGACCATCGGATTTGAAAAACGGTAAGACTTAAAAACTGAATTCCAACTAGTTAAGGAGAGGTGTCGTCGTGTGAGGATTATCTTGTCGTATGTCCATTTTTTTCAAAATCGAGTTTAGACTTGTTTTGTAGCAAAAAATTGTTTATCTTTCTTCACTGTTAACCGTTAGGAGATACGACAAGTCGTTTTAAAGATATTCACCGAAAACTACCTGTCGTATGTCCATGATACAGGATTGCATTGTCGTATCTCCAATTAAATTGGAGATACGACAAAGTGCCGCATTCACGGTTTCAAAGTGCATTGTCGTATGTCCAGAAAAGCGCGTCGTTGATTGGACGATGGAGATACGACATTTTTATTCGTTGACTTCGTTGTATCATAGTGTCGTATGTCCAGAAAATAAAAACGTTCTTTTATTTAAAAAAGGGTATTAAACTTGCGAAAATTGAAACGAACAAAGTCGCAATTGATTGTATATTGCTTGCTTTTATTAATACATATTTTTTTTTAAATTTCTCACGTCAGAATGACTTGCAATTGATTTAAATCCATTTTATACAACATTTTCCAAAATTTCACAAAAACCATTCTAAGTTTCAGTTTAATTTTAGTGCAACATTCTTTAAATAATGTCGATGCTTTAATATGAAGTTATTGCCTGAAGTTTTATTGCACTCATTTTTTTAAATTTCCGTCCAAAGTTTCGAAACTTCTACCTCGTTTTTCTCGGAATTCACAAAAGTGGACATACGACACGATAATCCTCACACGACGGTGTATAGACATGACTGGCTATAAGCAGGGCAACTGGTCAACCCAAATGGCTATATGGTTGTTGTTTACGAACTTTGTGTAGGTTGTTTGCACGGTTTCCTTTGTTGCAAAACAGCATAAATCGGTGCTGGCATGAACTACGAGGGGGACAACTTGTATAAGGGCGTCCAAAAAATATTTGGCGAAGAATACAATTTTAATCAATCAGTCAAATTGAGACTGGTTAAAGTTCAATTGAGATTGGAGAAACTTTGCTACGACTGTAATGGTTGAATTTCTATGATTATAAATCAACCTTCATCCTATATAATCACTTCACTGTACAGTTGTACACCCATAATCCACAGTATGGGACTCCTCACTATGAATAGTCTACTTTGAGTAATTGCTTCAGATCCCATTTATGAAGTTAGCATATTTTGTCATACAACGCAGTAATTTTAAACTTGTAAATTTGTTTTGATAGCGGACGATTTCAAAACAGTTCAGAAGGAAGTGAGCGACATATTAACTGGCAGAATCCTTGTCGGACATGCCATACATAACGATCTTAAGGTACGTCTTTACTTTATGTATTTAATTAGTAATAAATTTTGATTATTTTCATGTCTTATTTGTAAATAGCTACATAATCTCACTGGAAGATGCTGCATTAATATTATCCAGTTGTTACATATTAATGGTTTTTATTTAATTGTTTTTAGATTGATCATGATCAAGCATTGCATATTAAATCTACAATTTAAAAAAAATGCCAGCACAGTTGGTTGTCAAGAGTTTATTACTTTAATTAATTTCTGCGTTCATGGTAACAATTATCTTTTGTTTGAACCATTATCAAATTTGTTTATCGTTTCTTTATGAGGAGTTTTTGATGTTAAGGTTTTGTTTCTGGATCACCCACATAAGAAGATACGTGATACATCTCGTTACAAACCATTCCGAGCTCTAGTCGGTGGTGGCCTTCCGTCTTTGAAGAAGCTGTCTGAAAAATTATTAGCAGTAAAAATACAGGATGGAGAGCACAGTTCTGTAAGTGCCTTTTGTCAACTTTAGCATGCCAGTATGTAGTGAGAAAGTAACTGATAGCTAGATCTAGTTTAGTACCAAAGTGGCTGTGTGTGTGACCATTTTGAGATCATCAATTTGTGTTTTGATCTGGCATCACTGCACAAATTGCACTTGAAATCTGAAGCATTTGCTTAGAACTGGTTGTGCACAATACCTCCGACATATATTTTTCTTATGTGTCAATGAAGCCGTATGCAATAGGATGCCATGCCCGAAAGCTATAAAGACATTGAGAGGAAAAGAAAAGGGGTGGAGATGTTAAGACAGATGCAAAAGCCACTCGAAGCAAATGCCAAACTCATAGGGGTAGAAGCAGGCCTCTGCATCAGTTCTGCTGTGTGCTCTTTGTAACATTTATAATGGAATTTACTAATATTCATCATAATGTGTGTTGTGCAAGAATTTTAGTGCATTGTATTCATGTTTTCACATGTTACACTTCCTCTGTTCATCCACTATGTTCATGTGACAGACATGATCTCCTTGTCCCGTGAGCAAGGACTGCTCTGGCCAAAACATGAACTTTTTCCTTCATTGGTCCTGCACTTCAGAATCAGCTCTCTCCATTGACATGTTCTTTGTTATTAACTGGTACCTCAAACACATCTTTTCACTATCTCAAAACTACTTGTTTCTCTCTGGGTTTTCCCACTGGGAGAAGCGCTTTATGAATTCGTAGACACTATACAGTACACTTGTTTTACTGAATGACCTTGGCGTTTTAGGTTCAAGATGCTCAAGCAGCGATGAGGTTATACACGATGCATAGGAAGAAATGGGAGAGCTCGCTTAAGAAGAAACGTTAAGGCAGCGTGGAAGGTCAACACTGCCACCGACTGTTTAAATATTGTCTCTTCCAATGTTATGTGAATCTGAAATTTGGACATGGGATCAGGTTTAAATTTATCCAGTTATGTTTATGGATCGGGCTTAAATTTACCCAGTTATGTGTATTTACTATTGTTATGTGAATCTGAGAATGGTCTTGTTACCATTAAACTCTTGAAAAATGCTGTCATGCCGAAACCGAAAATAATGAGTAAAATCCTGACTTTGTTCTAATGTTGACCTCTTTTATGGAAAATTTGAACCAAGAACCATAACCTTTGTGCTTTTCGCGATGCTGTTTGACAAATAGTCTATTCATGAATTATGCAAAATTACGTCAATCTGAAATTTGGACATGGGATCAGGCTTAAATTTACCCAGTTATGTGTATTTACTATTTAGTGTCAGTTTTATATGTACAGTCATGTAACTTGCTACATATATTGTACAGTTACATATAACACTTATAGTGCCTTGTAAATACGTATCATAAAGAAGTTATTAGATACTCAGAAGTGCTCCCTAACACAAACCCGGCTAAACATTTTAATGCGAACAATGTCTTTTTAAAGAAACACTCTTCAGCGTACTTGATTTGCGTGCACAGATTTTGCTCTCGTCAAACAGATCTGCCGGAAAAAATGAACAAGAAACACGGCAGACTTCAGAGATGTAACAATGCGAGCAATGTCTTTTGAAAGAAACACTTTCAACAATATAAAGCATAGACCACTATCTCTGCCAAGTGTCTTCATTGCAATCATTCAACAGCACAATTTAATTAAAGGATAGCAACTGAGCTACCAAAAGTTTAGTATACATATCGCAGATAAAGTAGGAATGACATCTTCTTCATCTACAGAGAAGCAAGCAGTCAGTCATCCGGGTGAGACAATAGATGAACTGGCGGATGACAATGCCAGATGATCAGTGGGCGGTTGCTCTGCGATGATTTCGTTGCCATAAGCGAAGCTCAGATCCAAGTGGACGAAAGGTGCAACGCTACTCAACCAACTCAACAGATAAACACGTGGTGACACGCTCGACTGCAGTTGCACGACCTTTGTCATCAGATCAGCTGTACAACAAGGATGGAAGTGGAAGAACGGACGCCGAAGAATTGGATGTTCCTGTTGCGTTATAAATGACCAGAAATTGTTTCGATTGTTTGGCAGCCGTGACAACGAACTTTCCCACAGATCATCCAACGTCAAAAGTTCACCACTAGGCAGAAAGACATTGAAGTAGATGACAGGGACGCCATAACTGCGACTGTAGAGGATGTTGTGCTCCAGTTGACAATAGACCATGTCCTCCTCCTTCTCCTCCTCCTTATGTTCAGCCTCATCTTCTGTCCAGTCTTCCAGTTGCACGACATCCTCTGTCTCACTTCCTTCGTCCTCCTCAGTTCCACGTTCATCACATACAGTTCCAAAATCTAAAGACGCACTTTTCTTTTTCCAAATTGAAGACGCTTTCATCCATTTTCTTGTTCTTCGCTTCAGGTATTTGCCGCTCATGTGACACTCTGGCGGTATGTCTTCCATCTGCCATTCATCACGCAGCTTCAACGATGCTCGATAAAACTGTTCTATTGCTATTTGGAAATCATTTTCGGACATGAAGCCATTACTGCACATTTTAGTGTAAAACCGATTTTTTGAAAAAATTTGATTAAAATAATATTTATTCAAATAGAAGCTGAAACACATGCAATGGCAAATAGTTTAGGAAAGATAAAATGCATGTTTATTAACACAAAACAGTAAAAGATTTTCAAGACGTACTAAATATAGATCAAAGATTTTAACATCCCGAGACAAGCAACATGTTACCCAGACGATATACACCAAACTCCTCAATTTGAATTATGCGGTACAAGCAGCGCCATCTAGCAATTAATTTGAAGTTAGTTCCAATTTGTAGAATGAGCGACGAGAGAAAGTTCGGACAAATAGATGTTACAAACAGGGAAGGAAAACCTCGTAGAGAGTGACTAGACGGCATCACCTGATGGGGAAGAACATCGCTCCAAGAGCTGAGCCACGCCGCATTGGACATATTTATATTTAGGCATAATGCGCTTTGACGTGTAACTGGGCGCGGTGTGTCACCCTGATTGGCCTCATTTACTAATTTTTGAAAAATTTATTATTAGGACGATGGAAGAGCGTAGTGAAGATGGCATCAGACACCTGCGGGCGTTGAGCCCATGGATGCTGCTGCTGATGATGATAATCAAAATCTCGTAACAGGTAGCCTAGACCTGCTACCTTCGTGGAAATATAATAAACTAAAAGACTTTACTTCGTCACGCTTCGGCTACTTTACATGTTTTGCGAAAGTGTTTTAGATTTTTTTCGAAGAGAATAAACGTCATAACTCTAGCCTATCGTCTATTGTTTGCAAAAGAAATGCAATAACAATTTTTAGGTTGAAAGCTCAAAAGTTTATCAATTTTACTTATTTAGTCATCAAACGCTGCTGGAACACAAATTCTGATCGAAATAAATTTATGGAAACTTATTAGATTATTTTAAAACTGATAACACTTTTTTTAATGAACTTCATAAAATTTATCTTATCATTGAAATATTATGGCGTCAACTACGACTCTAGCGTAGGCGCCAACTCAGTGCGTCGCTATAAATGACGTCATTATTAAACGCAAACTCTTTGCTAAGTATGTAGTCAGCGTTTTCCAAATAATTATAATGTATACATGAAAATGATTCGTTTTCAAATTGTTTTGAATAGTGTCCTAAAGTGACATTAATAATCACGTTTACACGAGTTTTTAGAATCGTTTCTTTCCAGCGATTTAACTAGTATCAACGACAGACTTTCGAAGAAGGTGGTATATTTTGTTTCGATGCGTTATAGGAGATTGTATTCTATTTCAAATACCACCGAACTTCAATGCATTTATACTGCACATTATAATGGACGCAAGATTCCGATGTTATCGTAATTCTTGCGTCAGGTCGGCTATCCGTATCTAAAGACGGCTGCAGTAAGTATAGGATGCTGTTTTAGACATATAACAGACATACAAGCATGGCAGGGCTTGGCGACCTGGCGATCCATCCTTTCAGAATGTCCGGACAGTCGTCGGACCATTTTCTAAGATTTTGCCACTTCCGAAAAATACACCCATTTTGGTTCATATATCAAGTCAACGTATTTGTTTACATTTTACATTGACTGTTATCTGAGCCCGAAGTATCGAGTCCTAAATTTTATCAGGAATTTGGCAATTCTTACCACAATGGATAAACAAAGTGTGATAAAAGGGATACAGCCCGAATCCTCGGCATCTGAATCCCCGATATGAATTTCGGCCCTATCACCAAAATCTCTTTTCATAATGCGCTACATGATTTTCATTTGTCTATGTTTTCAATTGTTTTTTGAGTGCATGATAAATGTTTCTGTTGTTCATTGAAAGCACCAGTGGTAAATCATAGTTCCTGGCAAAACTACATATTTAAGCCCCCCTCCCTCTCCAATAAAAATACTCAGGTGGGTATTTGGCTCTTATTGATTAATGTTTTCTAGATCTCTCAGGCCTTTCACTGTTGTGATAGATTCAACATCTTTGCCCGGGCCAGAGAAGATATTGCTCAATACCACACATTTGAAGTTGTGGTTCCTTCGTCATGCAAGGACTTTTTCCATAAATTTGTGCGATAAATTTGGCAGGTGCTTTAATATCCAGTTCAGTCCATTGCTTGAAAATTGTTCCTTTGGAATGCTCAAATGTTGATGCTCATGCTGAGAGCGCATCTGAATAATCACTAAAGTACTGCTTGAGTCACTTGACCCTTTACTCGTTTACCCCGAAAATATCCGCTGAAAACACAGGCTTAACGGGAAAATGAACTGATAAAGGGTTAAGATATGCCCAGATACCATAAATGGATCCGGTTGATTCTCATGGGCTCCAAACCTTTACAGAGATGTATAGGTATTCATTCAATTTTTGTTTAATCAAGACTTCACGCTGGCAGAACGCAGCCTGTTACATACAATTAATTTTACAAAGGTTTATGTATAAGTTCAGTTCATATGAAACACAAATATATGTATATATATATAATATATATATAGGGTTTGAATTATTGTAGATGGTTTTGATGTGAGTTTGGAGTTGTGATGATGCTTGCAAGCATGCATTTGTGTATTTTTGTTTATTTTTTGTTTATTTCAGTGATTAGTTTATATGAGTCTTTACGTGTATTTCTTTCGTGTATTTTAACGTATTTTCAGTTGTTGAAATTGATTTGCAGCTTTTGTTTTTTTCGTCTGTAGTCGTTGAAGTCTGTTTCAGTGTTACTTCCTTCGTTTGTCCACGTTTGAAACGAGCGGCGTCAGCATGAATGAGGTGGTAATGTTTTATTTATTAATACCTTATTTTATTTTAACTTTCTTAATATCTGCTGGGGTCTCATTGAATGCAATGTATTTTTTAAACCTGAATAATTTTTTTTCGTTGTAGTGAGGAACTGTAGTTTTAAGATAATTAGCCTAAATTAGGTTATCATTATAAAGAAATTATTTTCATGTACCTTAACCGTTATTCTGCAATAATAAAATTAATCATTGAGCAAATGAATCAGTAAAAATGAGCCCATATATGAACAGATATTTATACGCATCTTAATTAAAATCTTCAGCTCTCGCACGGCAATCTTGTATTTGACCACCATGGATCAATCCGGATCATTTACCTGCCTAGGTCCCTCTCTATGGAATGAACTTTCTCCCATCGGTTCACTCTATCGTCCTCTGTGGTGGCCTTTCCTCATCTTTCTCTCGCTTCAAAACCTGCCTTTTCTTCTAGAGTTGCACGCACGGGGAGCACTTCTAAAAGGCTCTTGCTTCGAGGCGTGCTTTATAATTGGTCATTATACAATACAAAACAACATTGTTTGGTTATAATGCAATAGACTGTAATCTGAAGGAAGATAACAAAATCTGTTTTTATCTAGGAGCTGTCTGGGGCAGCTGGAACAACTGGCAGCTACAGCGAGCCGTACCAGAGAATGTTCACACCGATGGCCGGGTCAGCAGGACACGGGGATGGGCATCATGTCATACCCCCTTACAGAATGACCCCTTTTCCGTAAGTTATAATACTTTCTTCCGGGGCTGTTTTTAAGGAATTTTTAGAACTGCACAACTCTTTCTCTTCCTTCCCATCCTCCATGGTAAATTATTTCCAATTGGAGGACAATGACCATTTTTTTGTTAGTTTTAGCTGTAAACAAGTGCTTTTACAAAGTTGAGCACAAATCCATTTAGAACTGCACATTTTGTGTACAACTGCAAGTTTAAAACGCCCTGCTTTCTTCTGGAACAGCTTAATCCTACAAATGCTCTTTTACTCTATCAAAACTCAACCAGGCTGGTGCTGCTTGCAATGACCAGTTTTCTGTGGTTTTCCATAGGCTTGCGTCATCTGGGTTTCCTGTGAATGCTCCGGTGTTGCCACCATCAAGCACCGCAAGGCATCTTCTACCTCCCTCGGTTTCACAACAGCAGCAGCAGCAACAACAGCAGCAGCAGCAGCAGCCGGCTCACTGGGTGCTCGGCCCCAACAACGATGTAAGTGATGAGCACATTGAGTATCATTCTTCAATTCATTCGTTCTATGGTTGTATACATCGCTAGCGCAAGAGACCTACTCAGAAGCGCTATGGCTAAAGAAAAGGACTTGAATGATTTTATAAGACAGTTTGATTGATATCAGCATGTATATAGACTTTTGTATTTTGGTGACTTTTGAGAGAAATGGCAAACTACTTGAAGCAGCGTTTTATCAGGGTTTTTTGGGAACTGTTGTTTGGCTACTATGGTTGATATTTGCTTCAGTCTCAATTTCGTTACTTGGTAAAGTCAGCACAGAGGGTTTAGACCAGTGGTTCTTAACCAGTGTTCGACCGAACCCCTGGGGTTCGGTGAGCCAGTGCCAGGGGTTCGGCAGAGGTCCTCTGAAAAAGGGCTATATACATATTCAATGAAAAGTCATCTGCTATTTTTTAAACTTTTATTTAATAAATTTTGTGAAACCTTATTAAATTTAAAGCTAAGATAAGATATGTAAATTTTCGTTGTTTTTCTGCAGAAATAGCATCGTATGATGTACGCTAACAGCAACTATTACCCTTTTCTTATATATTTATACCACAGAGTATGTCGAGCAAAAAATAAAAATTATTCTTCAAACTTGAGGGGTTCGGTGAATGGTCATGGATTTCTCTTAGGGTTCGGCTCCCTTGAAAAGGTTAAGAACCACTGGTTTAGACAATGTATTTGAAGCTACAACTACAACACTTGTAACTGTGCTTTTTTATGATTGTTTAACACTTTAACAATTGGCATTTGCTAAGATTCTTGGAAGACTTAACCTCAGCATTAACGGGTCAATGCTTGCGAAGGATGTTAGAGCGCCATTGTTGTTAATTCTGGCCCTGCCAACTCATTAGCTTTTGTAAGTGCATTTTGATGTATTCGTATTTGTACGTTTTTGTATTTGTATTTATGTCAATTTCTTTAGCGTTTATCATTCATCAACAGACTACAACTACTTTACACAATATTACACATATGCTATTAACTGTCAGCGTAAATTGTAATAGCACGATAGCAAGTGCAGTTTAAACTGTGTTTTAACGACGTAAAAGATTTTATTTCTTGAATGGGTACTACAAGACTTCGGGTGCATATGGCCAGTGACCCGAAAGACCCAATTTTAAATTTTTCCACAGGAACAGATATAGTGCATTGAGTGTAGATATTGTGCTTTAGTTTAGTATGTGAGGCGCCCTTGTAACAGCATGGCTGTGTTATGGCGCCATAGAAATTGTTATTTATATTATTATTATTGATTTTGCACTGTACACACTTTTTTGCTTACATTGCTTTTAAATAACTGCATGTAAATGTTGTGCATAGAGTTGAGATATAATTTGAACAGTTGTTGGTCGTACAGACCCCAATGCAACAGCAGCAGCTGCAGCAGCAGAACAATGCACAGTTCCAGCGCCTCAAGGTCGAGGATGCTCTCAGCTACCTCGACAAGGTGAAGGCCCAGTTCGGTGGCCAACCGCAGGTCTACAATGACTTTCTGGACATCATGAAGGAATTCAAGTCGCAGGCGTAAGTTGTCGTACTTCCCGTTGGTTCTTGCAAGTCTGCAGCTATGCTACAGATTACACTAATATTATTATGACTTATTTTTATTGTAATTTATTATTATTCTAATTATTATTTTTTGCCCAGGATAGGAATGATTCCTCTGGCTTCTGAAAGCAGTTTTGAAGAATAACCACCGCTACTGTGGCTCGTGGTATTATTAATCGTACCTCCCAATATTTTGAGCATTTGTTAAGTGAGTAATTAAAGGAGTAATTAAATTTTATTTTTGTTATTATTATTATTTATTATTATTATTATTATTGCTATTTATTATTATCATTACCATTATTTTTTTCATTATAGACTACTTTTATTTCTTCGTAAAATTACAGACAATATTATTATCGTCATCCCTTCTCCTGGCACCCACAACCACGTGACCGTATTCATTCATTAAAATATTTTTATAGATAGTGCCTCTTCAAGGAAACCACTGAAAGGCGCTATGGACTCGAGCAGGGCCAAACAGGACGGTTTTTAAGTGCTCATAGAATGTGTCAGAGTGATCCAGGTAACAGGCACAGCTCAACTGGGAGGGCATTCCATATTATCCCTAGACTTACACAGAAATTGTTCACAGATGTTAGAATGTTACATTTTATCGAATGCATGTGCACGAAAGCGCAGATAGGCTGTTAGTTTAATAGTAATATACCCAGTGCTTACCTCCTTACATGCATACTTAACAAACGCTCAATTTTAGAGAGTTAAGAAATTAGGATATTTCTGTGTTGCAGGATTGACACACCGGTTGTGATCAGCCGTGTGTCCAACCTGTTTGCCGGTCAGAAGGAACTGATTGTTGGCTTCAACACTTTCCTGCCTCCTGGCTTCAAGATCATTGAGGAAGGCGGAGGCCAGACGCTTGGCTTATGCCAACCGGGTCAACAGGTCGTGCCCATCAGCAGTCTCGCTATGCATGCAAATAATCCGCCATTTCGAAGCAGCGTAAGTCGACGGTTCGAGTGTCTTTTCAGATTTAACCCTTCACCGACCAAAGTGTAGCAAAGCTTTGGGAAATCCTTTACCCTTGGTCGTTAAAGGGTTAATAGTAAAGTAACGACTTGTCATTCATCTGTTGGTTTAAGAGTTTGTTATGTATTTGTGATCTCATTGTTTCATTGTTTTAATTAATTGATATATTTTAATGGCTTAATTTGTGGCTAATATACTGTATGTCTATTTGGTTGCGTAATTATGCGCTGTATAGTTTCTTTAGTGGACTCTTACAATTCGAGACCTGTTTAAAGTGTTTATGTTTGTGTAATGAATTTGTTTGTGTTATAATATTCTGTATTACGTAATTATATGTTCTATTATGCCACGCAAGGTGACCTGGATGTCCCTAATCTCTTTTAGCTCAAACTTCCACAGTGCATAAATGCTTCGCTACGGTCAGACCACCTTTGTGGAATAAGTTACCTAACAGTCTTCGGAGTTAACGTCTTGGTCTTTTGCTGTGCACTTTTCCACGAGCGTGTGAAAACCTTTTTTTGTAGTTTGGTGCTGCCAGGTCAGGAGGAGCACCTCTGAGGGGTTTCTCTTGAAGTGGCGCTATATGAATTTATGATTACAATTACTTTACTTTACCTGTAACTAGGAGCAGCCTCCAGTCCGACCGGTGCCACCACCTGTTGTGGTTCCAGTCTCTCAGCATCAGACTCATCTAGGTTCGCAGCTGCAGCCTCCTCCGGGTCAACCGGTCGAGTTCAACCATGCCATCAACTACGTTAACAAGATTAAGGTCAGTTCTCATAGGTTCCTGGAAGCTCTGGATAAGTTCCAGGTCGCTCTTCGATATTGAGTATGTTAGGATTCCAGGTGATCTTTGATTTTGAGGAGACTTCGTGGAGGATCCTAGCAAGGTCTTGAGTTCTTAGAAGTTGCTGAGAGCTTGTAGTAGCTCGCTGAAGGTTCTGGAAGGTTCCTGGCACTTCCTGGAATCTCTGGGTCATTTGAAGCATCTGAAGTTACTTTTTCACATGTTGTTTTGTGGAAGTTTGTTTTAATACAGATATTTCAGATAGCCTGAGTCAATGTAGTCGTGTGCAGAAATAAAATAAAATTGTTCACTACCAACTAATTTTTATGAAGTACAAAATCAGAGGAGTGTATGAATTGTATTGAACTTGTAAACAATCAGTTTATTCTTTTTCTCTGATTTAATTTTCTTAACCTCGACATATGGAGGTGGGTGGCCAGTCCTCTCCCTCGCTGTCTCATCTTCCCACCGACAGTGTGCAGTCGGTGCACTCATTATGGCTGAGTTGGCCAGGTGGGACTTGAACCCGTGACCTCTTGATTGAGAGTCCCACATGCTGACCACTATACCATCATGCACCCCACATTAGCATCATATTAAATTGTGCTGCTTTTTGTATAATTAGTAAATCGTGGTTTAATGTTTTTTGCAAAAATAATCGGGATTTAGCTTCATATGGTTATTTAAAGTTTTACATGTTATTTGTTCCTATAATTATGAATATATATTTGAAGAGTTTTGAATTTGATTTTCTTAGATGTATTACAATGGCCGACCGGAAGTGTACAAAGCATTTCTCGACATCCTACATAACTACCAGAGGGAACAGAAGAACATTAAAGACGTAAAACATTCTTATATACGCTAAATATTTTTTTAAATTAGGCTGTGGTGGTACTGAAGTGTTTAAATTACTCTGTGGTGGTACTGAGATGTTTGAATTAGGCTGTGGTGGTACTGAGGTGTATATTATACCGGTATTGTCTATCAGTTTAGATTCTCAAAAAATTAAATGAGAGGATTAATTGGGCAAATAGTATATGTAACAAGATTTCTGTGCGTCATTTTCGCTTTGAAATAAACAGTTCATGCTAATCAGTTGTGTGCTGTGCGTTTCGTTGGAACAGTGCGCCAAAGGTCAGAGTTCAAAGTCAAGCGTGACAGAGGCAGACGTGTACGCACAGGTCGCCAGTTTGTTTCAAGATAATCCGGAACTCTTGTCGGAATTTCGACAGTTTCTACCGGATGCCAATGGCAATGCGGGGCTGATGAATGGGGTGGGTACATGCTTTTGTTTTGGGTGAATTTTATATTTTGAATTTTTCATTAATTGGATACGTTGAGTTAATTAATTAAATTAAAAGCTACCAAACTCAATAGTGTAAGCAGATAGAAAAGAGAAGTCTTTAATAAGATTGTGGAGCAAGCTAGACCGTTGAATTATAACTTAGTTCCAGCATTACCTGGTTTAGGGTGAGGTATGGTTTATATACACATTCTCACACACATGCACGCATACACACAGTACATTAGGGAGCTTGTGTTCCTGTCTCCAATCAACCAGGTCCCTGTCTCCAATCAACCAGGTCGTCGATTCTTGCGCTCTGCGATTCG
The DNA here is from genome assembly GCA_945859605.1 of Lumbricus rubellus. Lineage (NCBI taxonomy): Eukaryota > Metazoa > Annelida > Clitellata > Crassiclitellata > Lumbricidae > Lumbricus > Lumbricus rubellus. The sequence goes on from OX243818.1 coordinate 9,039,458, forward strand.
TGGAGTCTTTATAGTCCCTCGCTCTTGTACATCGGTGCCGGCACACTATGCCTTCTTCTCATGTATTGGACCCTCATACTGGAACAGTCTTCCATTAACATATTGCGTTACTGCACTGCATGTATCTCTTGAAATATTCTCAAAGTCACTTACATGTAAGTAGCACTTGTTCAGAACTGTTGAGTAGCTATGTTAGGCGCCTTCATGAAGTTATTGTTAGGCGCTATATAAATGTCCATTTAATACATGTATACAATCTGTTCTACTTGTAGCTTGGAGCAGCTGAGTCTGCGTTTGGAGGAGGGTTTGGACAAGCAGCAGCGGCGGCAGCTGCTGGAGTCATCATTGAATCGGTTGGAAGACCAGTGGATCATGCAGTGGGGGTCAGCAAAAGTTTCAACCCGATCCATCGCAGCCAATCAATTGGGTCGAGTCATGCCATGCCGCCAGCAAAGGTTAGTTGTTGTATTGCTTCAAGGTCACAAGCGCTTCTGCAACATATCAACAATATGTATTTATGCTTTCTTGTTCCATGGGACACCTTCTGAATCAATGCTGCTGTTGGAATTTCTGTATTAGTATCCAAATACAATACAGTGTGTGTGCGTTACAGTGCGTAGCAAGTCTGACAAAAGTCAGTTGCCGGTATGTGTTGGAATTTTAGAATGCCTCTTTACTGTATAGAAATATCAGATCTGTTGTCTAGCTGTGCAATTTGTTGAATTACTTTCGTGCCTGATCATAGAAGCGACTTTGTCTTTTACTCATCGTGAATTGTTTCAAATGATACAGAGAGTGCATTTTTGTAAGAGTTTTGGATTTTGCCTGCAATTGCATCTGTATGCAATTGGCTTTGTATCCCTTAACCTTATCCTTTTTGTATGTTTGTACAGACAATGCATTATTTACTACAGCATTTGTTCGGTAATGGCTGTCCTCCAGATCTGTGGTCATGTGGCTTAGAGTATAGTGTATGCTTGCTATCAATGCTTGAATTTCTGTTCTAATATCCCACGGTGTTGAATTGGGAGCTATTTATTTAGTGAAAGGAAGAATGAGTTAACGAATGTTACTCAAGGCAGTGAATTGTTTTTGCAGAAAAGAAGACTTTCTAAGGATCCAGTTTTGACTCCAGTCAAGTCGGAGGCTCCTCTGTCTGACAGGGAATACTTTGACCAGGTAGGATCGGCTGTTTTCTATTCAAATGCAAGGAACCGATTAATAAAATATAATCTATCATAATTTGCTTATCATTAATACTATCTCATGTCTCATGGCTTTGAAAAGCTCATAAATGTGCTGTACGAGCTTCAGTTGCTATCTCGTGTACATCGAACATTGTGAGTTTGCACTGTCCTCGTAAGCACACACATGCACGCATGCACACATATACCCACACATGTACACACACATGTACACACGTACACATATATACACACACACACACATGCACACATGTACACACACACATGTACACACACGAGAAGATGAGTGCTATTGAATGGCCATGGCTGTGAATGACGCTATAGAAATTACATTAATTACGTTATATTATGCGATGATGACGCGTTGTAGTTGAAGCGGACAATGTCTCACGACGATATGTACAAAGAAATGTTCAACTGTATCAATCTTTACAACAAAGGAAGCATCTCAGCCGAAGATCTTCTCGTTATGGCTGGACCGCTGATCAGGTGACAGTTACTCGATTGATTGTTATGAAGCGCGGTGGTGTAGTGGATATGTTCGTCGCCTTGCAGCCGGAGGGTTGCAGGTTCGAATCCACCTCAAGTCGCCGCGTAGGGACCTCGGACAAGTCCTTCACTGGCAATTGCTCAGCGCTTCAGCGTGAAACTCCGATGCAGTGTCCGCGCTGCATTCGGGAGCGCCTCTGAGTAGTGAGCTTGAAGAGGCGCTATAACAAGTGTACATACAGACACATACAAACAATCCGGTTTTTAAGCTGCAGACAGTAACACCATTGTTGTTTAGAGAAGAAATGTTTGGCTTTGAACTGTACAGTTTTCTTCCATAATGATTAAATCATTTTTTGCTATTTAATATGAGGTTATTCATTAAAGACTACGCTATGAAGTTTTTTTTAACCTTTTACAGATGAAACACTTATAGTAACTGTAAAAACGATATTCTGGTCGTTAAAGTGTTAAAGTTGAGATTTCAAAATGTAGAATCTGAATATTAATCAATTGATGCTTTACTCTTGCGACTTTTGCAGTGTTTTATTTTTATTATTATTTTTTTAAAATTATTATTATAAAATGAATTTGTATGTTTTGTGATTTGATAGCTCTGTCGTTTTACGCTGATCTTGTTTTGGTTGCAGTAAAGCGCCAGAGTTGAAGTCACGACTAATCAGTTTGGTGGAGTCGGACCGAAGACCAACGTGTGAGAAGAAAGACAAAGAATTGCAATGGCACCTTGGTAATCAATTGTTCAGATGGTACCATGGTATTGTATTGTTCAGATGGCACCGTGGTAATCAATTGTTTAGATGGCAACTTGGTAATTAATCTATTGTTCAGATGGTACCGTGGTAATCTATTGTTTAGATGGCAACTTGGTAATTAATCTATTGTTCAGATGGTACCGTGGTAATCTATTGTTTAGATGGTACCATGGTAATCTATTGTTTAGATGGTACCGTGGTAATCTATTGTTTAGATGGCACCTTGGACCCCCCTTGGTATTGTATTGTACAGTTGGCCTTGGTATTGTATTGTTCAGATGGCATCCCCTTGGTAATGTATTGTTCAGTTGGTACCTTGGTAATATATTGTTCAGTTGTATTGAAATTGAGGATTGTACATGACAAAACTGGAGACTGCATATATGCAAAAGAACAATGGCACACAAAATAGGATTTAGTTCAAGCGAACATTAGTACAACAGAACAATAGTGCACCAACAACAACAATGAGCTTTTGTTTGTTGTCTTCAAAGACCTGTCGAGCTGCAAGCGTTACGAGGACCAGCCAAGCTATCGTGTTCTGCCGAAGAAGAAAAGTCCGTCGAAGTTGGACAACAGAACAACCAGTTGCACAAAGGTCAGAGATCGATGCCTTCTTCTGCGAAACAATGAAATGCGAATCGCAAATGATGCATCCATGGGCGCCCGCAGAAATTTAGGCAGTAGGGGGAACAACATGATGGTTACAGTAAACATTTTGACAAGAGCTTGAAAAATGCATAGCACGAAATTAAAATATAAATATTTTTCATACTTTTTACTGTAAATTTCTCATTTTCACTTTGTGCATCATTAATGCTTTAGTGCAAAGAAATTTGTCAGAAACCCCCATGTTTTAGTTTTTTTTAAACTGTCATTTCTGGGGGTGGGTCGGAGGTGGGCAAACCTCTATGTGCAGACACCCATAAAATGAAGATGTGGTTAGGTATGCATGTTCATGTATGTGTGTGCTATTACAGCATCATTGTTTATGCGGTATGTCTGCGTGCATGCATATGTGTGCATAGATAAAGGACTGGTGTGGTATTGGGACTTCGTTACAATCTGTTCAAGCAGCTTTTACAATTCACTTGAAATTAATTATAAAATTAATTATGATTAATTAATTATGATTAATTAATTATGAAATTAATTATGAAATTAATTGTGAAATTAATTGTGAAATTAATTGTGAAATTAATTATGAAATTAATTATGATTAATTAATTATGATTAATTAATTATGATTAATTAATTATGAAATTAATCATGAAATTAAACATGAAATTAATTATGAAATTAATTATGAAATTAATCATGAAATTAATCATGAAATTAATCATGAAATTAATTATGAAATTATTACGAAATTGATTACGAAATTAATTACAAAATTAATTGTGAAATTAATTGTGAAATTAATTATGAAATTAATTATGAAATTAATTATGAATTCTTAATTATGAATTATTAATTGCACTCTGTTAGGATGGTTCGGACGTTCCGGATGTTCTGAACGAGGAATGTGCAGTGTTCGCTGATCCCGACGCGAAACGAGAATCGATAATTTGGCATTTCGGGAAGTTGTCTGCCTACGACGAAACGGTTCTTCAGATTGAGGAAGAACGCTATGAGGTGAGCAGCACTCGGTTCTTGCATCTTGTGGAGAACCAGTTTGAGCGAAATATCTTCGTTCTTTATTGAGAGATGCTCTTATATGAATCTATGCAGTAATGATTGATTGATTGATTGAATAGTTGATGGAATAACTGATTGATTGATTGACTGATTGATTGACTTTGTGATCGATTGAATAACCGATTGATTGATTTGATGATTGATTGATTGAATAACTGATTGATTGAATAATTTATTGGTTGATTGATTGAATAACTGATTGTTTGAATAATTGATTGATTTGACGATTGATTGTTTGAATAATTGATTGATTTGACGATTGATTGTTTGAATAATCGATTGATTGATTGACTGATTGATTGATTGATTGCAGCTTGATATGGTCGTACAGCCGCACTTGGATCTGATGAATGGTCTGACGGAGGTCTACCAGGCAATGCAGAAGACAACTCCAGAGGAGCAGGCCAAGTTCGTCATCACTGACCTTGCAGCGCACTGCAACATGTCAGAAGTGCACATCCAGAGAGTCCTCAAAAAGTGAATTTTCATTTTTCACTGTCACCTTTCGTAAATTACAGATCGGTTGATAAGTGTTTCAGGATTAAAAACGGTGCTTGAGTTTTAAAAATCGATGAATATTTACTATTTATTTTCATATTTACAAAAATGGGTCTTTTTATCCGGAGTCTCCGGACGCAGTGTATATATTGAAACCTGGCCCAGGCCTCTAATGTCGCCGGGTGCCTGGGCATTTCATTCCCTGCCCCGTTCTCTTCTTAAATTTTTTTAAATCTGCTACAAAGCCATGTAATGAGCTGGTGAGTTTTCTTTTAATTATGCAATGCCGTAATAACACTGTAGAAGTCAGGGCTGTGTTTAAGAAATTTCTAGAACTGCACAACTCCTTTTCTTACCCATCCTCCATGGTAAATTACTTAAAATACGAGGACAGTGACCTTTTTTGCTAGTTTTAACTGTACAAAGTGCTTCTACAACTGCACAAATCCATTTAGAACTGCACATTTTGTGTACAACTGCACATTAAAAAAAGAAGTTTCTTGACTGGCTAAGATTCAAGAGGAATTTTTCGCTCTTCGTACAATGTTCCTTTTTTATTTAGACTATACAACAATCGGTGGGACACGCTGTACGAAGGACTGAAGAAGATTCCGTCAGTTGCGATCCCGGTTGCGCTGAATCGACTGCAGGAGAAGGTCGCTGAATGGGACGACAACAAGAAGAAGTTCAACCAATCGTGGCAGGAGTCGCTTCTCAAGCAACGCGTTCGATGTTTCGAACAGCAGGGATCCAAGTTTAAGAACGCGGACAGCAAACAGTTGAAGCCGAAAACCCTGGTCAAAGAAATTGAGGACCTTGCCAAAGCGGTTAGATGCGTACTGTTCTGTTGTCTCTCTCTCGTTGTCTGTAACCTATTTATAAATGGTTGTCACTGCCTGATTTAGAAATTTTTTAAACTAGGAATTTATTATAGGTCTAAAACATTAGATTTTTTATTAGGCAAATCTGTGTGACACACCACTTTCAGTTATTTGTCGAAGCACATGAAATAGAAACAAAACTAACGTGAATAAAACCATGTCATATATTCTGAATCAGATAACGCAAACGGCATCAAAATCGGTTCACTACCTCGCAAATTAGGGCGAATTCACAGTCATATGCTGAATTAACCCTTTCCAGCCGGAATTGTTTGGATACCTGTCCTGTTAATTGGGTACCCGTGACCCGGTCCGGCGGAAATGGTTAAAGAATAAACTGCATTCTTGACCCTTCTAGCCTATTTCAGCATCTATCGCAATATCTAGGAAGCAACAAGCGACGGGTTTCGAGCTCCGGCGTCACATTTGTTAGAGCATGACTTGAGTTGAAATCTGTCTAAAACCGTTTTCAGAGGGAGTCACTTCCTAACGAGCCTCACATGACGCTCCCTTTCCAGGACCCCTCCGTGTTCTACGACGCCGTCAAACTCGTCAGTCTCGTCTCGAAGCGCCAGACAGGAGTGAGCGAGGAGGAGGTGTGGCGGTTCAAGTGGATATTGCAATCCATCGTGGAAAACATCTTCCGCGTTCCTTTCATCAAACAGGAATTAGATGCGGATGAAGGTGGGACAGTTGAAGTTACGGTGGTAGTAGTTAGCTAATTCATTCATTCAAGGTATTTAAGTAATGTTGAGAAGCAGTGGTTTGGGTTGTTAGGATGCATGGCTAATGTTGAGAAGCAGTATCTATCGATCAATGAATTAATATTCATTTATTATGAATAACTTGTTAAAAATAGTAAAATGAATCCTGAATTTAATTGATTTTAAAGTAATATTTTCAGTGAGAGTTGTATATTCATGGCTATTGCAATTGCTTTTCATAAGGCATTGGCTAATCTTGTTAATAAGCGATGGCTAATGTTGCTAGTATGCAATGGCTTATGGACACTGTTGTATAATGTACAGTTCTGTGGATGATGACATTGTTGTAAAACACAGTTGTTCATGTAGAAAGCAAGCGCTGAGTGATGCGAAAGACGATGACTAATGTCAAGGTGATGACTAATGTCAAGGTGATGACTAATGTCAAGGTGATGACTAATGTCAAGGTGATGACTAATGTCAAGGTGATGACTAATGTCAAGGTGATGACTAATGTCAAGGTGATGACTAATGTCAAGGTGATGACTAATGTCAAGGTGATGACTAATGTCAAGGTGATGACTAATGTCAAGGTGATGACTAATGTCAAGGTGATGACTAATGTCAAGGTGATGACTAATGTCAAGGTGATGACTAATGTCAAGGTGATGACTAATGTCAAGGTGATGACTAATGTCAAGGCGATGACTAATGTCAAGGTGATGACTAATGTCAAGGCGATGACTAATGTCAAGGTGATGACTAATGTCAAGGCGATGACTAATGTCAAGGCGATGAGTTGCTGATTAATGTTTTAAAATCACTGGACAATATCGTAAATAAAGGAAATGAATTGTGAGTAATTGACTTGCTCAATCATCTCTTAAACTGTTGTCTTGTGTGTTGATAGACTTTACAGTTGAGCTGTTGTTGTTTGTAGCGACTGATTCAGAGGAACGCAATGAGTCTGGTGGTACGAGAAGCAAACACGCTTCAAAGTCAACACGACCGACCTCTGGTGGCCACGAATCATCGGCCGTGACTTCACAACAGGATTTATTAGTATCGGAAGTAAGTATTTTAATGACGAGATATCTTACGTTAAATGCCTTTGCTGTCTTGTTCAATTCTATTAATTATTATGTTTCATCGTGATGATTTTTATACGAATTTAGATTTATCATAATGTGTTTTTTTAACATTGACTGTCTTGTTTAGTTCTCTTCTTCTTCTTTAGGTTAGCTGCCTCTCGGCAGGTCCAGATGCCCAACGACGCCACTCTTCTCGATGTTGTGCTTTTTCTTTGAGCTTTCCATATCCATCCTCCATCATCCAATCCAAGAACTTTTCCCTAGGTCTTCCTCTTCCCCTCCATTTTGCCCTCCACAATGTCTCTTTGCAAGGAGTTGCCTCTCAGTACATGTCCTATCCAGTTCTTCTGCCTTGTTCGAATTGTATTCATCAAGGATCTTTCCTCTTCCACCTTTTGTTTGGTTCTATGAATTATATATGTTTCTTACCATGTCTGTACACCAGAATGCTGACAGAAATTAGTCAAATTAAAAATATTCTTATCTTATCGTGGCTTATTTATTTCTTTAGGATGACGCGGTGACTGTGTTCTATTGCGGCGACAGTTGGTATGCACTGCTTCGCGTTTTCATCGTCCTCTGTGACCGACTGGCTTTCTTTGTGAGGCACACGGAGGATCTGGTTGATGACGAAAGGAGAGAGTTCAGTCAGGTCTGGCCAGCGTCCCTTGCTACAACACTCGAGCAACACATGCAGGGTTAGCGTGGTTTGACATGGTGTTAAATCGTGTAACGTAGAGTTAAATGGTCTGACATGATGTTTAAAAGACTAACATTAAATGGCCTAAAGTAATGTAATTATGGTCTAACGTAATGTCAAATGGTCTAAAACGTTGGTAAACATGAAAAGGACTCGTTGTAAAACACCATTTTAACACGAGTTGTAATTTTATTTATAAAATTATATTTAAAGCATTTATCGTGTGCACTTGCTTCTTTTGCAAGATTCTTAAATCATCAGTTTGAGATGCATTTGATTGTTTATTAGTATCTAAGATGGTGTGATGAAGTGAGCAGAGTATATTAGCAAGTTATATGCTCTGAAGTGTGTTCTGATGTTCTGACGTATGTTCTGAGTTGTGTTCTGAGGCGTCTTCAAATGTTCTAAGGTGTGTTCTTCTGCTGTTCTCTTGCAGAGCACAACCATGCACGAAAGAGCTACGCAACTTTTCTTTGGTTGACGCACAACTTGTTGAACGGATCGCTTGATCTGGGAATCTACGAAGAACTCATCCGCGAAACGTTTGGATTGGAAGCGCACGTTGCTTTCACAATCGACAAACTCATCCAATCCATCGTTCGTCAGGTGAGTTGCATTTGTGCGTTGTTATTTATGTAGCACCAGGCAGGGCTTAAAGTGTAACAGGACGGACAGGGACGGCGTCCTGGTACTTTTTTTAATATCTCTATGCCGTCCTGCCACTTATTTGACCAGCACACCTGAAAATGTAAGGGGCGTCCTGGCACTTCTTTTGGAAAGATAAGGAGCGTCCAGGCACTTATTGTTTTGCATTTTTAGCACTGGCACCAGGTTGAGTGATTTGTGATGGGTGCTAAGAGGTACCTGAGATGGAGATGCATTGATCGTTGTCTTTTCTGGGTTGCTCGGAATTAAATGGTTTGAATTTGGTGTCAACTGTCGACCCTTTAGTGTGATGCTTTACTCTAGAGGTTCTATGTGTGTGTGAGGACCTGCTTGCGGTGCCTTCGCCAGCTGTCTGTGCATTGTTTGCTTAGAGACGAGTAAGTTTGTTAATGCACTGGATTTATGTTATAATCAATGTGTCTTACATGGCTACTTTTGAAGGTTGCATTAAAATAGTCAGTTTCGATATTCATTCATTCATTTCAAGAATTTACTTGGTGCCCGTTCAAGACGACCATTCAGAGGCGTTCCCGGTCCAACCATGGTGATACGAAAAAGATTTTAGGGAGCCCGTAAAACACTGATGAATCAACCGTGCTTAACAGTCGTATCTCCAACTCTAGGCCAATCCAGACAGATGGACCTACAACTGAGAAAGTACGACGCTGACAGATATATGTATCTGTTTTGGCTGGGTGTTCTGCAGAGTTAGTTCCACAGTTAAACAAAATTTTGCTTCTCATTTCGGACTATACGGTTATTTAAATGATTATCAAAGTGCATTGTTTGAAACTGTTATCGTTTTTAGATTCTTCAGATTGTTGCATCCTCTGATTGCGTCGACCTTTTGAAGTTGTTTGAGAAACATCAGCAACCGAATTGTCAGACGTCGGACGCAGAGTTGGCCGAATATCTGACGCTCGCTCAGTCGATTGTACAAGAGGAAAACTGCTACTTAATGAAGTCCATCAAGGTTTCTGTCGTTTATTTGATTTATTTATTTATTCGGTAACTTTGTATCAGAGCAATTATACAAGCAAGTTCCTGGTCAGTGAAATAATGGTATGTGACCTATGTGACCAAAACCAGGCTAAAGTCGCATTTTTACAATTTGAGTTCCATACTTCGTATAAAAGAATAAAGTCTCTTCTTTAAACTGACACATATCTTATTGCTCTACCATATTCCTGTCTAAAGCTACGAGTAAAAAAACATTGTTCGACCGTTCAAATTACAATTCTGAAAAGAAAAATGCATTTAAAGTTTCCTAAATTTTCAGTAAATTGCAACGACATAAAATTTTGATGCAAATATTTTCGATCTAATTTTAATGGAGTGTACTTTATGAATCTTCTGTTGACAATTTTCCGCTGTTGCAGAAGGGTTCGAAAGGTCGGATTACCGTCTGCCTGTTGCCGCAGGCGGCGACGTCTCACGGACCGCGAACGGAGGGAAGCGTCGCGTCGAAGGATTGGCAGAGCAGCGCCAGTCCCGCTCCGTCGGAAGAAAAGCCACTTGCTTCCACGAAGAGTTCATCGAGTTTCAGCACAAGCGTTGCCACGACGACGCTTGACGTCAACAGCCGCATCTCGAAATCTCCACCGACGACGATGGTCTGGACTTCGATGGCTTCTCCTCCGGCGCCAAAGAAACCAGTTTTTCTTTCAAGGTCTCTGAATGTTGTCGTCGTTGTTAGACCTCATCTTTGATTAAACCATGATTGTTTGTGTGCTGGAGAGTAGTCTTTAGTATAAGCAGTGCTAAAAGTGTAAAAAAAATAAGTGCTAGGGCGCCCCTTGCCTTTCCAAAAGAAGTGCCAGGACGCCCCCTTACATTTTCAGGTGCGCTGGCCAAATAAGTGGCAGGACGGCATAGAGATTTGAAAACAAGTGCCAGGACGCCGTCTATAACCGTCCCGGCACACTTTAAGCCCTGAGTATAAGTGTGCAAAGGTGAAAAGTCAGACTGAAAAAGAGGAAGAAGAAGAAGAGTATGAGGAGCAAAAGAAAGAGAAAAATGGAAGGAGAAACTTTCAGTGTGTATGCGGTAAATTCCCTCTCTTGTTGCTGTTTAAAAACACTGTCACATCAAGGATGGCTAGTGTCGCCCTCCTCCTTTTTCCAAACTTGGGACTGGCACTGCCAAAGTAGGAGCAGCGGCGTAATCTGTGGAAAATTATTTGTTTTTATTTGTCTCCGTTTTATATTTTGTTTCAACAGAAACTTGCACAGGTCACCAGGTCAGAGCGCGGAGGTGGGCAGGTCGAAAGGCGCCAAAGATCCGATCGATAAATCAGCGAGCACAATGGAGGAGGACGATGAGGACGAAGAAGAGGACGATGAGGAGGACATGGACGACGATGAGGACGAATGCGACGGCAGTTCGTGGGTCGACCAACTTGGAAAGGTCGACCGACGATCCTTCCTCGTCATGAGGCTGACGTCATTGACGCAGGCAAAAGAGGTTTGTGTCTCATCACCCATCAACTAATCTGCCAATGGGATTAGATGCGGACGAAGTAGAGGGCGCTGTGTAAGTTTCCGAACGAATGAATGAATGGATTGTAGATCCTGGGACTCTATCAGAATCCTTCCTCACTAAACTTGAAACTTATTTTTAGGTGGGCTGGGGTCGGGAGCGCCTCTGAGTAGTTTACTTGAAGGGTACTATATAAGTTTCCGAATGAATGGATGGATGAATGAATGGATGAATGAATGTATGTATGAATGAATGAATGTATGAATAAATGTATGAATGGATGGATGGATGGATGAATGTATGTTTTTTAGCAATTGTCCAATGTTATACGATTTCGTTTCAGACTCACAGACATCATTCGCTGAAGAAGTTCGTTCGATTCTCGAAATGGCTGACGAACTGGAAGTCGCGTAACGTAACGGAGAAGAGCGACGATGCGTGCAGCGACTGGTTAGATGGAAGACTCGAAGAAACACGTCGTAAAAAAACAGTTCGTCACTTGGAGGGAGGCGGAACCCAGCTTCCGTACCACAGCTACGTCAAGTACTCGGTTGAAACAACAGACGATTGTGCGAACAGTACCAGTGGCTCCACCTAGTTTGCGAAACGAGTTTTTTTCGTGTGAGATGAGCGACAGAAGTGGTACGGACCTCGGAACTTGTGATTGCGAACGGAGACTTTGCGGGTACTGTGAAGAGCTGTTGACTTTTGAACATAACGTAAGGACTAACTGTACTGAAGTACCGCTAAGTGACGATGTGGTGGCTGTAAAGTAATTATGTGTGTACTTAAGTGACTGCTGACGGGTGGCGGTGGTAATCTCCGCGGCCGATGATTACCATGCGGTTGGTAGTTTGTGTGTTGCAAGCATACGATTGTTGACGTTTTGGCGTCCGCTGTGAAAATTATCTGAAAATCCTGTTATACTTTTAAGTGGTTTCGTTTCGAAATAATTTACTAAATTTGTTCTGTTGATGTCTCTAGGAAAAATGCTGAATTTGATTTTGGATTTGTTTGGAGCTCTTTCTGCTTTGTTGTAAAGTAGTTGTGGCCTTTTTTCGGAGCAAAAATTGGTGGTTAGGGGTCATTGCATAATTACGTAACGCCGAAAATGACCGTTTTGGACCCACCCACCCACCCTGTAACGCTTCGTAACGCTTCCCTTGACCCACCCACCCACCCTACCCAGCGTTACGTAACGATTGCTACGAAAAATCAGTTGAGATTTAGGTTTATTATTGGCTTATGTGAGGCTGTGAGCGCGCAATTATAATTCATATTTTGACCTGGCATGTAACTGGTGTCTGCTGCCGCATCTTCTTCACTGTTCTTCAGATTATAGAGCTACTTCGGTTAAGTTTTCAATCAATATGGCACGAAGTTTAAATTTTGAACCCATCATGTCTGAAGTGTCATTCGATGATAATTTAATATTCATTAGGCCCTAATAAAAAAAAATTCAAAGCGTTACGTAACGTTCAGCTCCCCCCACCCACCCACCCCCGTAACGTTTCATAACGTTTTCAATTACCCCACCCACCCACCCTCGAGCGTTACGTAATTATGCAATGACCCCTTACGACATTGTTTTCGTAGGAGTTACAAATTTTTATCGTAAAGTGGACAGTCCATTGGAAAGCAAAAATTTGGATTCAGTGTGTAGAATTTTTTTGCGGCTTGAGATGGAATATTTATTTCAGATTTCTTATTTTGATCACTTAGCTGGAAAATTTGAGCTTTCTTCAGAATGTGTTCATTTTGAGCTACCGTACATATTTGAAGAAAATCCTCTTTTAGCTGTCATGCACATGACATTACAATTGGATTCAGGATATTCAGAAAAATTGACTATCAGAAATAAAAGGTGTAAAACATTATTGAGTAACTTGGAATTTTTAGTTTGTTCGTTTCCCACATGAATATAATTATAGAAGTCAAACAATGCAAATCAGGTGTAAAATTATTTCTTCGGCGTGCTGCATAATTGTAATGTTGCAGGCTTTAAAAATGTCTAAAACATTTTTGCATATGTGTTGCTATAGTGATAGTCATTAACAGTCTTGTTATTATTATTATTAAATTTACTTTTTGTTCATGATGAGTGTATTCCTTTTGAGGATTCATGATTTGTCTGGAATTATTATTATTATTGTTATTTATTTATTATTATTTGTTGAATATAATTTATGATCTGTCACAATTACAGAATTGGGAGCAGCAGGTTTTCTGTTGTGGCTATCATTAATATTATTATTTTATTGGCTTGTTTGCCCAATCTAAGTGTAATTCTTCAGGGAATAAATTGTCTGGGGGCTCTTTGCGCTGTCCAGAATATTTGCATCTCATTTGGTAAATTAATTTTTTTATTAATTTGTTATGCAACACGGACAATATGAAACTTGGAAATATGGTATGAATAATTAATATCCATTATGCAGTTTTGAAGTATTCATCGCATAATTGTGTTCTTTCCATATGTACAAAGACCAGTTTTTTAATAAATAATAAATAACAATATTATGAATATTTTAACAAAGTGAACATTTTGGCATGATAATGTTGAATAAAAGCAGATTGCCTCCCGAGTTGGACCACTATCAAGAGTCTGAAATATTAGCTTGTGTTAAGTGTGTCATGGGTTGTATATGTCTGTCTTTGTCAACATTATTTTATTATTTTTATTATTATTTTTTTATTATTATTATTAGTATTATTTTGTCATTTGAATCTCTTCACATTTCATGGAAAAATAATCTTAAATTAGTATTTGTAGAATTTCAAGTTTGATGTGGTTCTTATTTAAATTTAAACCAAATCTCTTCTGGCATAAGAAAAGGGTCAAGAGGTATTGCGTTGATCTATTTGAAAGTTTATCCAAAACTTTTCGCTTGATCAAAAAATAATGCGATCCAAGTCGATTATAATATTCTGAAATTTACACAGCATTGTCTAAATTTATTGTGTTATAAAATAAATTTGTAAAGTCACATATGTTAGGAAACTACTATCAGTAACGGGTGAGCATACATACATACATACATACATACATACATACATACATACATACATACATACAAACATACACACACGCATGCATGCATACATACATACATACATAGTACATACATACATACATACATACATACATACATACATACATACATACATACATACATACAAACCACATGGAATTAATTGAATGTTTGGAGTGCGTGGAATCTAATTAGGATCTTAGAGTTCCATTAATTGCAGTACACGGCAGCATCAAGTGCTCCACCCACCCTTAGGAGCTCAGGTCTGCAAGATAACCACAGTTGCTTAATATTGGTTTTAGTACTCAGCCGGAATACAGACACCCCAGAGGGGAATGGGGAGGGCAATAAAAATACGGAAAAAGGGAGGGATGGGTCCAAAGCAGACCATCTTGCGGGCGTCTTTTATGGACGATCCTTACTTGGTCCATTTGCTGAAGCAGATATCTCTCCACGTGCGTGCGTGCGTGTGTGTGTGTGTGTGTGTGTGTGTGTGTGATTGCCCCAAGTTTAGGTACAAACCAGATGGCTACCGAGCAGCAGGCCATTTTTAAATAATTTCAGCCAGGCACAGCATGTATCCATAGCCTAGTCATCAAGCGGATACCGACGTACATGAGTTCAATGCACTGATCGTAACGCGAATAATCGGTCTTATCATCTTATGTGTGTTGGCCTAGTATGCTGACAGAGATATTGGAAAAATTAATAGCGGAAAGGTTTTCATTTCAACGTTGACGGGCGACTTTTATGTCGTTCGCTTTGGTTGAGCAACAACGGTGGGGGGGGGGTTGGTTCTCCGAATGGAAGGGAGGGACTGTACCGACTGCCTAGTAGGCCAACGACATTATTGCACATGACTACATACAGTTTTTTGGGACAAATAGGCCCATTGTGCAGCTTGTACTAAACCCGTTGGCGTCAGAGATATTTTGAACTGAGGTTACTGAGCACAATGCCTCAAACAAATCAATTCTGAATTTTAAAACTAATTCGATTTTTCTGTCTATTTGACGACCATGTCCATGAAAAATCCACCTAACTGGAGAACGAACATACATGATCCCTCCGTCATTTTTTTAAATCACTCCAATTTTTACACCATAACGTTGGAAACGGAGTGTCTAAGATGTGTCTGGAGAAACATAAATAGGCCTAACATATCAGTGGCGAATTTCAGTTTTAAAAACTATTTTCTAGTGACAGTCACGATCTCGTTAGAACACCAACACGACGACTTTATCCTTTTACATGACATGCGTTCGTGCTGAGAACGTCTTCGTTCCACGTTCTATAGTCCCTCGGCACCAGAAATTGGAAACTTAATATTTTTATTAGCTGTATGGACGGAATGTAGACCTAACCGTCTTTGTGGGCTTTCGGCTTTAGAGTTGGCTAGTGATTACAAGTTTACGTAGAGTCCTAAGAGTCGTAGACCTATAGCTTCATCCTAGGGATCGTCAATAAATTACGTCACGCAAATTTGGGCGATTTTTGACCCCACCCTCTTCTCGTCACTAATCATAAGAATCGTCAACACAAAAGTCATAATATTATTTATGGTATCTAGTAAGGAACCCCTCCCCAAAGTGCGTGACGTCAATTATAGACGGTCCCCTACATGATTGTAAGCGTATTCAATAATTAGGAGTTTCTGGATTCAGACCCAAGAAATGCAGCATAGCTATAGTAAGCGGGTCCCTATGTCAATGAATGACTGCACTAACCCTAGGCTATACCTAACCCTAACCGACCCTCACGATGCCTAACCTGACCCTAACCGACCCTCACGACCCCTAAACCTGAACCATGACCAACATAGGGACCCTCTTACTATAACTAAGCCAGAAAGGCTTTCATTTTCGAAATTCTATAAACGATTTCTCTGTGTTTTTTCTGTGTATTTTGCAACCATGCCCATTGGGACAAACCCGAAATGGCCTACGTTACGTCACTGGGCTTCAGCGCATATTATTATTATTATTATTAACGAAGAGAGTTCGCAAGGCTATTGTGACGTCATTTCACAGAATATTATGTCGGTTTAGCCCGGTCCGTACATATTGGATAAATTAAACAGGAATGATACCATTTTTAAAAAAACACTGACCAGGATTACCCTAACTGTAACTGTTGCGGTGTCAGTGTCGAACCTGGAGAAAAGAAGGAGGGGTCGGATTCAACCCGATGAATTCCCTGAAATCGAAGAGGACCGACGCTCCACGCAGTAACGTGCTAGTCAAAACTCTGGTGGTCTACACTCAACACAGCATGTTTAATTAAAGGTAAGAGTTTTCGTGTTTGCTGAATTGCTAGGCATAGAACGCTGTTACATGAGCATTACGGTCACTATCAAGATGGCTTGCAATTAAAAGAATTTTAGCAATCAATTTTTTTTCAATGGCGTGCTGGTAAAAAGGCCAATTCTTGACAATGACGCATAAGTAAAGACGGAAAATTCTTTACAATGATGCTCTGGTAAAGAGGCAAATATTCTCCACGATGAAGTGTTGGGAAAGAGGCACATTTTTTACATTGACGTAGGCTATTGGCAAAGAGGCACGTATTTTTACGGTGACGTAGGCTACATGTCGATGGCTGGAAGCACAAAGGTGCTAAGCGCACTTTTCTTAATTCTAAGAAAACTGAAGTTGAAGTTTTGTTATGTGTTGCTAAAATTCATTATTCAAAATAATTCGATTTGCAATGACTTTTCCAAAAGAAGAGCTTATTGCAGTGTTACAAGTATTTTTATTTTTGCACAAATAATTCTGTTTGTAAAAAAAAATGACTTTGTAAAATTACTGTAAGGAAATATATGCACTTAGGACTTTTGTGCGCTGATGCTGGGACACCTGAAATACTAATTCATGTCAACTGTTTTGACAATTGTTTTAGAAGACCCTTAATAAATACTGTTCTAACTAGCCTTTAAGCATTTGTTAATTTATTAAGCACCACATGATTATATTATTTAATTTTAAAATTTCTTTTAAGCAAAAAAACTCCTAATAATATCAGGAAAATAACCAAAAATAATTTAATTCAAGTATGAGCGACTCTTACGCCGAGTTTTCCTTCAAATTAATGTGATAATCATAGCTGTCATACTTATCATTATAATTAACATCCAATAAAGATTTAAGAAAAAAATATTATAATGAAAATCAAGAAGCACCAAAATGCATCTTCCTCCATAATTTATCCACATTTCACACGTTGAAGAAGTAAAACAATAAAATGCAACAGTAATTATAAAATAATGCTCTGCATTCAAGCCATTAGTTTCAGATAAGAAAAAAATAACATTAAGTTTGAATTCAGTCTTCTTCCTCGTCAGCACAGGGCTCCGAAAGACAGTCTCGAGCTCTAGCATTTGAAGGCAAGTCATTGTAGAAAACCGCATGCTCTGCCGGAATTACTCTGCTCTTCAGTAGCGCAAGGAGGTCAGCTTTTTTGGCCGTCGAGATTGGGATTCGAGAGAGATAGGCTGGTGTAAGGTCCCCTATCAGTGTGTTTGGCCTGCCGCGTTTGCTGGATATGTTGAGGCGAAGGAAATTCTCATCACTAATCTGGTATTTGTACTCAATGACAAATGGGTGAAGTTTACTGAAGCGCAGCCACTTAACACGTAGCCAATTCACCGTATCCCCCTCCATATTCTTGCTGCGATTTAGTAGAAGAGTAGTAATACTCGTTGCATAATTGCACTTGCTTATCTTCCGAAATCATGACCCCACACTTAAAACGACATCCTTCTTCGCAACCCCCACATGGTTTTTTTCCCGCCACTAGTTTCCCTTTCCTCGAAACATACTCCTTTCCATTAGCTCGAGATAGCTGCCTAACATTTCGTTTCCAACCTTGTGTATTTCGTTTACGCTTTCGTGAACGCTCCTCCATATCTGATGGTGGTAGGCAAGGTGTAGATGCATCGTCGCTGAGAGGAAGACTTCCTGAGGGACCAGGCTCTTCGTTAGAGAGAGAAGTTGAACGAGTAGACACTGTAACTTCTGTTGGATGTGGAGGATTAACTACATCAACTGTTGTTGGAAGCACTGAATCAGGTGACATCTGTTGAGAAGAAATAACCCCGACTGGAACTTGCAAAGGTTGCAAGATTGGTGGCCTACATGACATGTAAAATAAAAATAAATGCCAATTAAACACTCATTTTTAATAATTTAATAATCTTCCTTTATTGAAGTTCACATTCACAGAATGCATTGCGATTACAATGAAACATTCATAATCATAGTACACTGTAGTAACTGATGACAAGTTTAACAGAAGTTTAATTTAACTTTTGTATTTTCATCATAAGAGTAGTTTAAGTAAATTAATTCATCAATTATAATGGCAGAAATACAAGAAAATGACTACTCCATAGAGACAATGACTATTAGACCTACATTTTAAAATAATAATTGAAACCACATTTGAAATGATAGTACAAAGAACTACCTTAGGCGAGTAATGATGATAACTTTACGGGTACGAGTTCTTTCCATCGGAGTGGCCATACTTGCAACATGAAGGTTGAAAGGCTCGGACGTCAGCAGGTGTGAATGGTCTAGCACTTCTACTGCAGAAACCTCTCTGCAAAAAGGCTCCAAGACTAGAGGAAGTGTAGGATCAAGCCCTTCAACTGTCATAGCAGGTGTACGATTAAGCGGAGAAGAAACCTCGAGGTCCAGAGGAAGCATAGTTGCAGGCAAATCAGTTGCCAGCGGGTGTGAATGGTCGAGCACTTCTACTGCAGAAACCTCTCTGCAAAAAGGCTCCAAGACTAGAGGAAGTGTAGGATCAAGCCCTTCAACTGTCATAGCAGGTGTACGATTAAGCGGAGAAGAAACCTCGAGGTCCAGAGGAAGCATAGTTGCAGGCAAATCAGTTGCCAGCGGGTGTGAATGGTCGAGCACTTCTACTGCAGAAACCTCTCTGCAAAAAGGCTCCAAGACTAGAGGAAGTGTAGGATCAAGCCCTTCAACTGTCATAGCAGGTGTACGATTAAGCGGAGAAGAAATCTCGAGGTCCAGAGGAAGCATAGTTGCAGGCAAATCAGTTGCCAGATGTTCAGTAGATGTTCCTAAGACAGACAAAATGCATACCCAAGTTAAACAATGTAAAGAAACACGGAGGGATGCATCGCTGGTTTTAATATTCACTATGGCAAGCAATACCGGTCTATGCGTCTGCAGGTGTGTTCTGGTGGTCACGATCCTACCTGTAGTTGCTTAATAATACCGATGAGACGTCCATGACATCGCCTTTCGATGCAGCCCAAACCTTACTGCATAATACCGCATAATTTTTACAATTTTACCACATAAGCCGATTTCGAGCTTTAAATCACTTAATTTCCCAAACATCAACATTTATTTTCCATAATTTTACAGCATTTTCTAAGGTTCCTATTAATAAGCTTACCATCATCACTGGATTCCTCGATTGAATCATTAAGGTCCATGATCATCTGAAGCGCTTTTGCAGAACTGAAACGATGCACTCGTTTATGCATTTCAATAATAATGTATTGAGAGCAGAAACAGTAAACAATAAGCAGTAAACACTAAAGATTTCGAGATATTGTTTCTGTTATTTTTAATGTAACTTTTATTATTTTTGTAACGGGGACGACGATAAACAGTAATGGCGAATGGCGTGGAAGTCAACAACAAAGACAAGGCGTTAAAAAAAGAGGGTGCACATAGGTATTAAGTGCGCTTGAGCTATTTGCGCTCTATGGATTTCAGCCAATGAGACTTAGCCCAATTGTGTTTTGGTGCCAAGTGATCCAAATTAACATCGTAAACGTTAGTACCTTTGTGCTCCGATGTATATTTCTTCCAGGCATATTATGCACTACTTTTTTGAAAAACCCAAAAAAGTGCGCTTAGCACCTTTGTGCTTCCAGCCATCGATGTATTGGAAAAGAGGCAAATTCTCTATATGACACACGTTTCAAAATATGTAAATCCTCCACACATACGAAAACTGACAAGTATTCGTACCACGCGTACAAGAACAAGATTATGACTAAACTGGGTACTATAATTTTGTATAACCCACCAGTCATCAGTCGGATGTATATCAGGGTACACTATTCGCAGTATTCAGTTGCTAGTCGGGGTGTATAAAATGATCCTTTTGGTGAGAAGCAATCTTCAGAGATCCTGCGCGGCCGAGTGAGTTGTAGCCTGCTCGCCGCGCCGGCGGCCCGGTTTCGATTCCCGGTCAGAGATTAATTTCTCGGATCTTTACTGCGGGTGGCTCGGTCGCAATATAAACGTGGAGTGTGAGGTTGTACTCTGCCTCCGACACTAATCATCTTCGATATGAAACAGTGTCGTTAAGCCCGAATACAACAACAGAAGCAATCTTCATGTTTTTAGTTCTTCCTGTGCTTTAACTCTTTAATGCCGAGATGGTAGTAAATGGTATGGGAAATCCTATACCATCCTGCATTAAAGGGTTAAAGCCTTTAATCTTTGCTTGGAATCTTCAGCGCAACTTTAGACTCTCCATTAAAACCGCGGTCACATATCATAATCTAAAAAAAACAACCTCGGGGCACCAGATTATTCACGAGCGCTGCGCCGTGTTAGACGGGTTGTCAATGGATGTCAATCCATCGAAGATTCGAGTCCGGTCGTCAAGAAGACTGATTGCCTACAACTCTAGAGGCCACTGAACATTAAGGCCTTCGTCGTCATCGTCGTCGTCGTCATCGTCGTGAATATTCATTAGGAGCGTCGTGAATATTCATTAGTATCGTCGTGAATATTCATTAGGAGCGTCGTGAATATTCATTAGGAGGCTGCGGTACAGAAGCATGGGATGTAGAAGACAGCGAAGACAACAATGGCCAAAAAGACAATCAACGGATTGGCATTCGTCGTTGAAAGGTCCGTGTTCTCCATCGCACCGTTCGTTCCACGCAAGGTCTCGTTCGTCGTCGTCGCGTTGGTCCCTGAGGACATGGACGACGATGAGGATGGGTTGGGCTGGTAGCGACGGAGGACTGGTCTCGACGCAGGCAATGTCGTTCGCATGGTAGAGGCGTCGAAGTCGATGAGACCGGTCTTGGAGAAGATGACCGAGGCTGCAGCAGCAGCAGCATAGGCGGAGGATGATGCTGAGGATGAGGATGAGGAAGAGGCTGAGGCAGACGTTCCCGATGAAGGTCTCCTCTCGTGGCTGTCACGTCGCGCCGATTCGTTGCAGTTCGATCCGTCGTACAGGTAGAACTGGTTTGGACGGTCGTCCGGAAAGACCCAGCAATAGATGGAGCCCCAGGTCGACGACGCAGCAAGGCGCCCAGAGAGAACGGAGGAGGAGGAGGACGACGAAAACGAGGAGGAGGAGGGAGAGGGAGGATGGAAGGAGGAATCGGCGGTGGAAGGCATAGAGGCTTGTGGCACGATGCTTCGAACGACGATCGTAAGGTCATTCGTGGGAGTGGCACGAAAGGACAGAATGCACTCAAAGGTCCTTGGAAGAGGACCGAGGACGTGGCAGCCGAGGACGGTCAACAGGACGTCAGTTCCCGTCACGGATTCGGTCACGTGGGCAGCACGGACGCACCGCGTTCCGTCTGCGAGCTGCAGGGTGAGGTTGACCAGTGCCACCGGAAGGTTGCACTGCACGGGTTGTCTCGGTTGCTGACTGTACAACAACCGGAAGTGCTTGCCCGGCAGCAGACCGGAAGGACCGCCGCCCGTTTCCGGTAGGAAGGTGAACAGCCGGCAGTCGATCATATCAACGGAAGTGACGTTGAAGGGCCAGAGAACAGCGCGGCTGAACTTGACGTAGAGGACCGACGGGGACTTCTTGAGGACTCTGAGGCAGAGGTATCGCAGGCGGCATCCGTTGCCATAGGTAGCGACGAGCATCACATCACTGGAAGGCTTGATATGTGTTCCTCCACCACTACCTCCACCTCCACCAGCGTCCCCTGAAGACATACCCCTCCATTCGATGCAGTGGAAAGCGTCCGATCCACTCCCACCACCCACCCCTCCTCCACCGACACTGACCGCCGTCTGGTTGAAGGTCACGGTCCGTCCGTCGGCCGCGTCCACCCACACCCCGATCCAGTCGAGCGGAAACGAGCAGACGAACGGTCGAGTGGCGTTGCACAGGTGGCAGGTCCTCGCGCAGCCGAACGCCGTCTCGGTCGAGCAGGCGTCTCGCTTCGACGCGCACCACTCGTGATCATCGACGCAGAGCGAGGTGACGGGTCGCGGAGGGTCGCGGACGACGCCCATGTGGACGTGACCGACGGACAGATCGGCCACCTTACCGGAAGTCGAAGCGAATAGGTCCTTGAAGATGTAGGCGTTGAAGCTGTCGTCCATGGCGAGGAAGCGTGTGGGCAAGCGCAGTAGCCACAGCTGGGGCAGTCGCTCGTGACGGAGCATGACGAACGAGTACTGTCCGTCTCGCCAGTCGGCCAGACAGACGAAGCGCTGCAGGGGAGGCGACGGTGGGGGCGCCGCTGCAGGGGTTCCGTTGTTGACGTGGTGGTGGAGCAGGTCCTCAGGGAGACAGTCCGGACGGCGGAAGTAGATGTAGAGATCGTCCGCTCCGTCCATGCACCGACTTTCCAGCCGCACCTCGCTGCCTCCTCCTCCTCCTGTTCCTGTTCCTCCTCCGTTTCCGTTGCATTCGGGGTTGTGCTGTCCCCCAATCGATCCCTCTCCCCCGGAGGAAGAGGAGGAGGAGGTGCCGCTAGATGAGGGTGAGATGCGGGCGCTGAAGCCCCCGCGAAGGGCGCATCGTTCACCCCCACTGGTCGGTGATTTGACGGAGGAGGCTGAGGATGCTGAGCTGGTGGTGGTGGTATGAGAGATGATCCGGTTACGATCAACGACGAGCCACCCGTCCAGCTGCCAGGTGGTGTTCGTGCAGAGACCAAGGTCTGGCCGCTCAGAGGACAGTCCCGACCTCACCTGGAACAGTGCCTCCGATCGTCGGATGAACTGAAGGCAGACGGCGTGACTCACTCTTCGCTGACCCTTCTCCCGCTGCGAGACGAGGTACTTGTCGCCGTCGACGACCTCTAGACAAGTCCTCGTGAAGGTCAAGGTCGACGTCTCGTTCGACCACTGACGCAGCTGGTCCCCGTCGACGATGATGCGCAGTTGAAGGCGGGTGAAGCGGTCGAGGGCGCGTCCTCTCCAGTCGCGTGGTGGAGTCGTTGCATTCGTCTGGATGTAGTCTGGAAAGGAACACGATGAGACGGAGTCCATCGAAATCGCCAGCAGACATCCCAGAAGGCACAGCGACCACGTCGTTGTTGATCGCCAACAAAATGGCGGCGGCGCAGTTCGATCGAAACGTCTGCGTTTTTGTTGTTGTTGTTGTTGTTGTTGTTGTTGTTGTTGTTGTTGTTGTTCGGAACAGCTTCTGGTAATCATCTGGGGCAGTCGCAATTGCGATATTGTGGTCACGGACGAGATAGCGTGGTCACGGTTGAGATATTGTGGTCGCGGGTGAGATTGCGTGGTCATGATTGAGACTTCGGGGTCATGGTTGAGATATCACGATCACGGTCACGGTTGAGATTTTGTGGTCACGGGCGAGCTATCGCTCACTCACGGCTGAGTTATCGCATTTCGGGTTATGGTTGAGATATCACGGTCACGATTTCTTGATCACAGGCGAGGTATCGTGGTCAGGTTAAGATACTAAGGTCGCCGTTGAGGTATTGCGGTAAAGGTTGTCTTGCGTGGTGTGTGTCCACAGCATTTGGATATGACGGTCAGACGACTGAACTTGCTGCTCATCTACCGGATTTAGCCATCACGGTTGAGGTGATGAGGCTGGTGTAGCGGATTGGAAATTGCCGTCATGATTTGCATTGTAAAGCTTTCACCTGTGTCTGCTGGATTGGACACCGCAGTCAATTTTGAGTAGAATTTCGTTGTTCAAAGAAATTCGTAACCCTTGATGGAAGCACTCCGCACGACTATCTTGCACACGAACAGAACAAACGTAAAGTTAACATTGGCTATAGAATCTTCTATTATAAGTCATAGAAGGCTCTATGCGCGTTTATTATGCGCCAGTTTGTAGACTTCTGATGTGAGAAGCGTCTTATAAATGATCAAATACAATACAAAAACAAATAAAGGGCAAACGAAGCCTATAATACGAGCTCTGTCACTATCTCTGTCCGTGTGTATTGTGTAGCCTATTAGGGCCTGCTATGTCTGCCCGTCTGCCTGCCAGTAAGTCTGCCTCTGTCCACTTTTATCTTAAAGGACTGCATGAAACACCAATAAAACCTAGATCTATGTGGTAAAAGCTGAGTGGCATTGCTGGTAATATCAAAAAACAAAGATTCACTGTATGTGACTGTTTAACTCATTTTATATAGCATCAGTTGACACAGTTTTAAAGGTGTCTAAACCGAGCGTTCGAACCAGTCGCCTATTTGCATCCTAACAGAAAAAAAATTCTTCTGAATCTTCAACAGTCAAGAGTTCGCAAACGAAACTGTCTGCAGTGTAAATTATCAACGCATTTTTTTCATCCGCGTAACAAGAGTTCCGCTGTTTACGGCCGTCCAATGATGGTCGCGACTTTTTCGCCTGATTAAAGCAATAAACGCCTGCGGAGTTCTAGGAAAATGGTTCTACTGGCTCTATATAAGTTCGACCAAATAGACGAAATTGTCGTGGACCTATATTCTATGTCGCCCTTTCGTCGGTCGTCTGCTGATTACGCGCCGTTGCTCGTTGTGTCGTCTGCTTCTGCAAGATTGGGCTGTTAAATTCATGGTTAAATTCTCCAGTTTTCCCGCTTCGGAATTTTTTTGCTGTTTGCGGTTTTGTTGCACTGTTTTTTCTTGCGTTTTTCTTTTGTCTATGTTCTTTTGCTGTTAATTTAGAGTCCTGTTTACTGCTTTTTCTTTTGATGTTTCGAATGCATTTGCTTAGCCAGGATTTTTTTGTTGGCGGGTGTTTACTTTTTTTTTACTAGATCTTGAGCAACCCAATCAAATGACTACCGGTACAATTTCTTCCCTCACTTCAAGTTAAAATTTAGGATGTAGTTCATCTATAGGCGTATGCCTAGGCCCTATGCAGTTTTAAACTTTTTCCGCTGTAGCCTACTAGGCTACCAGCCTACCACCTTTTCTTGAGTCAACAATTGCTGTACTAATCCTTCTATCGCTGTCTAAAGGTGTTTGTTTAGGTTCACGAACGTTGTCAAATCTTCCAATGTAAACAATAATTCAGAAATTCAGCATCTTCCACGTCATCATCATCATGATTCGATCCTCGTCGTGATTAGATCATCATCATGATTAGATCATCATCATGATTAGCTCATCATCGTGATTAGATCATCATCATGATTAGATCATCATCATGATTAGATCATCATCGTGATTAGATCATCATCATGATTAGATCATCATCATGATTAGATCATCATCGTGATTAGATCATCATCATGATTAGATCATCATCGTGATTAGATCATCATCATGATTAGATCATCATCATGATTAGATCATCTTCGTGATTAGATCATCATCATGATTAGATCATCATCGTGATTAGATCATCATCGTGATTAGATCATCATCATGATTAGATCATCATCGTGATTCGATCATCGTCGTGATCTAACGAACTATTGTATAAAAGTTCACATAGAAATAACAAAAGAGATTCAAAATTAAATCCCCTTAGGCCTATGCTATAGTTCGCGTGTTAGTAAATGCTTGATTTCATTTTTACATTATTTCATTTGGGAGGGAGAGGGGTGTTCAAGCATCCCAAAACACCCCTCCTCTAAATACGGTCTTATCTGGTTAGGTGATGTTTTGCTGTCGTTTCTGAATCGAATTCTTTCGCTCCTGCAGATGAATAATTGAAGAATAGTTTTTAATACACCAAGCAACTGTTTCGGTGATTTTTCTGCATACATTAAAGTTGTTTCCGATTCTATACTTCTGAATATAATTTCTACTTCTGAATATAATTTCTACTCTGAATAATTTCTACTTCTGAATATAATTTCTACGTCTGAATAATTGCCGGGGGCGGGCAGCCACAGCTTTCGCGGAGTAGTTTCTCTTTCTGCTGTTCCTGCAGTGTCTGTCGTTTCATCAACCTCTTCTTCTTCTTCTTCTTCTTCTTCCTCCTCCTCTTCTTCTTCTTCCTCCTCCTCTTCTTCTTCTTCCTCCTCCTCTTCTTCTTCCTCCTTCTCTTCTTCTTCCTCCTCCACCTCCTCTTCCTCCTTCTCATGCTCCTCCTCTTCCTCCTCCTCTTCTTCTTCTTCCTCCTCCTCTTCTTCTTCTTTCTCCTCCTCCCTCCTAGTCTTCTTCCTCCTCCTCCTCTTCTTCGTCTTCCTCTTCCTCCTCCTTCTCCTCCTCCTCTCCTTCTCCTTCTTCTTCTTCTTCTTCTTCCGCTTAGGTTCCTGCTCTAGCAGCGGAGACAGACAGACAGTTGGTCGGACCGGTGTCAGAAGACAGACTTGATTTTCTCGGACGCTGCTTCTGCTTCTGCTGTATCGACAGCGAGAAGCGGAGACTACAGTTAGATGAATTGTATCAAGTCGATAACCTGTGATCTACTCTGCAAAAATATGAAGGAGTCGCCCACGGACGGACGCCGCGTTCTACCAGAAGCAGTACCAGTAGCATCCCTCAACCATTCGCTCGATAGATGAGACTATGGCATTGTCTTCTGCTGCTGCAACCGCGACTATTATTCACGCAGGCGACTATTTATAGACAGCACCCCACCCACCCTCCACCCACCCTCCTACCCTTTCACCCCCCGCAATCACATAAATATAATATGCGTTTGGATGTTGTGCTGCTGTGTATAAATGAGTTCCACTGAGTGTGTTTAGATTTATAACTGCGGTGGGTCTTTAAGACTAATCAGTATTGCCCGTCAATCTACTTTATGCCATTCATTTCCAAGTCGTAGTATTGAAGCCAAAGCACAATGTCATGTAGAATTTATTATAGCTGTTGTGTTAAATGTTGAGAGTTTATACACATGCGAACCGATAAATAATATCTAAGTCAAAACAGAGCAAAATACATAGTATTAATAAAATAATAATAATAACAATGACGATTTCTATGGCGCCGTAACACAGCCATGCCGTTACAAGGGCGCCTCACATATACTAAACTAAAGCCAAACTATAGAGACATATATGTAGGCCATAATGTGCATTCACGCACATAGACATGTTTTCTTACACATACACATATATACTTACGCACATCCACATATAAAAATAAACACGTACAGACATACATTATGCATACATTCATACATATAATTATAATATAGACTTTTACACATACATACATACATACATACATACATACATACATACATACATACATACATACATACATACATACATACATACATACATACATACATACATACATACATACATACATACACATGCATGCACACATATATACGTAGATACGTGGATAGACACATACGCACATACTCATGTACAATGTGTACATAGTACTACATACACATATTCAGTGAGAGAGAGACAGAGAGACACACAAACAGAGAGACAGACAGAGAGACAGACAGAGAAACAAAGAGAGAGAGACAGAGAGAAATAGAAAGAGATAGAGACAGAGACAGACAAAGAGATAGAGACAGAGAGAGGGAGTGATGTGTAGGGAATTATTTGGCTGCCATAGTGCCATATACGACGACAACAACAACAACAAAAACAACAACAACTACTACTGCTACTACTTCTACTATTGCAACGTAATTATTATGGTGCAACGTTTTCTATAATACACAAGATGTTTAGGTTGTTGATTTCCATTGTTAATCGTCTTTGTGATGTGAAGCATATAGGTAATCCATGATACCATCCACGTCTAAACAGACGCCTATTTATATAGCGCCGCTTTGAGATCGTCCTGGCGTGCAAATGGGACGGTCAAGGGCAGTATAACTTAGACGGGGTGAGGGGGTTGATAGGGGGGGTAAACACCCTGAGGGTCGTTCGACGCCATAGCTGCTGTCTACATGCTCTGATTATTCGGAACCCGCCTGGATTAATCAAACGTATACGACGAGCAGCTTCCATATATCGACTCTGCTATCTGCTGTAATAGCCATGGATGTGCACAGTGGCGTAACAACCATGTAACGAAGGTGGACAAAATCCACGGGCCCCCGAGATCCAAAGGGCCCCCAAGCTTATTAAGTAAAAAGTTTCATGTACTTTTTCGGAGTTTTCCGTTTTATTGTTAGTTTCAGATTGTAGAGTCTGACCATAATTATGAAGGCCTATCCTGGATACGACGGATATGATAAATGATACGCATGTGTCGTGTCTGTCGGGACTGTATGGGTCATCGGATGTGAGAGCATTTGACCCGTAGTAGACATCAACACTTAGTTGTAGCCTACGTTAGGGGCGGGGTCTTCGGTTAGGGTATATATGTTCATCCATGGAGGTCTAGGTTCATCCTAGTGCCCGACCAGAGGTGCATTATGCATAGATCACTTGATCGCTCTTATCCCATCAGTCAATTCCAGCGTTAAGGAATGATGCTTGAAATAGTATCTGCTTTGTTTTCCGCCCCCTCTAATTCTAGCTGTGTGTGTCTGTCTGTACGTACTGTCAGACAGACAGAAAGAGATAGGTCTGTCTGTCTGTCACTCTCTCTCTCTCTCTCTCTCTCTCTCTCTCTCTCTCTCTCTCTCTCTCTCTCTCTGTGCACTGTGTGTGTGTGTGCATTGCATATGTGCGTGCCTGTCTTTGTCTCTGTCAATGTCTCTATACGAGCCAAACGTTGAAGTGACTCATACATTGCAGTGTTCATTCCTTCCCGCTCATAATAACAGTCACTGCAGTCATTCATTTACTTTTATATGGATCATCACTATCGCGGAGCCTAAACGAAAATACCGGTAATCATCATAATTATAAGATGAATGCCATGAAAACACTTGCAGTTCTGGGAGTAAGAAACAAGCCAAATTCACGAAGTAATTCTATGAGGAACTACAGCTAGACCACAGTGAGTCTACATTACATGCAGGCACTTATGTGTGTATGTACTATGAACCTTTGTATGGGTGTCACGACAATTGGTATACAGACAACTTGTCTAACAACAACTGGTCTACAAACTGGTCTAACAACAACTGGTCTACAGACAACAACACGTGGTCCAGCACTTGAGAAATGGAAGCTGGGTGAAAGTTTTTTTTACATCTGAAGTGGAGGCTGGATTGATGAAAAACGCAAGAGAAGTGGAAGCTGGATGAAGGTTTTTCAGGTGAAGTAGAAGCTGGATTGACGAAATAATGCATGAGAAATAGAAGCTGGAGGAAGGTATAAATTTTAGATAAAAAATAGAAGCTGGATTGATATTTTAAAAAAACGCTTACGAAATGAAAACTGGATGAAGGTATTTTTATATCTGAAATCGAAGCTGGATTGACGAAAATAACGAACGAGAAATAGAGGCTGCATGAGGTATTTTTAGATATGAAATAGAAGCTGGATGCATGTTGAAATAGCCTACATGAATGAAAATCATCCATTTGAGCTAGAAAACCATCTAGCTGTTTTCATAAATCCGGTTTCTATTTCATCAATGCGAGTTTTCTGCAGACCAATTGTCGTGGAACCGTTTTCTTGTTTTGCATTGAGCCATTAGGTCTAGGCCTAATGTGCCTTAACAATGGGTTATTGATTACAGCAACAGCCTTTAATACTGACATTCATAAAGCTATACTTTACGAAAACTCACCAGTAGGCCTATGCTATTGCGATACCAAAATTACTTCAGATATAATAGGCGTTCTTGTTTTTAAAATAGCCGTCTCATTGTTTTTACTGTTTAGTCCCGTTAATGGATATAGGGGCCCCCAAGCTTAAAATGTCCACGGGCCCCCGGTTCAGTTGTTACGCCACTGGATGTGCACCGTCCATCCCATGCACTTCCACCACACACACACCCGTCCTCTTATGGTCCTTTTCTCCTTTTGCCACTGTCTTTCCTGTTATTTTTCTTCTAATGCTATTTTTATTTGTCTCTTTTTCTTTCTCGAATTTGATTTCATCTTCTTCTTCTTCTTCTTCTTCTTTTTCTTCTTCTTCTTCTTCTTTTCTTTCTTCTTCTTGTTCTTGTTCTTCTTCTTCTTCGTCGTCGTCGTCGTAGTCGTCGCAGTTGTCATCGTCATTGTCATCGTCGTCGTCATCATCATCATCATCATCATCATCATCATCATCATCATCATCATCATCATCATCATCATCATCATCATCATCATCATCCTCTTTCTTAGTGTTCTTCTTGTTCTTCTTCGTGTATTTCTACTTCTTCTTCTTTTAGTTTTATGTCTATTTTCCTTTGCATTATTATTGCCCGCATTCTTCATCGCATTTTTCATTTGCTTATTTACCCTCGTATTGGTTCTCTTGATCCCTATTGTCATTTGCAAAGGAAAGAACGAGAGCTGTAAAGCATCTTTCATGTTCTACCATCTCTGTCTCTCCCGACCGCTCCCTTGTGACCTTCCTTCCATCCTTCCTTCTTCCACCTCCTCGTTCCTCCTGCAACTCTCCGATCTCTCTTCGCTTTTCCTCCCTTCCAATTCATTCATTTTCCTCTTGCTCGTTTGTTCGTAAATCACACAATTCATCTTCACTATCTTCTTTCTCCCCAGTATTCCTCCTCCTCCTCTTCATCCTCCTCTTCCTCTTCTTCTTCTCCTTCTTCTTCTTTCTCTTCTTCTTCTTCTTCTTCTTCTTCTTCCTCTTCTTTATTCTCGTTCTTTCTCTTCCATATTTCATGTTTTCCTCATCTCGGCGGACGTCTTCCTAATTCCCTCCCTTCCCAATCGTCCTTCTTTTGCCCACATCCATACTTCTACTTCCATATCTTTACCCAGTTCTCTTTCCTGTATACCTGCTCACTCTTCTCCGGTCCTATTCCTCTTCCTCCTTTTTTTCTTCTCTTCTTCATCTTCCTCCATATCTCCTCCTGTTCCTCCTCCTTCTTTTCCTCCTCCTCCTCTTCTTCCTCCTTCTTTTTCTCATCTCCTTCATCCTCCTCCTCCTCTTATTTCCCCCTTTCCTCCTCCTCCTCATTTTATTTTTCTCCCTTCTGCTCTTCCTGCTCTTCCTCCTCCTCCTTTTATTCTCCCTTCTGCTCTTCCTGCTCTTCCTCCTGCTCTTCCTCCTCCTCCTCCTTTTCTTCTTCCTCCTTTTCCTCTTCCTCCTCCTCTTCCTCCTTCTCTTTCTCATCTCCTTCATTCTCCTCCTCCTCTTATTCCTCCTTTCCTCCTCCTCCTCCTTTTATTCTCTCTCCTGCTCTTCCTGCTCTTCCTCCTCCTTTTCTTCTTCCATTCCTGCTCCTCCTGCTACAGCTCCTGCTCTTCCTTCTACTCCCCTCTTCGCAATCGTCTTTTTCCATCTCCGCGATATTCATCTTGGTCATTTGTTACGGCCATCTATCCTGGCGTCAGTCGCTGCCCGGCCCCCATTGGCTGGTCGCGTGACCGTGCCCTTTGACCTGACCTGGTATGTCTTCTATCCGGCGGCGGCGCGTTGTTATGTATCGCATGTCGCTGCAGCAGCAGTGCTAAGAAGATTCTGGGTCGCAATGGAAGGCAAGGCGTTGGAGCAGAAATGCTAACCGAACGCACACACTCAAACACAGAGACTCCGAATTGACACCAGGCCACTCGCCTTGCCATAAACCTTGGCGAAGCAACAGTTTACTAAGAGGCAGACCCCTAAAACCTATTTTTACCGACTAAGCGGCGGTCACCATAGACGGAGACTTGATCCAGAAGTTGGGTGGGGTTGGGGGTTGGTGGGGCTGGGGTGGGGTGGACGAACGAGCGGCCGATGGACGATCGACGAGGCGCGACATTTTGGGTGGACGGGTGCAGTGGCGCAACTAGGGGGGTGCTGGGGGGTGCTTGAGCACCCCCCAGGCTAAAAAAGTGGCCCACGCAATTTTTCCAAATCCGATGAGTTTTTTGGTGCGTGGGGGGGGGGTAGGGGTCATTCGGTCTTTAAGATTACACAATCAAGCAAGTTCCTTTGGCACTCGCTATTTCGCACCATCGGCGCTTACAATAATAATCCTGAGCACCCCCCAGGAAAACTTTCTGGTTGCGCCCCTGGACGGGTGGGTCGCGGACGACATTTTTATCGACCACTTTTTCTGACAACCTTTTTTTTAGTCATTTGGGATAAATCTCTTGAAAATATAATATTTTACTTGCTAAAATAGCTGATGGCCTTCGAAAAGTCTTTCCTTCTATTTAAGCAGTATTTACCAATTGATATGTCCTAACAGTGTAAAAATCTACGATGATATTTGTGAATTTTACTTAAATTTTGGGGTTAAATATACGTATCTTCGTCCCCCCCACAAACATTTGGGGACCGATCCTCTGTTCCCCCAAGTCTCCGCCCATGGCGGTCACGGAGAATTGCCTTCTTTGGTCAGGGTTGGATAAGAAGAAACGTTTTATTGGAATGGAACTCATGTGTTACCATGGTTTCCATGCTTGCTGAGCAGTGGAAACTCAAACAAAGAATTTAAAGAGCATTGTGAACGCCGTTACCACGTTCAAACTCACTTTTTACCCTGCCTTCAGTTCACGAAACTGCAATTGCAAGTTAGATAGAAATTCATATAGCGCTATATATATAGAGCACACTGACTCTTTAGTGGCGCCTCTGATGATAGGCTAGAACTCAGAGGTCCGTCGATGTTCATGTCTTCTGTCTCTCTATCCGTCCATCTGTGTGTTTGTCCGTCCGTCGGTCCTTCCATCCGTCCGCCTGTCTATCTGTCTGTCTGGCTGCGTGTCCTTTTATCTATGCGTGTGCCTGTATGCGTTTAATTATCTATGTATATATCTGTCCATCGTTTTATCTGTCTCTGCCTGTCTCTTTTTGTCTCTCTCTCTGTCTCTATCACTCTCTCTGTTTCTCTGTCTGTCTCTGTGTATGTCACTCTGTCTGTCTGTCTGTCTGTCTGTCTGTCTGTCTGTCTGTCTGTCTGTCTGTCTGTCTGTCTGTCTGTCTGTCTGTCTGTCTGTCTGTCTGTCT
>OX243818.1:9080285-9102785 GCA_945859605.1 Lumbricus rubellus
CAACGAAAGCAATAAAAAGATTCGGACGAAGAAGAGAGAAGATGTTTAGCAATATCGATCACAGACTCATTGATTTAAGAGCAAAGTCGTTTATAACGAAAGCAAACATAGGTCCAGTTATTAGGAGAGAAAGACAGACAGACAGTCAGACAAACAAACAGACAGACAGACAGAAAGAAAGCGAGATATAAAGATGGGACGAAAAATACAGAAAGAATTTTGAACGGACTGCAGTAACGGAGAGAAGTTGTCTGCAATTTCTGGCGTCCTCCTCCTCTTCTTCCCTCCTCCTCCTCCTTCTCCTCCTCCTTCTTCTCCTTCTCCTCCTCTTCCTCTTCCTCCTCCTCCTCCTCCTCCACTTCCTCCTCTTCCTCCTCCTCCTCCTCCTCCTCCTCATCTTCCTCTTCCTCTTCCTCCTCCTCCTTGTCCTTCTCCTCCTTCTCCTCCTCCTCCTTCTCCTTCTTCCTCCTCCTCCTTGTCCTCCTTGTCCTCCTCCTCCTTGTCCTCCTCCTCCTTGCCCTCCTCCTCCTCCTCCTCCTCCTCCTCCGCCTAAACGCTTGGCTCGTCGTTCTGATCTATGACTGATCATGCGAGGGGATAATCGATCTGCGGGGTAATTTACGACGGGACACCCTGCTCATCGTATCACTAGAGACAGCAGACAATATCAAGCGCCATCTATTCTGCGTAAAGACGCGCGCCACGTAATTGCCGAATGGCTGGCCTCTCATAAAGCCAAGCATACATGTATATCTGATATTTATATATGATATATATATATTCCTATATATTCATTCTATATTCTTTATATACATGTATATTTACATACATGTGCATGCATATCCCATATATCCCATATATAGATGTGTATAACTATATATATTATGCATTATGTTATATGGATAGGGCGTATACATGTGCACTATATATATAGGAGCTTGTTCGAAAAAATATATATATAAAAGATAGAATATGTATATGCAAGAATATATATATAAATATATATATATATATATTTATATATATGCCTGTATATTATACATATCATATACGAGTGTTGCCATCGCATAATATCCCTGTGTCCATAGTGAATTGTATGGACTCCAAGATTACTATAGTAGTCTCTCATTCACACGACTATATTTTATGTCCTTATATACATGTAGATCAGTGTTTTTGCTTGTATACACTTACACACGAATATTCTTTATGTTGTATGCATGCTTATAATGAAGGCTGTATTTTCTGCTCATGAGAGTGGCAGGCGCTCTACGGGCGCTCTGCTATATACGCCGTATATACACATAAATTTATGTCCTTTGTCTGTTTTTTCTTTTCATTCGTTAGGTCTTTTTGTTCTGTTGTCATTGTGGTCATTGGTAGCATGATTGTGGAATTGGACAATCGTTTTTACATTAACTGTCAAAATTCTTGTTAAGCTTGTGCTGCTGCATGCATTGCGATCAATGACAATTAATTGTGAAGATGTGCAAATGGAAATATGACGTCATGCAGTGAAGTATATATATATAATTTCGGCTTCTCAACTTACGGCAAAGGTCTCTGTCACAAGTCTTTTCCCTCTTCTTCTCTACGTGTGACCTTCAGTCTCTTCGGAAGCTTCTTCGTATAAGTTCGTGGTAGCGTAGGCCTATCCCTAGATAACTGTTTCATTAGCTAAATGGCTAGGTTAAAGAATCTACAGTCTTTCACTGTTTTGTTAACCAACAACGACGACGTGTTTAACTCTTCTTATTATACTCCAAAATCCAATATAAAGTAAAACGATCAGCAACAACACAACAATGACTACACTTGCGTTATCATAACAACTACACGACTACTATCTTCATCAGTCTACTCTATCGCAACTCAACAACAACTCTTACAGCCTATCTCAACGGCTCTCAACACGCAACTCTCCTTCTTCACTTCCACTCCCTTCTTGTACAATTAACGTACGCTCGTCTAGACGTCACGTGCTGTCCAGACAATCACCTGTGCAGACGCCGCGCGGCAATTTGCACCTGGCCTACTTACGTCGCTGTACGACAATCGGCGTGCACTGATTAAATTAGCTGACATTACCTCCTTCCTTTCTTTTGAAGAGAGCTAATTAATCTTAAAAATTAGCGAACGTATAATGCTTAAACTAAATACAAACAATTCTTATACTAAATGCAATCACAAAATACCTTATACTACAATCTCGATAAGCAGTCTGCTACTACATTCAACTTTCCTTTCTTATAGTTCAACAGAATGTCAAAATTTTGCAATGATAAAGACCATCTGACTAACTTAGCAGACTTCGACATTGACTCAGTCAAATAAACTAAAGGATTATGATCAGTGAACACATTAATCTTGGAACCAATAATGATTTCTTTCAATTTGTTTAAAGCCCATATGATTGCATAGGCTTCCTTCTCAATCGTCGCCCATCTCCTCTGGGTATCTGTCAGCTTCTGGCTGATAAATGAAACGGGACGTTCTATCCCCTCATCGTCCACTTGTGACAGCACAGCCCCCACAGCAAAATCACTGCTATCACAGTACAAATTAAATGGTTTGCCAACCTCGAACATGTACAGAATAACATTCGATAAAACAATTTCTTTAAGAGAATCAAAAGATTTCTGGTGGTCCTGAGTCCAAATAATGTTCTCAGGTGTCTGCTTGCTAGTTAAATCTGTCAATGGTTTAGCAATCTTAGCAAAATTACAAATAAATTGTCTGTAGAAACCAAAGAATATCAATCAATTAGTTAGCAAATGTTAGGATTCTTCGGGTTCAGCACCACTTCCTGTTCTACCAGTGTACATAATCCAGGTTTGTCCGAAAATCTGTCTGCATATCGGTTCAGTACATCCAGTAGCTGTTTCTGTTGCTCGCTCGTAAGATGTCCGATCTGTTCATAGTCCAATTGCAGCGATTTCTGTGTCGTCTCTGCATGGTCTTCTTTCAATGGTAGCTCTACCACTGATCCGAATTCGTCGTCCTCTTCCACGATGAGACCACACGATAATGTTCTTGCGATGAACTTCCTCATTTTGTTGGCATGGACGATTCGTCGGCCGTTTTCATTCATGTCCACCAGATACGAATACTTGGATCTTCTTTGTAGCACTGTACATGGACCATGCCATCGTGAGATCAATTTATTGGTTGACGTTGGATACAGGACGATGACGTTTTCTCCTGGTTCGAATTCTTTATCCTTGGCCCTCTTGTTGTATTGACTGGCGTATTGTTTTTGCTTTTCCTCTGCACAATTCTCAGCAAATATCAAAGCTTTCTCCATGTCTGCTCTTAAGTTCTTCAGGTACTTTGCTGGTTGTACTCCAATGTTTGGCGGTAGATTTATTTCTTTGGTCCAGCTTTCCTTTAAGATAGTTAATGGTCCTCTTGGCATTTTTCCATACACCAGCAGATATGGTGCCACTCCTGTCGTTGCGTTAGGAACTTCTCTCAATGCCCATACGGTAAACGGAATGATTTTATGCCACTGTCTTGGATTTTCCACAATGACATGATGTACCATCATCTTGAACGTCTGGTTCCATCTCTCGACTAATCCGGCTGCCTCTGGATGCCCCGGTGAATCGAATCGTGGACAGCATCCCATCAATTTCAAAAATTCTCTTGTAAGACTGGCTGTAAAATTCGTGCCTCTGTCGCTGGTGATCACAGACGGCACCCCCACGTCAATGAAAAGCTTCATCAAAGCTTCGCACACAGCCTTAGCAGTCAATGACTTCAGCAAGAAGATTGTCGGCCATCTTGTACATGAATCCACTATGCACAAGCAATACTTATGCCCAGCTGCTGACTTCGGTTCTATTGGGCCTACCACGTCCATAGTCATCCGTCGGAATGGAACATCTTCCCTTGGAATTGGTGTAATCGGCACTCGATCCATCACCAAACTTCGTGCCTTCAGCTGACACTTCTCACAGGACTTACAAAATTTCACCACGTCTCGACGCATCTTTGGCCAGACAAAGGACAACTTGATTCTCTCTCGTGTCTTCTCTTCTCCCAAGTGTCCGCCAAATACTGACTCATGAGCTAATTCCATTACTTGAATTCTTCTCTCTTTCGGTAACACCAACTGATACACAAGCTGATCCAGCATTTGATGCTTCTTATACAGCAATCCATTCACCACGATAAACTCTGATCCTTGGTCTTCAGCGATCCTCCACCACGATTTCAGTGACTCGTCATTTCTCTGCTGCTCCTCGAATTTCTTCGCATCTTCCAGCTGTCTTTCATCGTTCGAATTCTCTGTGAACAAGTCCCTCATACTTGTCTCCAGTTCAGCGTCGCTTCCGGAATCTTCACTATCATTTCGTTCACATGCAGCCATCTCTTCTTCAGTTTCATTGTTCTCAGATGTTGTTCTTTCGTCATCTTGGATGCTGAGTTCATCTTCGCTTTCCGTGTCATCTTCTTGCGAACTTTCGTTTATCGTTTCATCTTCTCCGTCTTCGACTTCTGCTCTCCGACTTTGTGCTCTTGTAGTCACATTCGCTTGTAGCTCTCCTTGCAATATACTGATTGGTGGAACCTCTTTCAGTTCTGCATTTATCTCTGGATGTAGCAGGAACTTTTCTGGATTTTCTTTACACAGTTCTGCTGAAATGCTGGCACACACTAAAGTTAAATATGGCGCGATATTTATTGTCCTGTCCTCTGTAGCTGCTCCTTCGTTACGACCGCTCATCCGCACTTCGATTTTCACCAACTTAGCTGGAATCGGCTCTCCAGCTACACATTGCAAATGAACTCTGCCGATTTCTTCTACTGTCGTTCCTTTCAGTAGTTCCTCGTTGATTACTGGTATCTCGGTCCCCGAGTCAATCAACGCCTCGACTTGCACAGGCTGCCCATCAGTCCCACGTATCTCCACATTTACATGCTGCAACGATATCTTCTTTATGCGTTGACACTCCTCTTTACTTTTTGTTTCTCGACAACTTTCTGCAATGGAAGTAGTCTTTATCGCTTCTTTCAGTATGGTGAACTGCGGCGTACACTTCATCACTGACTTTACTTCTGTTTCTTGGTTGCATTGTTCTTCCCAACCAGGAGGTGCATTTATCACTTGTATCTGGTTTACTCGAAGATTTTCTGCACTTCTGCTAAAGTTCTTCCTCAGATTTGCCGCTCCTGGTGCTTGGCAATGTTTTATTAGGTGTTTATCAGAATTGCAATTGTGGCAACGCTTCTTGATAAAACTTCTTTGCTCCTTGTTCTCCCACTTGTTGTACGGCGTGTAAGATGCATTACTTTCTGTTGGGCGTCCCAGCGGCGGAGTTCGATTGTAGGCTTGTCTGTCCCACGTTGACTGTTGTTTATCTTGCGACCACTGCTTTCCAGAATAATCATCTTTCTTTGCATCATTACTCTTGGCTTGGCTTCCGGTGTCTTTGCTATCCTTGTTCCACTTGGGTTGCTTTGGACTATTGTCCCATGCTTCAAATTTCGGTTTGTCTTGGAACATCACACCAATCCGATTGTTTACATGTATATCTGCGAGATCTGCAACATTACTAGCTTCCAAGCATTCTGTGCCCTCTTTTGCTAAGACAAACTGCAGTGGACCTGGTGGTAAACATTCTTTCAGCTTATCCGCCACTAACAAATCAAACAGCTTCTCGTAGTCTTTGTCCACTCGTCTACTTCGGACATAATAATTCAACAGGTTCTTCAGCCTAGCCGTGAACATCGTATACGTTTCTTCGGCTGTCTTTTTGGCATCTGCAAACCTTGACCTGTACTCACGAGCTGTTAACTTGAATTCCTTCAACAAGTGCTCTTTCACTGCATCGTATTTATCTAAATTCTCAAATGATAATCGATTCAATACCGTTCGTGCTCTCGGGGTCATCAATGGCAACAACAATTTCACCCAGTACTGCTTTTCCACAGCGAAGCTATTGAATGCATTCTCCACGGTCTCAAAATATAATGGCACTTCCATCATATCATACGGCATCTTAGGCAATACATGCTTCATGACATCACCAATCTTCTTAATCTTGGACACCATTGTCTCACTTTCTTTGAGCCTAATCTGTTCTGATACTTCCCGGCTCTTACGATCATCTTCGTCTCTCTTCTTCAGTCGATCTTGATCTTCGATTCTCCGCAGTTCTTCCTGTTCTATCTTCTGTTGTAATAGTTCTAACTGCTTTCTGCGTTCTTCTTTTTCAATGGCCATTTCTTTACGTTGAGCCTCCTTGATAGCAAGTTTCTTTTGTTCTAACTGCATCTGCTCTTCTCTTTCTCTTTCTGCTTTTTCCAAATTGTCTTTTCCGGCTTGAAATTCTTCCTGACGAATTTCTTCTGCTCTCTCCAGTTCTTGTAAACGCATCTTTTCTTTTTCTTCCTCGCGAGCCTTTTTGTCCTCAATCTGCTGCTTTCGTATTTCTTCATCGCTTTTTCTTGCTTTTTCGTACTCTATCATTAACTCCATTCTTCGTCGTTCTGCTTCGTCACGATCTATTTTCATTTGTTCTAACTGAAGCTGGAACTGCTGCTTCTGCATATCTATCTCTTGCTGTCGCAGCCTATCTGCTTTTTCTATCTCTTGTTGTCGCAGCCTATCTGCTTTTTCTGCTTTTTCTTTCTCCTCTTGTTTACGTTCTTTCTCTTCTTGGCACCGTCGCTCTTCTTTCTCCTTCTCTTCTTGGCGACGTTCTTTCTCTTCCTGTCTGCGCTGCTCTTCTTTCTCTTTTTCTTCTTGTTTACGCTCTTTCTCCTCTTGTCTGCGCTGCTCTTCTTTCTGCTTCTCTTCTTGTCTACTCATCATCATGAATTGTAGCAACGCCTCTATAGACATCGGTGCCTCAGGCTTCTCAACCGGCTTTTCTTTAGCGCCTCCAACAGCACCTTCTTCTTCTTCTTCTTTCTTAGCCCAAACCTCGGCTAAATTTCTCATCAATTCTTCCCTCGACATCTGTTCGACTTCTTCTGCGTCTACGCCTGCTTCAATTAATAATTTTACTAGTCTCTCCGAAGACATCTTTTTAATAGCTGCTTGCTTTTGCTCCGTAAGTTTCTCCATCTTACTTCTTTACTTTACAGATGCTCGATAAAATAGTAGGCTACTCTTCAAATGTTTGCAATTGACTGACTTCAATTCTTTAAGCAAACTTCAATAGACAAGCAAGTTTTTCTACCTTGTAGTCGTTGTGTTGTCGTTTCTCACTGACGTACGGATGCTCGATGTATCGTTGCTTCTCCCGTGTGCTCGGCTCCTCGATAAATTCACAGCGTCCGTTCCTCCACAACGTCTGTTGATTGAATAGAATCCCTCCGTTCGTAACTACGATCGTTCTCCTGCAACTTGGATCGTTATCCTGCAACTTGGATCGTTATCTCACCGCAACGACACCAAATGTCACAAGTCTTTTCCCTCTTCTTCTCTACGTGTGACCTTCAGTCTCTTCGGAAGCTTCTTCGTATAAGTTCGTGGTAGCGTAGGCCTATCCCTAGATAACTGTTTCATTAGCTAAATGGCTAGGTTAAAGAATCTACAGTCTTTCACTGTTTTGTTAACCAACAACGACGACGTGTTTAACTCTTCTTATTATACTCCAAAATCCAATATAAAGTAAAACGATCAGCAACAACACAACAATGACTACACTTGCGTTATCATAACAACTACACGACTACTATCTTCATCAGTCTACTCTATCGCAACTCAACAACAACTCTTACAGCCTATCTCAACGGCTCTCAACACGCAACTCTCCTTCTTCACTTCCACTCCCTTCTTGTACAATTAACGTACGCTCGTCTAGACGTCACGTGCTGTCCAGACAATCACCTGTGCAGACGCCGCGCGGCAATTTGCACCTGGCCTACTTACGTCGCTGTACGACAATCGGCGTGCACTGATTAAATTAGCTGACAGTCTCCTCACAATTTCACCCTTTCCTGTAAATTAATAATCGATAAACTTTATCCTAAGAATGTTAATTAAAACATGTACTAACAAATTTGACCATATTTTAAGTAGGCCCAACCTATATATAAGTGGCCATGCATATTGTAAACTGTGTTACTGTAATGTAAACACCGTATATACAGCGTTTTGCCTGCATGCATGCATACTTTTTTTAATCTGACGAATATACAATTATACATTATACATGCAACTCAGTCACAAGTGTAGCCTACAATACATGCCACGACAGCAGTTACTGCCTTCAATAATACTCTACTCTCTTCTTCCTTTATCCTCTCTCATCCTCCTCTTTCCATCTTCTATAGTTCCACCCACCACGCTATTATAAATCCTACCCTCTCGTAAGTTTCTTTCCAACATTTCCGACTACATAGACGTCTATGTCCGTATGGAGTGCTGCCGTGACCCGTGTGTGTATATCATGTATTGTATACTATACACAATTTTCTGCGACATCATGCATATATTATACAACAATACTATTATTGTTGTATATGCGTGTATATGTATAGTTGTATACATCTCATGCGAATCATGCATATATACAACAATAGTCATTGTTGTTGGCATCGTTTAGTTTCTTCGAGTCGACTGCAGACTGCAGTATCGCGTGCAACATCCGGGATTCAGACGCATCCGCCGTATACATTTATATAAGAATAATTATAAGAATATAAGAATATAAAAAGTTCCATGTCAAGTTTTTGATCATCGAATTAATGAAGGAAGATGGCCAGAAAACGGTGAGACGAAGTAACATAGAGAGAGAGACACACACACACAGATAGACAGAGACAGATAGGCAGACAGAGAAGAGAGACAGAGAAAAGAGAGAGATACAGACAGAAATACAGACAGGATAGAGTCAGGCAGACAAAGACAGTGTTTGTCTGTATTTGTACGTAGGCTACGTGTTTGTATGCGTATGCATGCACATGCATGTTTACTTATTATGTATGTGTTTCAATGTCTATGTATGTCCTTGTATTTGTATGCATGCACGATTGCACGTGTTGTATGCTTATGTATATACTTTTATGTTTTAGTATGCAGGTCTGTGTCCTTCTTATTCATTCTGCATGTGTGTTTGAATGTGTCTTTGTTTGAGTGTGTGCATTTTTTAATGTCGTCATCCAGTACATGTATGTTTGACACTTTGAAGATGATGGAAAACATGCAAATGATGATGATGTCAATCATTGAACGACAACATCAGCAGCTCCATCCATCCATCCATCCATCCTTCCTCTCAATCCATCCATCCATCCATCCACCCATCCATCCATCCATCCATCCATGCATCTATCCAACCATCCATCCATCCATCCATCCATCTATCCAACCATCCATCCATCCATTCCAAAGAAGACAAGCTGAAAAATAACAGATGCAACAACCATCGATGCGTAGAGATGTTCAACAATTATTCTGCCTACTGGTATGTCTGTCTGTCTGTCTGTCTGTCTGTCTGTGTGTCTGTCTGTCTATCTGTCTGTCCTTCTGTGCCTCTCTCATCGATGATAAAAAAAATGCATGTGTGTGTGTGCGCGAGTGCATGTAGCGTTGCTGACTTCTGGGATGAAGTCTCATTAGTGAATCAATTGCGACCGAATCTATTACTGTCTCAGTATCTCTCTGTATTATAATCATATATATATATAATTATGCTTGTATACTAAATATATATTTTTATATAATATGCATGTGTGTAGATATATATCTGTATATAGAGTTCTGTAGTATGCACTAGAGATATATGAACGGTTCATAAATATATAGAGAACTGAGAGCATAGAAGATAACATATAAGGCAAACTGTATGTGTATAATACGTAGGTGTAGAAAGTGATATATGTATGTATAATGCATATATACATGTATGATTATATAGAATTGTGTGTATATATGTGTGTTTAGGAACAAGAAGAGACAGACACTGTAAAACACACAGAGACAGTCAGACAGACAAACAGACAGACGGAAAGACAGACGGACACATCGGTAAAATGGAAGTTATAAATTACAATTGCGTATGCAATGCATAGCATAGTATACACACACGCATATATACACAAGCATACGTTGACACACATATATGTAGACACATCCACACGCACGTAGAACACATACAGACACAGGTACACCCAAACACACATACAGAGACACACACATACATACATGGATACACATACACACATGCATAGACATATACACAGACCCAAATACACATACATAGACACACACATACATACATGGATACACATACACACATGCATATACATATACGCAGACCCAAATACACATACATAGACACACACATACATACATGGATACACAATTACACATGCATAGACATATACGCAGACCCAAATACACATACATAGACACACACACATACACACATGAATAAATACACACATACGCAGACGCAGACACACATGCATAGACACATAGACATGCATAGGCATATGCACACACACACACACACACAACCATGTTTCCTATATGTGTTGTAAGTCGATGACATAATTCGTCGGTGTCAACATCATGCCTCGTTGCACTTTCTATGCCACTGCCCTACTGTAACACCACCGGCCGTCGTCCCTTCTCTCCCTCTCTCTCTCCCTCTCTGCTTAACGGTGCGTATTATTATCAGCTGTAGACCATTGCAACCTTCATTCTTTCATCCAACGTTCGCACTGACACACAGGCCAAACTCCGACCATACCCATACACAAACACACGCACACACGCGCATACACTAACACACGCGCGCGCACACACACCCACAAACACAGTGTCACACACACAAGCCCACGCAAACACACACACGCACACACAAGCACACACAAACACACACACATGCACACACA
Organism: Lumbricus rubellus; assembly: GCA_945859605.1. Taxonomy (NCBI): domain Eukaryota; kingdom Metazoa; phylum Annelida; class Clitellata; order Crassiclitellata; family Lumbricidae; genus Lumbricus; species Lumbricus rubellus. The sequence goes on from OX243818.1 coordinate 9,091,143, forward strand.
AACACACGCACACACACAGAACAGAGTGCCACAGACACACGCCCATCATGCACACACCTGCAGAAAACATGCACGCATACACACACGCCCAATCACACATACACACGCGTACACACGCGCGCATACACACATATGCACGAATAACGCGCATACGCACCCACACAAACACGCACGTTTCCGAGACGTCTCCGAGTTTTCGTCTCATCTTCTCGTGTCTATAATAATACATGTACGCCGACCCCGTCCTTGCGTTTCCAATAATGATTGTCGTGTTGAAGGAATTTTCTTTTGTGACTTTTGACATTCATTTAATTTCATGAGACTTCTGATTTCCTCACTGCGGCAGCATCACGCTAGAGTCTCGCACAATGACATTTTGTCATGCTGTTGTCACGTATTAGAGTTTAGAACGTTTCTATAGATGCAGAACCTCCAAGAAAAAACTCCGCCACTGCTCGTGCTATGGCAGTGCCAGTCCTATGCTTGGGAAAGGAAGGAGGGCAATACTCTAATAATTCTTGATATGACACAGTGTCGTTAAACAGCAGAAAAACGAACTTCCTGGGAAATCTGTAACAAAGTTCATCACTTCCACAATTCCAACTAATGTATATCAACTTTCTACATTTATGATTTCGTAACTGTGGGGCGCGGTGGTGTAGAGGTATGTTCGATGCCCTGGAGCCGGAAGGTTGCGGGTTTGAATCCACGTCAAGCCGCCGCATAGGGACCTTGAGCAAGTCCTTCAATTGCAATTGTTCGTGCGCTTCGGTGTAGGCCTACAACTTCGATTCAGTGTTCGCCTTGCATGCAGTCGGGAGCGCTTCTGGGTAGAATCTTGCATCGGCGTTAACCAGTTGTTGTCTATGCAGATTGCTTGGTAGTTGGACCAGATGAAGTGGTTGACCATTTCGAGCATGGTCAACCGTAGTTGTTCATGTCGGACACTATCAAAGGCCTTTGTAAAGTCAATGAAACAATTTGCTTGTACACCGTGGTTCAAAAAAAGTAAGCCAAATTGTTTTGCGTATGTCTCTGATACCTGATGACATATCAAGCTAAAATTTTCCAAATATTTTGAGAAGTGGACCAAGAATATTCTTCCAAAATTTCATGAGATAAAGTTGAACGGATAAAAAGATATGAATATTTAAACTTCATATACCGTAATTTCAGTTTACAAGGAATTTTCTGTGAGATTCATTCAAATGTTTCCTTATTATTTTCCAAGGCCTGATGATTAATCATTCTAAAAATGTCCAGATATGTAGAGAATTTAACTAACAATATGGCCCCAACAGTATGGTTTGATAATTTAATTAAATAAGACGCTCAAAATGTCCTTTTCCTGCTTGCACGCAAGCCTGGAGGCGCTGGCGCCATTGCAATGGCAACAAGCAACGTCGATTATCCTCTGGTCCAGGCCATCCCACACTTCCAACAAGCGTTGCTTCAGATCGTTTATATCATGGATTGTTGTCTGGTAGGCTCGGTCTTGCATCACGCTCCACATTTTATAGTCGACAGAATAAAAATCTGGGATGTTCGGAGGCCATAATGTTGGGAAAATGAAGTGTGGCGTCTCTGAAAACTGAAATTTCGGGTGTTGAAGTTGAAATATCCATATCTTTCTATCCCTTCAAATTTATGACATGATATTTTGGAATCCTATTCTTGGTTCAATTGCCTAAATATTGGGGGAAAGGTTTTATGATTGCTCATCAGACATCAAAGATGTAAGAAAAACAGTTTGGCTTACTTTTTTTATTGAATCTAACATAAAATTGCTTGTAAACTGAAATTTCGACATATAAAGTTTAAATATTCATATCTTTTTATCCGTTCAACTTTGTCTCATGAAATTTTGGAATCATATTCTTGGTCCAATTCTCTAAATATTTGGAAAATATTAGCTTGATATGTCATTAAGTATTAGAGATATATGAAAAACAATTTGGCTTACTTTTTTGAACCACGGTGTATAATAGGCCAGCAGAATTTGATGCATGTCTCTTGCTCAGCCATAACAATGTGACATGATTTTAATACAAGTAACAAACTGTGCACTGCAATATCTATATATAAAATTCTCTTCGTTTATGATTCTTCTACAGTTCTTATCACGAATAGGAGCAGAATAAATATTCTTCCCAAAGAGCAAAAACCACGTAGTCATGGCGACCAAAAAGCACGTGAACAGATAGACGGGCGGTGCGCAAAAAGAAAAACAGTCGTGCACGCATGCAGTCAGGCAATTAGAAAACCATAATATAGAGAGACAAACAGACATACTTACAGACAGATAGACAGACAGACAGACAGACAGATAGACAGACTGACAGAGACAAACGCAGAAGCAAAAGGAAGCGCGGATAAGGGACGAGAGCGGTATAACCGCAGATGACGCAAATGAAATAATAAGAGAGAGAGAGAGAGAGAGCGAATCCAAGCCACATAGAAATCAATCAATTATTTAGAAGATCCGATTTAATAATGTGACGTCGATTACATTATTTTGATGTACACACGTATACAAACATTTGTGGCGACACGTAAATCGCAGAAAACAGAGATCATCGGGTGTCGTATAGGCCTAAATAAAGTGTTCACGTGGCTCCTGAGTATAGTAACCTTGAAGGAGCGCTATATCAAATTCTCAGTAAATAAATAAATAAATAAATTAGAAATTGTATCGAAGTGCCTGGGCTGTGTGTGTGTATGTCTGTGCTGTGCGTGTGTATGTGTGTGTCTGTGCATGTGTATGTCTGTCTGTGCGTGTGTGTGTGCGTGTTTGTCTGTCTGTATGTGTATATATGCGTGTGTATGTGTGCATGCTATTCTTATGAGATAGGCCTATAGACTCAGATATCGTACCGTATATGACTTAAGAGCTCGCCATGGACCATGGAGTGTATTATATGGGGTACGGATTTTCCTGCTTGAGACTGCATGTCTTATAGGCCTATACCTGTCGAAGAACTCCTAGGAGGACCCTAGGCCTAAATGTTCAGGCGGACCTGAGAAAGGCCCATCACATAAAGAGAGGAGCTTACAATATAATTCAAACGGTTCCAAAGAAAGGCATGGACAAGAGCAGAACCCGCACACGCCATCGTCATCATCATCATCATCAGCAGCAGCAGCATCAGCGAAAACAATAATGGCAATTATATGGCAATAAGAATAGCCATAACAATGGGTGCGGTATGTTTTCGTGTCTTTATCGTTTCTTCATCTGTCATGTCAAACAATTCCTGATCTAAAACAGAACACGACTCGTCAGAACCGAATCATTACTTGTAGACGGAAAATATACTGTATCACCCTGCTATATTTTACACATGCAGTATGCATATACAAGTGCCCATAATACATATAAGATATATATATATATATTATATATATTGTTTTTATAGACATGTGTATACATACGTGTATACATGCGCATACATTATAAGTCATGTAGATCGTGCGTATCTGTCGAGTCAATACGTGGAGTTGAAGACTTTGTATTTTATTGCATCCGCGGATGTCTTTCGCAATTTCTGGTTTATCTCAGGGGCAAGTATACTTCGTATAATATATATAATATATATAAATTATTACATATGCAAAATATATATGCACAGTTTTCACACACACATTAAATCAAGTGCTATATTGCAATAGCAGTTACAGTAGCAGTAACAGAAGCAGCAATAGCATAGTAGCAAGAGCAGTAGTAGTATCGTAGCAACAGCAGTAGCAGTAGCATTAGCAGTAGCCTAGCAGTAGCAGTAGCAGTAGTAGTATTGTGGTATTATAGGCCCAATATTTACAATGATGATGATAGTGATGATGATAAAGTTTCCAACGAATAATACTGTTTCTATTGCTTCTCTTTCAACTTAAGTTTCAAGATCTATCTCTCTGTGTCACTGTATCTATTTCTCTGTCAGTCTATCTGTCTGTGTGTCTGTCTGTCTGCTTGTCTCTGTCTTCATATTTGTTTCTCGGTCTGTCTATGTCTGTCTCTGTCCCTATCGGAGTTCTACCGACATCTCGATTTATTGTCGTAATTGGTACGAAAGACCATGGAGTCAAACGGTGAATACGCAGTGCTTATATTTATGGGCGTCTTGTTATTGCGTCTTTCTCAACAGCAGCACAGCAGCAACAGCAACAGAGTATATATGCAACAGAGAATCCAACAGAGTATATGTGCAGCAAAGAATGCATGCAATAGAGTATGCGCATGGGCGTAGTTTATCAGGGGCCTAAGGGGCTAAGCCCCCGGAAGGCTCAGAGTCAGTTTTTTCACCATGAAAATTTTCCCCGGGTTAACCCCTCTCCCCAATAGGCCTACTCGAAAATGTATTGGCTTTCATGAGATTTCGAGCGGATGATTAAAAAAGTTTTCGGGCAGAGAAAAATTTTTTTTCGCTGCCGCTCGATCTGGACTAAGTCTTCACCTCAACCAAAGCCCAAGTTTGAAGCCCCCCCTCCCAAGAACGAAAAGCAAACTCCGCCCATGAGTATGCAACAGAGTATGCAACACAGTATGGAACAGAGTATTTGCAACAGAGTATTTGCAACAGAGTATGGAACAGACCATGCATGCAACAGATTACGCAACTGAGTATGCTACGGAGCATGCAACAGACTAGAGCCCTTGAGACTACGTTTTACTCTGCTCTTAAGATTGTTCTCTTTAGCCGTGGTTGGGTCGGGAGCGCTTCTGAGTAGATACTCTTGAAGAGGCGCTATATAAATGTCTGAATTGAATGAATGAGTGTCTGAAATGAATGAATAAATGAATGAATGAATGAATGAATGAATGAATGAATGAATGAATGAATGAATGAATGAATGAATGGACTATGCAATGGAGCATACAACACCAGAGTAAGCGACAGTATACCGCGTTATAGCAATAATAAAAAAATTGTTGCCTTTTATCTCTGTATTCTAAACAAACTATTTAATTATAAAGCATTAATCGAAGGTGCTCGACAAAGTTGAGCCCTCAGAAGTCAGAACCACACAGCAACACCTTAGAGAAGACTCGAATCCTTACCCTGTGAGTTACAAGGCGAGCAGCCTACTCTCGCCAATTCAGCCACCGCGTTCCACATCGAATTCTACGACTGTACAGTGTACAACGACGATACGAGTAATTCGTCTGCTATAAAGCACCGCAACGACACGAAAATGGCGGTGTTATGCCTAGTCGTAATATTCACGAATATAACGCAGCAATATGCTACGTCGCCACAGGGGCTGTATTAATGAATGTGGGCGTCATTAATAAGACTTCGGCCGAGGTATACTGTATACTTGCCGCGTTTTACTCCTAAAGGAATGCAGCATAAAACTAAATATGGCCGCTTTCTACTGCATTGCTGCTCCGAAGGAATGTACAATGATACAAAATATGGCGGCATTAAGTCGCACGACAAGCTGCAGACGTGTAAAGGATTGTACATCAGCACGAATATGTCCGAACTACAAAGTGGGAAATAAAAGCATGATTATTACGGTAAGAGGAGGTGGTTCGGTTGGACTTGAGCGAAGCGATTCCTCGCGGACATCATCAATCATCCTGCATATCGTGATCAGTTGACATCTTGGATCCGGACGATAATCGACAAACGGCGGCGCAGATGACGTCGTCTTTATCGAAAGAAAACGGCGCGTTTAAAAGCAGACGACAGTGCAGGCGCAGTGATAGTCCTGCGGTGATACGCCGACGCGATGACGCCGTTTACGACGCATCGCTGTGAAGTCTTCTGCGGCGATAAAAAAGTCCACGCTAAAGAGTTCGACGATAACAATACGTCACTTCCGCTGTTCTGACGTGGCGGGCGAGTTAAGAACTGAAAGAAATATGGCGGAAATCAAAGATTAATTGAGTGGCGAGGAAGATAGAGCGCTCACTTCAATCTGGCTGAAGCTGCAGCCGGGAACTAGGTCATATATGCAGCGCTTATTGTGATTGGTTGGATAAAAGTCGCACAATTCCTTGATTGGTTGGCTATAAATATAACAATTGGCTGAAGAAAGTTTCGATTACACTTCGAGATAAGTTTGCTGAAGGAAACTAAGTCACACAGTTGGTGTAGGTTGTGATTGCTTGGATCTAAACGTAACAATAGGTTGCTATGGTTTCGATTATACTTTGAGACAGAGCCTGTGTTGCAGCCTACACTATTATACTGCGTAAAACTAGGTCACACAGTCAATGTAGATTGTGATTGCTTGGATCTAAACGTAACAATCGGTTGCTATGGTTTCGATTATACTTCGAGACATAGCCAAAATGCCTATGCTGCAGGAAACTAGGTCACACAGTCAGTGTATACATTGTGACTGCTTGGCTCTAAGCGCATATCCTAGCAGTTGGTTGCCATGGTTTCGATTGTACTTTACGACCATAGTATTCCTGAGGGTCTCGTCTTAAAACATGTTTCTTCGGTTTTTGCTTCAGTGAATCTGTTTTCGCAAGTCTGTCATGCAGATTCAAGTATTTCACTGGAAAAGCTCACTGCAAGGAATGGATACGCATATGCTAAAGTCAATAATTAATGTCGTTATATACTTATACACGGAAAACAACTATTGCTCTAAATTACCAAGCGAAGTTTGCCATTACCTGCTGACGTTTTGCGTATCTACTGCAGCCGCGAATGGCCTAAGAAATGTAGCAACTTTAACCCTGCAGCAGTATAAGTATAGTTAAAGCTGACGAGACTATGCTGAGTAACTCAATTATCTTCAGCAGACAACTAACACGTAGGCCTATAATACAATTATAGTATACATACTATTCGTGTTATTAGTCGATTTTTAGTTATCCTCTTATAGACGATGGACCAGGGCTTCTTTTTAACGTGCAGTTGTGCACAAAACGTGCTGTTGTAGAAGCACTTCTGTGCAGTTAAAACTAGCAAAAATGGTCATTGTCCTCCGATTGGAAGTAGGCCTACATGTAATTTACCATGGATGATGGGAAAGGGAACAAAGAGTGATGGAGTTCTAAAAATTCTTTAAAAACAGACCTGCGATAAACTCCACGCACAATTTCTTATATTCCAGCAGCATAACAACACGCCTGGGTGACACTATGTTTGATGACTTGTGTACATTGACCTCATCTTCTGTGGACTATTACAATTAATGCTCTGTGTTTTATTTTTCATTTTCTCATTTTTGTATCGTCGTTGATTGTTGTTCCGCCTCTTTGCCGCATAATAAAGATGCTCATTACGTAGTAGGACAATTGCTTTCGTAGCTTATGGCTGTGTAATCTTCACAATCTGATGACTTGTGTCACATTTATGCTGCGTTGTGCGGAAAATCGATGACAGCCTTAAAGAAACCCAGCATTGATCATCTCCGTGGGCAATATAGTTTTGAAAATTATGGAGGAGAAGGAGGTAAATGTTTCTCAACTTCCTGTTGGCTACATACGGTTGAAGAAGAGGAAGAAGAAGAGGACGGCGATGGAAGAGTAGGAAGTAGAGGAGGAAGATGAAAACGATGAAAGAAAGAGAAGAAGGTGAAGGAAAAAGAAGAAGAAGAAGAAGAAGAAGAAGAAGAAAAAGAAGAAGAAGAAGAAAAAGAAGAAGAGGAATAATAATAATAATAATAATAATAATAATAATAACAAGAAGAAAAGGGGGAAGAAGAAAGAGGCGGAGGAGGAAAAGGAAGAGGAGGATGGGAGTGAAAGAAACAATTTAAGCCTATAAATATTATAAACTGTCAGAATTTTTCAACATCACTGCATACGTATACAGCATCCATCGTTTCTGGTTTTTCAGATTATTCGTCAGAATATCTGCAGGCTATAACGTGGCCAGGTTTATCACCACGGGGTGAAAACAATAAAGGCCACACTAAGCAAGAAAATAATTTCAGTTGATTAATTTCATCATGATTATATATGTGGCCTGAGCAATTTTTTGCATTTGAAGTAGACACAAAGAAACACCCAAGAGGAGTGGAATGAAAGATGCATATTAAATTGATCAGTAGGCTTAATACCAATAGCATATAGTAGGAATGGGCGGACTCTTGGTCTGCAACTTGCGGGGGACGAACGAGTGGCCGAAGGAAGGACGCGACATTTTGGGACGATGATTAATGTTTCAGTCGCCGACGAAAATTAACTTTTTTCATTTGTTTGCCCACCAAAATTTATGCGCCGAATTTTCCAGGAAAACATACCATTTTTCTCTGTCGAAAAGGTAGATGACCTATTTTCGAGTCATTCAGTCGAAATTTCCTCAATAAACATACCATTTTTCACTGCCAAATACATGTAGCTGATGACTTTTTCAGTCATTTCGTCATTAATATTGTTCGAAGATCTCTTCTTCTAACATTATAGCGTCCCAGTGTGTTCATGAAGTGTACATGTCCTGCATGTCCTGACACTTAATGATTGGGTGGTGGGTGGGGGGGGGAATGCATGGACGGTCTCCCCCCCACATACATTCAGGGGGATCGTTCACAACGTCTCCCCTAAGTCTCCGACCACGATGGTAGGTTAAACTATAATTATTATAAGAACACAGCAAAACAAACTGATAGCAGGAGAAGAGCACCGGCTTACTCGCAAGCGTTGAGTTGAGTCAGAATGGTTTCCGAAGACTATAATCAAAAGGAGGCCCGAGTCCGGTTTTCAGAGGATCCAGGTGAAGAGAGCAAGCAAGCAGACCAGCGGCTTCTAAGGAGGCAAGCGGGGTCGGGTCGTCTATACATGTAGGTCGAGTGGAATTATTGGAAGGTGGAAGATCAGATGAGTCGGATGGGTAGGAATTCCTGGAAAAGGTGAGACTTCAATTTTGAGTGAAAATCCCAAAGAATGATGGATGAGAATCCTATATACGAGGCCATGGACGATGGAGGACGAGCGGCAATGATGGCGGAGGAATGGGGTGAGGGTGGGGAGGGGTGAAGGAACAGGGACTCAGACGGAACTCTGGAGAGAGAGATCGTTCCAGAGTCGTGGATATTATAAATATGTATAATGTTATCATGTATACATAAGGAGATCTTCTATCGCTTGTATACAGAAGAGCTGCAGGACTTGGGCCTAAATAGAGAGTGACGTCCTCTAACCGTCTAACGAGGAATAACTCAAGAAAGCCATGTGTGCGTTGATACATATAATATATGTGTATCTTTTATATATATATATGTATGTGTGTGTATTACTGTGTAAGTTTATATAATTATATGTATATGTATGTTTACATGTAAATGCAAATGTTTATTCATATGATTGTGTATATACATGTATGTATAATATTGTATATCACAGTATAGCCTATGTATATGTGTATGTATTCGTATATGCATATGCATATGTATATGTATATGCATATGTGTATATATGTACATAGCTATATATGCGAGAAGTCATTTTTTCAAGCATATACGGGACATTAATAATGATTGCAATCGTAATTTATGATTAAGGTTAACGAAAAATCCGACAATCTAGCAACGCAGTAATTCGTCCACTGACCCAAGTCTCTCCATCATCTGTCTTCTTCATTAGAAAAAGAATTCGTACAGACAAACAGACAGACAGACAGACAGACAGACAGACAAATAGCCACACACATAAACTCAGACACACAGACACACGGACAGACCCAAAGACAAGACAGACACACAGGCGGATAGACAGACGAACAAACACATAAACACACAAATATATATATATATATATAAATATATACTAGCGCGCGTATGTATGTATGCATGTATGTATGTATGTATGTATGTATATATGTATGTATGTACAATGTATGTATATATGTATGTATGTATGTATGTATGTATGTATGTATGTATGTACGTATGTATGTATGTATGTATGTATGTATGTACGTATGTATGTATGTATGTATGTATGTATGTATGTATGTATGTATGTATGTATGTATGTATGTATGTATGTACATTGTATGTATGCAGGGACGTAACTAGGATTTTTCGTTTAGGGGGGCTTAAGCCTTAAGTATGACCAATGCTTAAAGTGTAAAAGAAGAAGTGCCAGGACGCTGTATTGTAGCGTAATTGGTCGTGAGTGGCGGCGCCGAAGGCGCGAAGTTGCGAGTGCCGAAGGCACGAAGCCCGTCCCGATTAGGGGGTCTGGGGGAGCGTCGTAAGCTCCCCCAGCGGGGTCTGGGGCGGAGCCCCAGCGACCAGCGCATTTTTGGCTGTGTCGACCTCAAATGGAGCCATTTTAAGGCTCTTGTTTGCCAGCTATTTTGTGAACGGAAAAGTTGCGAAAATTGTAAGAATAAGTCGTTTTTCAGTGTCGCAAAGCTCAAGCTACCAGGATAACAATAAAAATAAAACTGCTACTGTAGGGGAGAGTTGCCTAGAATGGACCGTTGCCTTAATTGGACCGCAGCCATTTAACACCATAGATGCATATTTTGCCTCGTTTTCAAATGTTGTATTCTTGCGCGATTGAATATTGATCGTATCGGTGCAATCAGTTTTACGGAATTCTAAACATTTAATTAGTTGCGGTAAAAACTCTATTTCACGTAGTTTTGATATAATTTTTGCCCTACCTGACAATGAGTGTACACAATTTAGGAAAGGTTCAAAAGTTGCTGTCACGTTTGTTTTAATCATAGCTAGGTTTCATGTTTTTGCAACAATATTCGATTTTGCGCTAAGACTGACACCTGTTAAACTATCACAGTGTGAGTAGAAGTAGTCTGTGTTGCCTGAAATGGACCACATAAAGCCTCCTTAATTGGACCGATTATTTGGGTGTGGTCCATTCAAGGACACCAGTACTTGCAATGTTATTGGGTGTGATCCACTTTACACTGTGTGTTCCTCTGTGCGAACTACGCGCAATTTTTCTCAAAGAGATTCAACTGAGTACTAATATATATAAGACTTCAGAATCATTTATTTCACTATATAGACGTCTATGGTCTATATTTAGAATTGCGCTGGTTATTGTGACAAAGTAGGCTACTCCTAATTAGCCTGCAGGCAGAGGTTATGCCACTCATGTATTTAATTGATTTCACCTAGGCCTACTCCAATAATGTACGAGACTTTTAACTGTATGGCTAGACACTAAATGTTTTAAAGCGATTCCCTTGCTTTTTGGGTAAAATTACCTTTTAAAAACCACTTTAAACTAATGTGTTCCATTCAGGGCAACTGGTCCAATCAGGGATACCATGCGGTCCATTCAAGGAAACAGGTTGCCTTGATTGGACTTTTTACAGCTGTTGCTTTCTTTAGTTATTTCTCATAAATTCACGAATATTTTCAGTCCTTTGCTTATTAAAAACATAGATGAAAAATCAAACAAGCATATGGCACACTTTCCTTTTCGAAATTCAGTAGCATTTATGCAGCACACCTAAGTTTGCCTTAGGTGGTCCATTCATAGCAACTCTCCCCTAAAAGAGAAAGGTTTTGTCTTTACGGTAAGCTCCCCATCGGGGTATGGGGCGGAGCCCCAACGACAGCGCATTTTTGGCTGTGTCGACCTCAAAGGGAGCCATTTTAAGGCTCTTGTTTGCCAGCTATTTGTGAACTGAAAAGTTGCGAAAATTGTAAGATTAAGTCGTTTTTCAGTGTCGCAAGACTCAAGCTACCAGGATAACAATA
>OX243818.1:9107785-9219065 GCA_945859605.1 Lumbricus rubellus
TGGTAAGAACTATAAGTCTGCAATCTGAAATTTACGTCGATTTTTCATTACGTGTCTTGTAACGTGACCAACGAAAGTATTTTTCAGAACCGCTTCAAAATTTGACAATGCCTTCATTTAGCTGCCCATCTCGCGACTTTTCGGCTACTTTTTAACGTGATCTTTCGACAATGCATTTCCGAAATCTGGCGACCGTGATAAAGCATCGAAACACACAAGAACATCTTCATGATTGTGTGTATACAACGGTCCTGAGTGAAGATCATCAACAAAATTGATTTGGTCGAAGAGCGTAGTACAAAACATCGACCGATGACGATGAGGGTAGTCCAACGTTCAGCTGCCACCAGTGACTGTCTGTCGTTGTTGTTGTTGTTGTTGTTGTTGTTGTTGTTGTTGTTGTTGTTGTTGCCATTGTTTAACGACCCATTGCAAGTGCTCTAAATAAAGACGAAGAAGAGAAGTAAAGAACTTATCTGCAGGCTGATCCTCAACATGGGAGCTGCGCGTCTTTTGATCTGGGATTTGGCTGCAGCGCTGGCACCGGCAGTTAGACGACGTTTTATGGCTGATGCCAATCAGACAATGCGAATCAGACAATGCATGGAATCCAGGGCGGTCAATTGTTTCTCTCTCCGTACTATACAGACTCGGCGCCGGATTGTTATTTTACAATAAAACCTCGTATTTATGGACAATTGTGTGACATTATAATTATCATCATCATCATCGTCGTCGCCGTCGCCGTCATCATCATCATCATCATCATCATTGCCACCACCACCACCGCCGCCGCCGCCACCACCACCACCACTACCACCACCACCACTGCCATCATCATCATCATCATCATCATCATCATCATCATCATCATCATCATCGTCATTGTCGTCATCGTCATCATCATCATCATCATCATCGTCGTCATTGTCGTCATCGTCATCATCATCATCATCATCATCGTCATTGTCGTCATCGTCATCGTCATCGTCATCACCACCACCACCACCACCCCAACCACAACCACCACCACCACCACTGCCATCATCATCATCACCATCATCATCGTCAGTTTCTGATGGCAGCATTCTGCCAATTACGCCGATACCGCGTACAACCGATTAATTATTAAGCAGGCAATACCGATTATGAGACCGATTAATTATTTCATCAGTGAAAGCGTGGAGTATACAATTCTGTAAAAAATTAATCATAGCATATTTTAAGATTGCTTTTGTCGTTTCATCATCGACTGTGACATTAATTTGATATCGGCACCGATTACTTTTGTTCATACGGATTAATTACACCGATTGTTCTATTAATTACAATCGACCCGATTATTAGTACGATTATTAGTACGATTATTAGTACGGTCGATTACTCGGTTCATCCATACTTAATTCCCATGGCTGCCTGGAACAGTCTTTTAGCTTAATTGCTTTCACCTAAACATAGGCCTACACAAATGAAATTTTTTTGCATAAAAACACAGGCTTGCAAATACATGCAAGCAGTGGCTTACATAGTGCGCAAACACACACGCGCACATATCCACACACACGCACACAGTGTCACACACACACGCACACATACACACACAGTCACACACACAAACACACACAAACAAACACACACATACACACACAAACACACACACACAAACACACAAGCACACACACAAACAAACACATACACAAACACAAATACAAACATACACGCACACATACAAACAAATACACAAACACACAAACACAAACACAAACATACACATACACAAACACACAAACACACAAACACACACAAACACAAACACAAAGACAAACATGCACACACACACACACACAAATACACAGACTAGCAATCGCGACGAGAGACTCATTTCTTGTGAAGCGTCATTGCGATCTGTCTTTTCCCTGCAGCTAGATCCTCATGACAACAACAGTCGTTTCTACCCCACCCAACCCCCATCCTCCACCAACCTCCCCCCCCAAGCCACCACCGCCCTCCCAAGCCACCACCGTCCCCCTCTGCGGCGCCAGTCCAGCGGTGGGCTGTGTACAGTCCGACCGGGGGGGCTTTGTTTATCAAACAAATGTCCTCCGTTGCGGGCGACGCCTATCGGGATTGGCGCTAACGACTTCCGCCCGATGATTGAGGAATTTTCTCACCGTCGTCGTCGTCGTCGTCATCATTGTCGTCGTCATCATCGTCGTCGTTGTCGCCATAATACACTCAGTAAATTACTTAATCAATGCAACGAAAAGGTTTATTATCGGCCATTGTTGGTTGGTTGGTTGGAGCGACTGTGTGCGGCCTGTCGTCGACTGAAGTATACAAAGAGCGGAAGGAAGTCCTTAGTACATAACATGGAGTCGAGTTATGTGGACGTCCCTTTCCGCTCGGGACCGTATACACTATACTAGCATACAGTGTATAACGTATACAGTGTACAACGCCGTTGAATTGGAGACATATTTAATGGACGCGGTGACATAATCGAAGTCGCAATATTATATTTATAGCAGATGCAGGTTGTGTGGCCCGTAACCAGATATCATTGTGTTCTGTTGTAGGCTTGCTATACTTGGTCAAAACGGAGGTCACAAAATATAATTAGTGCATAGCCTATACTGCATAAATATAGTCAAACCCCGCCACTGCTCTGGCAGAGCAAGTCCCAAGTCTGAAGGAAGGAGGAGGGCGACACTAATAATCGTGTATACATGTAAATGGCACAGTGCATTGCTAAATAGCAACAAGTAAATAATATTATATAGTCGAAGTGACCAATAACGAGAAATCATTGTGTACGGTAACTGGTGTACCGACGATGATGGCGAATTCCCTGCTATTATACTGGCTCTTAAATATACCACCGGAAGATAAGATTCCAGACACGTGAATGAGCGTCGTATATATAAACGTATTATTATGCCAGTGGGTAATTCAACTGGTGGATTCAAAAGGTTGCAGCTGCCGCTTTTGGTTGCACTATGCCGGTGCCAGTCCCAAGCCTGGATAAAGGAGGAGGGCGACACTAATCATCATTGATATTATGCCAGTGTCATTATGACAATAGCAAGGTTGCAGCTGAAACACAAGTTCCAAAGATCTCAATAGATAGCCTAGATGATTATTAATTTGGTGGCTTTCCTTTTTGTTGTTTTATACTGGACTTAATAAGCGATGCAAGAGATTCGTTGTCACGTTCCTCTGCGTGTGTTGGAATATCTGAAGGAAGCTGCGTTGAAAGACAAACAAAGCTGTAATTAATGAGTGAGTCAATGTGGGCAATTAAATATGGCATTGTATTGTTATAATAATTATATAGCCTACATCATACATGTACACGCACGGCGCATGGGAATGTGTGCATCCATATGTACAGTTGTGTAATTGTGAACGTCGCTTGCAATTATTGCACATCTAGGTATATGCATGCATGGCTTTGCAAGGCCGCATAAACTGGCAAAATTAGAGTTGAGTGTATGCCACATTTTCTCAATGCTAATTACCTGTCTGCAGGTCATTTAACCGCGTAGGCTATATTACACACAAATATGCATGTCCGTGTATACACTATACATGTACTTTTATTTATACAATACATGTTGGCCTATACATGACATGTGCATAATATGTCGCTGCGGTTTCGTTTTCTAATTAGATTGTTATTTGGCAAATTCAAATTTTGATTTTTCCAAAAATAACAATACAGATAATATATATAGTCTTGCACTAGTCTTATATAGAAAAACAAATGAATATAATAAATATATATAAATAATTTTATACACACATATAAAAGGGTTGATGAGCGTGTGCGGTAGAGCGATGGTGTCCTGCGGTTAAACGTTAAGATAAGTAGCTTTTATTTGACAAGGTCGCGCCATAGTAACAGTCGCCCATGGCAACATAATATAATGATCGCATCACTGGGTTCCAGCGCTCTCTTGATGACTGTCAACTCCTCCAGTTACTCCTCCTTCCCCTCCTCTCCCTCCACATCTTCCTGCTCCTCCTCTTCCTCCCTCTCTTCCTCCTCCTCTTCCTCCTTCTCTTCCTTCTTCTCTTCCTGCTCCTCCTCTTCCTCCTCCTCCTCCTCTTCCTCCTCCTCCTCTTCCTCCTTCTCTTCCTCCTCCTCTTCCTCCTCCTCCTCCTCCTCTCCATCTTCCTCCTCCTCCTCTTCCTCCTCTTTCTCCTCTTCCCCCTTCTCCTCCTCCTTCCTTCTTCCTCTTCCTCCTCCTTTTCCTCCTCCTCCCCTCTTCTTCCTGTTCCTCATTTCCCATTCTCATTCCAACTCCCTCAAAACACTCTTTCGATTCCAACGCGCCCATAACATTATTTCCGCTACGCTGCATCATGACCATCGCGTTTGCGTTTGAATGGACGACAGCGTTTTAATGGTTTCATGTGGATCCGTTGACAGTTGGCTCTGCTCTGGCTCCGAGAAGATCGCGTGAACATCGATATTAGTCCATTTCGATATATATGTCAGTCTGTCAGTTGGTCGATCGATCGGTCTGTCAGTTTGTGATAGTTGCCGGTCCTGGGTTCTGTCTGTCAGGCAAACTATAGGCAGCCATCTAGGGTTTGTAGTTGTGTATCCTGGTATGCATGCATTCATATTGTATGTATGTGTGTTTGTTTGTATGTATGTATGTATGTATGTATGTATGTATGTATGTATGTATGTATGTATTTATGTATGTATGTATGTATGTATGTATGTATGTATGTATGTATGTATGTATGTATGTATGTATGTATGTATGTATGTATGTATGTATGTATGTATGTATGTATGTATGTATGTATGTATGTATGTATGTATGTATGTATGTATGTATGTATGTATGTATGTATGTATGTATGTATGTATGTATGTATGTATGTATGTATGTATGTATGTATGTATGTGTGTATGTGTGTATGTATGTACGTATGTATGTACGTTACGTATGTATGTATGTATGTATGTATGTATGTATGTATGTATGTGTGTATGTATGTATGTATGCATGTATGTATGTATGTATGTATGTATGTATGTTTGTATGTATGTATGTATGTATGTATGTATGTATGTATGTATGTATGTATGTATGTATGTATGTATGTATGTATGTATGTATGTATGTATGTATGTATACGTATTATGTATGTGCGTATGTATACGTATTATGTATGTGTAAGTATGTATGTATTTTCTATGTACAAACACATATGTAGCCTTTTCTGTTGTCGGTCCAGTGGTCTGGAATGGTCTTCCTTTTGAGCTATGCCTACACCCTGGGTCTCTACCTCAATACTTCCTTACTAAACTTAAAACTGTTCTTTTGGGACGCGCTGGAATTGGAAGCGCCTCTGAGTAGTTTTTTTACTTGAAGGAGCGCTATATAAATGTCCAATTGAATAAATGTATGTATTATGTATTTATGTTTACATGCACTATGTATGTTTACACTTTATATTGCGCATTTAGTTACCTTGCTGTTCTTTCACGTACCTTCCACATCGGGTGCTGGCAACTTTGCGTCCGTATTAGTAAGTCCTGTTCTCTACGATTCAGAATCGATCATTTTATGCAGAATCGCTTTTCGAAATTCAATGTTTCCGTAACAAACAGACGGTTGCGAAAGACGCTTGAGTATACTGCAGTAACTCTCTCAGTTGTGAGTACCGTAGTCAGTATCGTAGTCAGAACCGTAGTCAGTACCGTAGTCAGTACCGTAGGTACTCTCAAGATTTCGCTCAGAAGTATTATTGGTTTCTACAGTCTCGTGGTATACACTGATGAGAATCTGCGCGATCGTCTTTAGACCAGAAGAACTATTTTCGTCTGGTAATCTGTCTCTTTGGTGTTCTTAACAACGCACGAGATGCGATAATACCATTGCGCCACTACGAGAGTATTTTAAAGGTTGCAATGTGATTGCGAGTATCACTGGTCAACCGATGTTTATACTTAGAGGGTGGGGTGGTTGGTCAGTGGAACGGCCACTCATTCCGTTCCTGTGATAGACCGAAGAGGGGAGAAGTTCCGTTGATAGAAGAGGGGTGGTCGAGAATGGCGCAGTAATTATTATCAGACTTAAAACTCACATTGTCAATGTCAACAAAACCGCGAATAGCACAGACAGATTCGGTCAACCTCTTTGCGTCCGTCCATCCGACTGTCTGTGCGTGCTTACGTGCGTGCGTGTGGTGGCGGCCGGAGCCTGCGCATGCGCATGTGCACGCATCAACAGCATCAGCAGCAGCAGCGTCATGATGCATGTTTCTGTGGCGGATGATGATGATGATGATGATGATGATGATGATGATGATGATGATGATGATAATGATGATGATGATGATGATGATGATGATGATGATGATGATGATGATGATGATGATGATGATGATAATGATGATCATTGTCTCGTCAAGACGACATCCTGCAGATACTCGGCGCTAATTTTTTTATAGTTGCCGTTGTTTTTTTATATTATTTTTCCCGAGTAACATAATTATAATTATAATGACGCCTCGGGATTGCAAGAGTTGTTTTCTGAAATGTCAATCATTTTTCGCATTCGCAGATGGTTTTGTTGGTACCGTATTATTATTGTAAGTTTTTTGCTCAAGGTATAGGCCTAAAGCATTTCCTCAGCAGGGTCTAGGAAACTATGTTACAGTGTGGAGTTAGTCAATGAGAACTTACGTGTCAATATTCCTTCACAATATGCGTTTCAGAGAAGAAGAAGAAGAAGAAGAAGAAGAAGAAGAAGAAGAAGAAGAAGAAGAAGAAGAAGAAGAAGAAGAAGAAGAAGAAGAAGAAGAAGAAGAAGACAAGGACGAGGAAGATGAGGAGGAGGAGGACGACGACGAAGAGGAGAGGTGGCTCGGACCTACACTCTCTTGTGCAAACCAGTCGTCTACCGTAATATAATAGTTACTACAGTCACAATGAAACCGCGAGAGAAAAGTTCGACAG
The DNA here is from genome assembly GCA_945859605.1 of Lumbricus rubellus. Classification (NCBI taxonomy): domain Eukaryota; kingdom Metazoa; phylum Annelida; class Clitellata; order Crassiclitellata; family Lumbricidae; genus Lumbricus; species Lumbricus rubellus. Next base: position 9,114,768 of record OX243818.1, read on the forward strand.
GTTCAATTTCTAATTTACATGCCTTTCAGATTATTATGGAGCCAATGCAAGTCGTCGACGATCATTCTAATTTACTGCATGCAATGGCTCTCAACGCTTTATGGAGTCATTTACTTCTCAGCGCTTAATTTCTGCTAATAGATTTTCTCAGTGTAAGAAGACTGTCGGCCATTTGCGTCAAACGGATATTTCATAACCCGTTTAACGTGCTTTATCTGCGAGACCGTGCGCGCTGGAATGGGGCACAAAGCTCCAGTATAAGTTTGATAAATTTCTGTCATGACCCGTTGGGATGAAGGCGATTCGGACTCCTGGGTGAACGCGGTGCCAACAGGGTGTGGAGGCGGCGGTGTGGCCCGTGTGGGGGGGGTCCAAAGAAAAAGACATTCGGATAAACAAACACTCAGACGCACAGACGGACGGACGGATGGACGGCCGAACGGAGAGATATAAATAAGACGGTGACAAGCATGGACAAGCGTATTGATTTTGAGTCAGACAGGCAGACAGACAAACAGTTCAACAGACAGATAGATAGACAGACAGACAGACAGACAGACAGACAGACAGACAGACAGACAGACAGACAGACAGACAGACGGGCAGGGAACAGACTCAACAGACTGTGTGGGATACTGTCAACCGTCATTCTATACCCTTGTTTTTGGTTTCTTGTCGTTAATCTTGCAAAATCTTTTGCTACCTTTAGAAAACAAAATGATTTTGCTCCTTAAAACAGCTACACTGTACTTTCAATTGAGGTCTATTATATATATAGCGCTTTTGACAATACATGTGTCGAACAAACTATAGAATTAAATTACTACCGACGACGCTTTAGAAATTGTCGTGAATATAAATATTCTGCTACATGCTTTCACCAATCTGTGTAGTATAATTATCTGCTTCTTCATCTGCGCTTTTATGGCGAGAAACCAACAAAGTCAGCAAATCAGGAATTGTTCGATATCTTTCCTCTTCATGTGATTAATCCGGCACACGTGTTTTGCTAACGCTGAGGGCAAACTCCCCTTTTTAACACGACGTTTTTTTCATTTTTTACATGGTCATAAGATATCATTATTACATATTCCTTGTCGCTTTATCGTTTTACATCTTCGTATGAATATAAAAATTTAATTATGTCGTGTTTTAATCTTATCAGTGAGTCTACTTTTAGGGTAAATATCTGTAGGGCCTAAGTCTTATACACTATTGCCTGTGTGCATGCGTGCGCGTGTAAGTTTGAGGCGCGTGTGCGCGTGCGCGTGCGTGTTTATGTGCATGTGTATAAACCATTGGCAGAAAGTCTACAGACAGACAGACAGACAGACAGACAGACAAACAGACAGTTGAGAGCCAGAGCTAGACACTAAACAGACGGACTCAACCATACGCAGATACACAGTGTTGTCTTTTTTCAGTGAGCGTGACATGACTTGGCTTATATCATAACAGACAGACACACAAACACAGACCATGATACAATACATGCATACTCTATTCTCCTACATAATATTATCTTTTGTTCGCAGTCTACTGGTCTTTACGTCTGCGTTGAAGTAACAGTCGACAAGAGAAGAGAAAGACAAGAAGAAGCATCGACCGGATTCGACTCGAAGATTAACTCTCCGCCTCGCGACCCCTCGCTGTCGTTGTTGTCGTCGTCGTCGTCGCCTTGGTGAAGTCTCGCGCGCTGGACGAGATCGAGATTTCGGACGAGAGACCAGATTGAACTATTTGTCTTTGATTCTGACGTTGCGGCCATTGAGACTTGCTTAGAGCAAGGTCGAGAGGTCACGGGGAACGAAGGAAGAGACACTAGCGACGAAGATTGTATTGGGTAACTTTGGTAGATTGGTTAAGGTGCTAGAGCATCGTGGCTGGTTGGGACGGTACGGGTTCGATCCTGTACAGTTGTTCTCTTTTCCTAAGTCATTAATTTTATTGACTCAACAGTTTTGAGTTGTGTGAAACAGTTTCATTGTTTTTCTTTTTCTTTTCTTTTTGTTTCCGGTTCTCAGCTTATGTTGATTCCCCTTGTACTGTCAGTTTTTAGTTGTTGTATGTTATGTACGCGCGCTGAATTAATTAACGAATGAATGAATGATCTGCATGAATGAATGCACTGAATGAATGAATAAATGAATGAATGAATGAATGAATAGATGAAGGTTCTGAATTAATGAATTATCTGAATGGTCGACTAGATGACTGAACGGCTGACTGAACAGATGGATGAATGAATGAATAAATGAATGAATGAATGAATTACCTGAATGAACGGATGTATGAATAGATTGATGGATGAATGGATAGATGAATGGATGAATGAATAGATGAATGTATGAATGGATAGATGAATGATGAACGTCTTTTCTCACTTAAACTTTGAGGCAGAGGTAATGTCAGCCTGCATAGTACGTCGAAGATACGGGCGCTACATAAATCGAATCGTGAAGACTCTCCGATTGCCTATGCGAATGGGATTCAGCGATCGGCTGATTTCTGGATTTCGACTCCAATCCCTTCCTTCCTTCCCTCTTACTTACCTCTTACTTTTCCACTTTCTTCTTTTCTTCCCTCGGGAACGATTCTTGAGTCGGCAAAGTATTTGTTTTGACTGAAGAAAATAAGTGGCTGTATAAAGCAAAATCGTGAGTGGATGATGAGTTATGACTTATGTGTCAGCGAGTGATCGAACGAATCAGTGAGACTGCAGCAAGCGATGGTATGGGCGGAGACTGGGGGGGAGGGACGGGGACGGTCCCCCAATGTTTGTGGTGGGTGAACCGTCCGTGCTGATATCCCCCATTGCAACTGAGTGAGTGAAGGAGTGAAGGAGCGAGTGAGAGTGAATGAGTGAGAGTGAGTAAGAGTGAGTAATTGAGTGAGTGATTGAGCGAGCGAGTGAGTGAGTGAGTGAGTGAGTGAACAGACGCACACATTCATGTTACACACACACATATATATATATACATGAAATGTCATAAATACATGCATAGGGCCTACATACAATGCATACATACATACATACATACATACATACATACATACATACATACATACATACATACATACATACATACATACATACATACATACATACATACATACATACATACATACATACATACATACATACAAACATACATACATCTGCATCAGCCTGTCGTAAAGTTGAGTAAAGATGACCGTTGTTGTCATCCTATCATCTCAGGCGCAACAAGCAACGTTCGCTTACATCCGTCTTTCTCTGTCTCCGTAGCAGCTGCCATCCTTCGTCTCTTCTGCTGCTGCTGCTGCTGCGCATCACAGACGAATGACTCCACCCACAGCAACAGCAGCAGTAACAACAACATCAACAACAGCAACAGCAACAGCAATAGCAACAACAACAGCAACAGCAGCAACAACAACAGCAGCAGCAACAACAGCAACAGCAATAGCAACAACAACAGCAACAGCAGCAACAACAACAGCAGCAGCAACAACAGCAACAGCAATAGCAACAACAACAGCAACAGCAGCAACAACAACAGCAGCAGCAACAACAGCAACAGCAATAGCAACAACAACAGCAGCAGCAGCAACAACAGCAACAGCAATAGCAACAACAACAGCAACAGCAGCAACAACAACAGCAGCAGCAACAACAGCAACAGCAATAGCAACAACAACAGCAGCAGCAGCAACAACAGCAACAGCAATAGCAACAACAACAGCAACAGAAGCAACAACAACAGCAACAGCAACAACAGCAACAACAGCAGAATCGATCGACGTTGTGTCAGACTAATAATTGAAAATCGTGCAAATTAATCGCAAGACGAATTGATATTCATCGAAATAACCCTGATTATAATATACACAATATACACCGTGAGTCAAAAAAAATAAGCCAAATTGTTTTTCATATATCTCTAATGCCTGATAACATATCACGCTAAAATTTTCCAAATATTTAGAGAATTGGACCAAGAATATGATTCCAAAATTTCATGAGATAAAGTTGAACGGATAAAAAGATATGAATCTTTAAACTTCATAAGCCGAAATTGCCGTTTACAAGCAATTTTCTGTCGATTCAGTAAAATGTAAGTCAAACTTTTTCTCATATCTCTAATGCCTGATGATCAATCATTCTAAAATATTCCAGATATGTAGATAATTGAACTAGCAATATGACCCCAACAGTATGATTTGATTATTTAATTAAATAAGATGCTCAAAATGTCATCCTTCAGCTTGCACGCAAGCCTTGAGGCGCAGGCGCCATTAGGCAACAGCATCGTCGATTATCCTCTGGTCCAGGCCATCCCACACTTCCAACAAGCGTTGCTTCAGATCGTTTATATCATGGATTGTTGTCTGGTAGACTCGGTCTTTCATTATGCACGCTCCACAGTCCACACTTTATATTCCGTAAAATTTTACTCCAGGATCACTTTAGACCAAAATTGGGAATTATCAGGCATCAAAACTGCAGCGAAAACCATAACAGATTTGCTGAAAACTGAAATTTCGGAGATGAAGTTCAAATATTCATATCTTTCTATCCATTCAAATTTATTACATGATATTTTGGAATCCTATTCTAGGTTCAATTATTTAAATATCTGGAAAGTTTTAGTATGATTAATTAGCTGGCATTGGAGATATAATAAAAACAGTTTAGCTTACTTTTTATTGAATCTGACAAAAAAATTGCTTGTAAACGGCAATTTCGGCATATGACGTTTACAGATTCATATCTTTTTATCCGTTCAATTTTATCCCATGAAATTTTGGAATCATATTCTTCGTCCAATTCTCTAAATATTTGGAAAATTTTAGCGTGATATGTTATCAGGCATTAGAGATATATGAAAAACAATTTGGCTTACTTTTTTTGACTCACGGTGTATATGATATATATGATATATACGTATGCATGTGTAATTGTGCATATATAGATATTTATATGATTTATATACATCGTGTATACACGTGAATATTATATAATAGTAAGGTCGAATGCTCTTATGAATAGTTATTTAAGGGGCGCTATATAAATTCCACAGAGAATTATGCAGACAGACAGACAGACGGACGGACAGACAGACAGAGACATGCGCAATAAACAATGACGTCACAGAGAAGGCAGTGTGAAAATTGCGTCATCGAAACCGATTTAACTTGAAGACGTTGATTAGCAACCGACTTTGTTGTTCAGTTGAGAAGTAATATTGTCGGACGAGAATCAAGAGAAGTGAGAGAAGTGAGAGAAGTGAGAGAGAAGTGAGAGAGAAGTGAGAGAAGTGAGAGAGAGCTTGAGGAGAGAGTGAGGTATTATTATTATACGAGAGGGATAATAATTATTTATCTTCGACGACAAATCAGACGGGTGTTTAGATAGATATAAGATAGGAAGGAATCACCTTGATTCTTCCTTTGATTAACACTAATAGAAGAGATTCAGCCTCCTCCTCATCCTCCTCCGACAAAAAATCGAAGATGGAAGAAACCAGAACCGTCTCCAGCGAAATGATGCTAGCCGTCCGAAATCGCAAGCTCGACCAGTTCCAGTCTTGCATCGCCAAGGGATTCGACGTCCGGACCTTCGTCCGATCGAAGAAGGCGTCCAACTCGATGCCGTTCGTCGAGAAAGTAGCGAGGTCCCGCTTCTCGAACGCCCTGCGGATCCTTCTCGTCGACACGAAGCCGTGTCCGATCAGCCGCGAGGACGCCGTGCGCGCCTTCCACGCCAGCGTCAAGTCGGGCGCTCCAAGGACCATCATCACAGTCTTCGTCGACGCCTCCATCAGCGGTAACGTGCTCGTGCTGAGCCTGGCCGACTGCTACCGCTATGCCATGGAGTACCACTGCTCGAGGCTTGCCCGACGTGTCGTCGAAGAGCCCGGATTCGACGCCAACTGCTGCATCCAGATGTTTGCCGGTGCGTGGGAGAGACCCCTACATTCGGCCGTCAAGCGGAACCAGTACGAGACGGCGACCCGTCTTCTGCAGCGGGGAGCTGAGGTCGATGCTCCCAACTGCTACGGTGTCACCGCGCTGATGATGGCCTGCGGTAAGGTCAGTTTCGACTCCGTCAAACTTCTGCTCGATCAAGGCGCCGACCCCAACTCGGCCAACGGCATACAGTCCAACACGTGGCCTCTGGCCGCACCAGAGTTCCCCGGATCGATGTTCAACAAGCCGAGGATCCCCGTCTATCCCCACTTCATCACAAACCTGAGGCGCTGGCGAATGACGAACAAGGCCGACAAGATCATCGCCCTGCTCATCAGCGCAGGACTGCGTCCGCTGCCTGGCAACTGGCTCGAGAGGACTTCCGTTGTCGTCCACATGTCCCGCGTTGCCGGCCAAGCTCTGTGCACGCTCTGCCATACGCTGCCGACGCTGGCTGAGGTGGCAACCGTTCAGGCTCGACAGCCGATCCGGAGGAAGATGAACGGAACAGGAAGTGCCGGATTCAATGAGTTCCTGGAGACTTTCTTCCTTCCGAAAGAAATGAAGGACCAGCTGAAGATATAGATCTCATCAACTAACTCCCACTTATATCATGGACAGCAAACTTCGCCGTTTTGTACAGTATACGCGTTCTATTATTATAGGTGATTAGTCGTGCAGTTCCTTTTGAAGATTCTACATAATTCTTGATTACATTTCTTCTTATCATTCTAATCTAATCGTAATCGTTATTCTAAACTCCGTTTCTGATGTGTGAAGAGACGCCACCGTTGGCAACACTAAACACGAATACTACAACTATACTGTCTATACACACAAACCGGGCCAGCACAACAACCTCACACTACACCACTACACCACACTACGAACAAACACAAGTCGACTACAGTATGAGAATTGTGGAAAAATAACTGGGGGGGTTGGCCTATGATAAAGTTGAAATTGGGGTATGAAAAACATACTTTAACATGGGGCTCTAAGAAAGACTGGGGGGGGGTTGAACCCCCAACCCCCTCGGCAATTCTCACCCTGGTCGACTATACACCATTCTAAAACTCCTTCCATCTTTCATGAACGAATAGCATACGGAGGTTGAACTGATTACTCTGCCTCAAAGACTCAAATAATTTGTTAGGCTAGACTTACACACTTTAAAAAATATTGTGATTACGCAAAATAGGATTAAAATTCAAATTTCGTAAAAAAATAATTTGAATATAAATATAATTGTTGAAAGACACCTTTATATAATATTATAGTCGTGAAAGTCTACTGTGTTTATTATGACTGTAGTTCGTTGTAGGCCTATAGTCAAATGCAACATCACAACTTAGCTACATGTAGCCTATGTGGTTCGCGGAACTAACTTTAGGAAGCGCTGGACTACACACACACGCGCATGCCCACAAACATGCACACATACATGTATAGGTCTATTTATACATTGAGCTGCAAACTATTCCTTCGCTTTGTTGGCACTAACTTCCTTCTCCGTTTTCATTTTTTCCAATCTAGATTCCATTACGTTTTTATTCTGATTTTCCTTCTGATTATTTATCCTGCTTCCTTCTTCCGAGTCTTTTATTGTCTTCAGAATTGTCTGCATTTTCTTTATCTTCACCGCATCATTCTGGTTCCCTATCCTACAGTCCTTAATATTTTATTGTTCATGTTCTACAAGTATTTCTTTATTATTGCCTTGATGTTCCATTCTGTTTTCAAGTGTCTCCTTGTTGTCCTTCTTTACCAGCACGTCCTTATTTGCACAACAATGTGTGCGCTATTTTCCTAACAATAATAATTGTTCTCTTCCTTACTTTGACTTAATTGTGTAGTCATTTCCTTTTTCTGCTACTTATCTTCTTATCAATACTCTAGCTTCATTGTCCTTATTCTGTTAATTTCTTTTACATCATACCCAGTAGGTCTACTCTTTCCATATTCTCCTTCATGTTTCTCTCTCTCCTGTCCATAATTGCCTTCACTCCTTGCCCAACATCTATTATCGCCGTTTTCTCCCGCTTTTCTTTACCCCCCACATCAGCTTATCTTCTTCTTCTTTCTTCCCCTCCTCGCTCCTTTCCGCCAAAGCCCCATTCCTTCGTGAGTACCCAGTAATAGTTTAGACTCAATGAATTAAGCTCATCGGACCTCGTCATTCAAATCCCATCCGGGAAACACGATGAGTCTTCCGGATCTTGTTCCGGATTGGCGATCATTGTTGGTCGGGAGATTCCGGGGACTTCCGTTTCCACCCGGAATTACGTTCGTAATCCTTCGCAAATGGAAAACGACTACGATCGACAGACCGGAAGTGCATGGAAGGCGGAAACGGAAGCGGAAATGACGCATGCGCGGTTGACGAGATTTTGACGAAACGGATTTTGAATTGCGACCGATCATTGGATGATTGGTGAGTCAAATGGCGAATGCTTTCCATCATAGTAGGCTATGCCATCGACGACTGTGGCCCCAAAGACCGTCTGAAGGGAGAGGGGCCTGACCTGGTCAACGATTTGAGCGCATTTAGCCAGGGCCGCTCGATAAGTCGTGATGGATATGTATACCCATAGAGGGATGAATGCCCCGTGCACCATTGCATGATTAACCCCAATGAGATCGAATCTTAACTTGTTCTAATTTGCCTGTTGTCGTATATTCTATTTATTCTTATATTAATTACTCTGATGGGATTGTGTTCTAGTATAGTAGGCTTATCTGGTTTTTAACACCGCAAAATTTGTTATTGTAGGCCTATAATAATAGCATGCACTCTGGTTTTTCTTCCTAGAGAACCAGATTTTGACCAAGCAGCACTCAATTTTGTTCTTGTAGACTACATGTAAAGAATACCTGGTGTGTCTTTTAAGCGCCTAGATATTTGTGGCATACAGCTCCTCTGACAACATTGTCATATTGAGCCCATATGGGTGTCATATTGCCATATTTAACGTCATATCTTTCCTTTGTCTCCAAGTCTGCTACCATGTGTGGCATTGAGAATTACCAATAGCCTACATAATATTATGGCATCATTGTAAAGCTGCAGTTACGTTAGATTAATATTCTGATCGCTGATTATTCTTAGTGCATCGTTTGTCCTGCCTTTAAACCCGATTTTGTATCCGCCCGATCAATCCTGACCAATCGTCAATCACATGACCCGATAGCCTATTTACAATACAAGCCAAACTTTGAGCCTTGAAAGCTGATTCTCAATGACCAGCTTGACTACAATATCGTCAATGTTTTCTTTTCCAAAGTAATTATTTTCCAACGAGCTAGCTCCCACTTGTGAATCGGGGACATTTACTCGGACAGCAGTCTGGATCGCTTAGCGCCGGTGTCATGAAAAGGATTATCCCCCCTGAAAGCTATCCGGGGGGATGAATTAATCTATCCCCCCGGATGAAATTAACCGGTCTTGACTATCCGGGGGGATAAACCATTCTATCCCATTTTTTGAAAAATGCGTATAATTAAAAAATTATACTTTAATCAAACTTCAAAGTCATTCTAATTGTTTTAAGTGACCTAAGCAATGCTGAGAGAAAGGCAACTCGAAATTATTTAGTGTCTCCGAGTGTTTTTAAGTGTTTTAAATGTTTTAAGTGCTATAAAACCAAAGCAAAACAAATTATCTAGTAGGAATAAACATACCTGTTATTGTCATTGTTCAAAACAAAGCAGATGAAAATTAATTTGCAAAAATAAATGCACGCGGAAGTGTTATTTTTGACTTTTCCTCATTTTGGGGGATACTATTAATATGGGGGATACTCTATTTCGTGACAGGCCGGCGACTCGATCGTTGACCGCATCCCTCATTCCCGCTCCTCCCCGCCTCCCGCCCACCCGCTGTCCAATCTTGGTTCGATTCCAATTAACCCCGCGTTAGTGCGCTCCGCTGGGTGCGTACGGCGTGTGGCGATGGAGACTGCCGTGGTGGCGCTGAATCGATGCGTCATCGCAGACGGCGATGACGTCCCGGATGTGATTTAAAAATGGTCGCGTGCAAATACATAAACAACGGTATAAAGTTCAAAATCTAATTTAATATTATATATGGTGTAACGTAGCGGTTCCTAGCCCGTGGCCCGCGGGCCAAAATTGGTTCGCGAGGCCTAAAAATATCCCGCCAGGCCTAAAAAAGGCCTTCATCTCTCAAAGAATTAACAAAAATAATATTCTACAATTTAACCAATTTTTAAATATATTATATTTAAAAATTGGTTAAATTGTAGAATGGCTCGGTAACAAGGAAACAATATGGTGGCCATAGATCAGCGCAGAATAGAGAGCTGTCAAGTGCGGCGATCAATAGCCCATTGTTTCCAACAGCCGACAGCGATAAATAGGCCTACAAAGACAAATCTACTATAGGCCTAATAATAGGCCTAGCTTATCTATAGACTATATCGAAACGTAGAAACCCGAGAGAGCTTTGCAGTTACGGATGAAGGATAGGTTTATATGCTACAATTCTAACACGACGATTGAATGATTGATTCTTGTAACCAAACCATTTATAGGGTGACCTAAAAATCTGGTAAAAAAACTTCCATAGGCCTAGCGTATGTATGTCATACTGAACACGGATCATTATCTGATTTGTGGCGAAGGAAAGCTTCAACTGGAAATGGGAGATCTAAGAGGACGACTGCTATAGACAATTTGACAGTTGCATAATAGGCAGTTTATCACGAATATGGATGGACGTCAGTTGGGGCTGACAGACGCATACGAGGTAACTTATTATAATAGGTGTCTTGACCTTTCTTGTCATATGTGACTGCCGGATACACTAATGCGGCTGGATGGATGGATCCAGATTTGAGCAAGGCCTATGACAACAGAGGCGGCGAGGCCGTTGCCCTACATGGACAGAAATTTGTTTGGCATATTACAGCAATTTTAAAGTTCAGCTATCATTTTGTATACAGGAGGAATCCGAGGAAACATAATACAAACACGGGATGACCTTTCTCCCATGTGCGCCCGCGGGTTTTTGCAGGAGTGGCCAGAACGTATTGGTCACGGTTAAATTTTTTAGCAACATGCAAATCAAATAGGCCTATATATAGGAAAATGGGTAGGCCTGCCCTATTTTTCATCAAGGTTTCTAAATGCAAATTTCTCAGTAAAACTGACTGGAGCTATAAATGTGTGTGGTGAACCGGGAGGTTGTCAGAGGTGCCATTGGAGCGTAGGCCTAATCAATGCATCCTAGTCCGCACAAGCTGTAATGCGGCCCAGATTGCGCCGACTTAGGCCTAGGCCTACTTCAGCAGTTTAGCAACACAGGCTATGAGAATTCGTAGCACTCTGTTTATCTATTTTATTTATCACTATCATTCTGGACCGGACACGATGATGTTTACTTTAAACATAGCCTACATAATATACTACATAACATAGTAGGCCTATAGACTTTTGCGACCCCGCCGATGACAACTCTAACCCATGAGGCCTAGAGCTGGAAAATTTATTATAAGTAAAACGGAAATTTAGCGAATCAACAACTAATGATGTGGATTGGCCGGAGATGTCACTGAGCCTGCTTACGTAGGCCTATTGCACTTGCAAAAACTTGATCCTCGTTTTAATATGATCCCAAAAAAACCAATGAGCATAAATTCCTAGGATTGCAGGTTCGAATCCACCTCAGGCTGCCCCATAGAGGCCTTGAGAGCAAGTCCTTCACTCACAATTGCTTGGGTGCTTCGGCATGAAACTCTGATGCAGTGTCCGCGCTGTAATCAGGAGCGCTTCTGAGTAGAAATCTGAAAGGGGCGCTATAACAAGTGTGCATACATACATAAATGAGGATTGTTTAAACCTGGGCCAAAAATGAGATTTCATATGAAAGAGCGCACAACATTGTACTTTTATTTCGAAAGCAATGATAAGATTGAAAATGAGAGATAGAGCACACAACATCATACTTTTATTTTAATAGAAATGAGTGGTTCTGCAATCTGCATCGCCTGTTTGCCTTGAAAATCTCATCATCTAAACATGCTGAAGAAAAATTCACTTAGGTCTACAAAATACTGATTCTAAAGAAAAATCGTGTACTGTAACAAGTTACAACAAGTTATAAATGCAAAACTCCGAGTTACATCGAACCCTAAAGCAAAATGTAAACAGGAAGTCAGGAACCACAGGAAAACTATTTCACCAAACTATTTCACCAATGCAGAAAATGAACCACGGCTTATAAATGCATTGAAGGCAGTCAGCCAGTCAGTCAACTGTTAACATATAGTCAGCTGATTGGCCATACATGATCGAGTAAAAATGAACTCAGTTGTAATAACTGTAATAATACACTATCATCTAACAGTAATACTTTTCACCAAAAATACAAACTTAAAAACCTTTCCAACAACCAGACACTGCCTCATACTTCTGGCTTGACAATCATAAGTGTAACAGCGGGAGAGAGAGCAAATGGGTATTTATTTACCCAAAAATTAGAGTGTTCATGGTTTTCAAAAGAAGGAGCTCATGATACGCGTGTCAATTATTCTGGGTTTATTTGTTTTGGGTAGAAATAAAAGCTTGTGGCTTCTTGTCACCCCACACCCCCACCGGGAGAGTTTCCCCTACGCCTATGTTGACAACGAATTGCCAATTTCAAGTGCATTCTGGGAATTTGAACGTCGCACACTAAAGTGCTGATGCAGAACAATTCTGGTATTATCCTCATCTATCATCTGTAAATTATGTCCATTTTGTACTAAACGCCAGCTTCGAAATCCTGCATACATTTGCATTATTATGCATATATTTACAAACCACAATCTCGAACCATTTAATCTAATCGAAAAGTGTTAATTTTGGTGTGCCATAGTCGGTTACCCTGTGCTGAGACAATGTGAATTCAGTTAACTGAAACATTCTCGGTCCCGTCATGTATGATAGTTAACAGGACAAATGTGAATGACATTACAATCATCTGAATTTTAAGGCAATGCTGGCACTATATAAATTCATGCCAGATATTAAACAATGCAGAGAATAAAATAACAGATAGCAGTTTCACATACCAAGGTCAATTAGGCCGTTAAGGTCATTCTCCAATGCAATACAAATATACACTGTCATGTGACCAGAAAGCTGCACAAAATGCTAAAAGGTGAAAAGATAAACATTTTGCTCAATGTACATTCAGAGTTTGCTTAATTTCATAGACTGACTTTGTAATCCTGAGAAAATTTTGATGATTAAAAAGCTTTTGATAAAACAACGAAATTACATCAAATTAAGCAAAGATGCATACTGACATCACTTTACGCTTACTTCCTTTCTTATATGCCATATATTTGCGATAACACTGTCTTTGGTAACCATATCAAAAACCGCCTTAAAACAGGGTTCTGTTACAGGGAGTTTATTTTTCATTCATATGCCAATCACCTTATTTTACAATTTGTTTTAGAACAAGGAAATTATAAACTGTCCCCAGTGTTCATCCAAAACCAAATCTAAGAGGCAACGCAAGAGCTAAAACACTCTCAAGGTATTTGTGAATTAATAAGCAATTGTTTTGAACATTTCTAATCTATACGACTGCATAAACTATGACACGATCAAATTTTCACATGATAGCACAACATTTAACCACACATCTAAATTTAAGCACTTTAACAACACATAATTATTAATAAAACAGATAAATTAAGTAATTAATCTTATACAGCAAACATGGCTGCAGTAAAAAATATCCATTGAGTAATCGTTCTCATAATTGTAGTCTCAATAAACACCGAAACGCTCAGGATGTTAAAATCCATACGCATTGCCCATTCTCCAACATTATATAGCTTGACACAATAAACGCAAGCACGGCTCAAATGTCTGTCACTTCACTGTTACTTACAGAAACATGGAACGCCTAGACTAGTAAATCAGAATTCAGTCGAAATTAGAAGCACTAAATTGAAGCATATCACATCCATAATGCATAGAAGAACTACTAACTACATCCAAATAGCAAAATAATAAAGCTAATATCTGACGGAAGTTCCGAAAATCTTCATAGATATAAAGTTTACACATTCTGATTAGTAACAGCTAAATTGCAACATACTTTTCAAAATTTCTTGCATTATTACTCGACTGAAAATCAGATTTTAATACCCAGCTTCGTGAACATAAAAGATGGTGAGTGTCATGGCCGAAACAATGACCAACTTGTAGGCGCTGTTGAAAGCCAGGCTAATGGCCGACGATGGTCCCCAAATAGAATGGGGTGCTGAGAGGGCAGCAAACAGACATCCTGCGAATAACCCCAGTGACAAGGCATCCTGCCATTTGCGTACATACCAGTGCGTGCTGAAAATACACAAATACAGTTAACAGCATTACTGAAAGGCTTGATAAAGATGTTAATAAAATGCTGGTTTAGATCTTAGGCATAGAGTCTGGGGACATGTGCACTCCAAAAATTGAAGAGGGGCATCAGCAATGCCTCACTAAAATGCAGAGGAGACCATCTTGAAACATTAAAAACTTCGGAAACAGAGACAAGGAAGCAAGACACAATCAGATATTCCTTAAGAAAAACAATGATTTATTTATGTATTGTATTTTTTAAATATTTGGCACCTGAAATGGAACAAAGTACTAAAAAGCATTTTCAGAATGAAATTCAAATATCAGAGGATATACGTGCTTTATACATACAAAATACCAAATATTGCCTAAGTATACATCTTTGTTATCAGGAAGTTAAACATGACTATATACTTTTTTAACTGTCGCCTACAAAAAAAAGCAGTCTCATAAAGCTAGCTTGAAAGGCAGCCAGTTGCTGAGATTTTGTAATCACAAATTTCATTTATATAGCACCTCTTCAAGAGAGACTAATCATAGGTGGACCTCTTGGGAGGGTAGCATGAAGCAATCCTGCGTCCGTGCACTCTTCGTGTTATAGCGCTAACCATTACCCTTAACCCACTCCCTAAGCAAGTGTTATTTTACCATTTGCGATCTACTAACCGAACCAACAGTTAAAAACAAAGACTGACTAACCTAATGATCCAGTGTATGACAACTGCCAGAGCAAAGTCAGCAATGAGGGAAGGAAAGAGGTAGCGTTCCTCGGGCTGCCTCCACGGCAGAGCCTCTGAGTACAGAAGGAAGCTGATTAACTCGCCAACAACCGCTGCCACCAGAACAGCAAGGTTGACTGTGATCCTGATTGCCATCGCTTTGTATGTCACAGTTTTGCAATATCAGATAATTCGAAAAGCTCTGTAACAGAAAAACAATGTATGTATACAAAATTATGTACACAAAAATCGCATTTTCATACCCCTCCCCTGTTGCATAGATCTTGCACAATTTGTGGAACCTCATCCATGCATGCGTACAAATAAGCTACTCCACCCACCACCCAAGCACATGTACACGTACCAAGTCACCTATAAGGAGTGTAGTGGTGGCGTCGTTGCCTTGGAGTCGGAAGGTTCGAGGTTCGAATCCACCTCACCGCGTAAGGACCTTGGGCAAGTCCTTCACTCACAATTGCTCGGCGCTTCGGCGTGAAACTCCAATGCAGTGTTCGCTCTGCATTCGGGAGCGCCTCTGAGTAGAGAGTGCTTGAAGGGGCGCTATAACAAGTGCACATCAGATTGAATCATTAACACGTTCACCGCCTACACGCCATGTTAAATGACTGAATCCAGTACGAGTTATCTCGTACTGGGCGGTGAACATGTTAAACAAATATTATTACAAACAAACAAACAAATAAGACATTTATTTTACTGTAGGGCCTAAGCTACTACCCATTTTAGTCATATTTACTCATATTTACACTGCCAGTCTGCCATGTTCTTTAAGATCCAGGATATGTTGCAACTCATAAACTATAATCGCATTTCATTGGGATTCGAATCCTTGCTGTTCATCTGGTTACAATTACATGTTACATTCCTCACTGTTTTTTTTTGATCTGCTGAACCTGTCTCAAACTTTCACACCGCAGCCACGTTTTCTATGGCCATGCATTCCGCATTAGACACACCAATTGATGCGAATGCCCACGCATAGCCATACTTAACGATTTACAGACTAAGAATGTAGTACGTTGCAAGCAGAACTATTATAGTTAAACGAGTATACAAAAATCCCGAGTGATTAATAATCGTGAACAATCCACTCATACCTTTCAAATGACTTCCTCTCAATCTAATTCAGTCCCTCGAAGCCTCAGGAACTCTAAAAGCAAAATTGGAAGAGCTTATGAATAAACATGACGTAAGATGCTTTTAATAGATCGTATCTATTATAAGTGCAGGGCGAAGATTACAATGAACCCTCATAACAAAAACCCTCTATGTGCGTGAAATTATTTGTAGTTAGGCAGTTAACTACGCACGCAGTACGTTGCTAGAAGAATGTATTAGTATGACCGCTAGATGAACATAGCATTTGGCAAAAATAACACTGCCGAAAAACAACTAAACGTTGCCTTACCAGCTTGTTGACCAAAATTTTAACAGACAGGCACGCCGATATTAAATATAGATTTCTAGCCAACAGGCAATGGCCTATTAAATGCACCACTGGAACTAGGACTACTTATTTATATGTAACTAGTTTAATACGTTTGAGCGATAATCAGGGTAAAATTATGCATCCTGTATTATTGTTTTCACAACAAACGCACATAATTTTATATTATATTACAGAGTATAATATATGTGAAAAACGTGTTAATTAATTATGTTAATGAAGGCACATCGATTAATAATATTATATCTTTGAACTAAAATTCGCCGTGGAAACTAAAAGCCCTTACTTAATAAAAACAAAAACAAATGGAAATGGTGCGACATCTGTGCATTGGCTAATAAGCAATGACTATGGCGCGCCGATCATTAAAAACATGCTGAGCTGAGTTGATTTTATAGAGCAAGTCCATGATGGCCCTCATCACCACCATAAAATATTCTAACGAGGAAAATTTTGAGTACCTAACCCTTTAGATTTTGACCTAGGATCAATTTCTCCGACTATTGAATATGTGAGCACCAGTGAATAAACCGGTTCCCGCGACTTTACGTATTTTGGGCGCTGTGGAAATTTAGAGAAAACGATATTGGCACATTTTATTATCTTTAATATTATTTCTTTATTTCATTTATTTATTAATTAATTATTAATTTATTAATTAATTTATTCATTATCTTTTTCTCTAAACGCCAGTGAAAACTGATAACTGGTGTACATTGCTGGTGTACTCATACAAAATATAATATCCATGGTTGGACTAGATCATTTGACAATAATAAACATCTGGAAATATGTCTGCGTCCGAGGCCGATAATTTCTATTTGTACTTATCGAAAAATCCAATACGATTTGAACCAGTCAGTAGTGTGACATCGGTATTTTTTGACGACTCAAACAGACAGGTAACAGAAAAGATATTGGCGTAGACAAGTTCTTATGCGCTAGATATACCTTCGTCCCTCCTCTTTTATAGCGCGTGCTTGAACGAGTGATTGATAAATGGGCAGATAGAAGGACAACTTTGATCATTTAGCATTACTTTATGGGCTTTAATAATCCATAAATAGTAAAGAATCCACAAAATTAGGATTGTAAGATGTTTGGAACTGACACTGTTCCTTTACTTGATGACTGTTACAGGTTGTTATAGAATCGGTTTTCTTTTGATTTTAGGTGTTTACCGTGAGGTCAAATGGCGCGGCTGGTGTTGTTGTCAAGGGTCCCGATGATAAGTTCTGCAGCACATTGAGGTTTGTATAATTCCTCTTCTTTGCTAAAGAAAATTGAGATTAGTTTCAAAAATCACTCCTGTTGCCCTGGATACCAAATGCACTCAAGTTCGCTTCTAAATGTCTTGGACTTGGTCGTGAGACCAGAGGTCTTTAGGCTCAAAGTGTTGACCTTGCAAGACCAAGATTCAGCTGTCAATATGAACAGTGATTAACCCTTTCGCCCCTGGGTTCCCGTAACTCAATGTCTAACAAACCGAAATATCGGTTTCTCGGGGTGATAGGGTTAACCAAGTATGTTCAGGGATATATTAAGGTTGTCATAGACCCAAGGCATTCTTGCATTTGTACACACCAACTGACAACTCTTATTGACTCAGGAACGCACTCAAAAGCTAGTTGGTTTGATAAACCATGGAGAAGATTTTGGATAAGACTTGCGATTTC
Organism: Lumbricus rubellus; assembly: GCA_945859605.1. Taxonomy (NCBI): domain Eukaryota; kingdom Metazoa; phylum Annelida; class Clitellata; order Crassiclitellata; family Lumbricidae; genus Lumbricus; species Lumbricus rubellus. The sequence goes on from OX243818.1 coordinate 9,132,944, forward strand.
TAGACTTGAGAGGCTGCTGTTTGTGCCAACAACTACAGCACCTATAGATCGTATTTTTTTGCATTGCAGAACTTTTATGAGGCTCAACAGAGCATGCTTTGACCAGAAAACTCTGAGCACATTTGGTTTTATAAAAAACAGCAGGCATTTGAAATAAGATTTCGCATGAAGACTCGCGATTTTGTGCCAGCCGGTATATTTGCCCTTATGGATTTGTTTCTTTCGGTTGTGCATTCCTAGGCTTGATGACCGCGGGGAAATTATCTCGGTGAAGTTTTCATATGATATGAAGATTCTGGGAGTGCAACGATCGACAAGAGCCGTGGTTGGTGACATTTTACTTTGGTGACATTTTACTTTGGTGACATTTTACTTTGGTGACATTTTACTTTGGTGACATTTTACTTTGGTGACATTTTACTTATGTGACATTTTACTTATGTGACATTTTACTTTGGTGACATTTTACTTTGGTGACATTTTACTTGGTGACATTTTCTTCGATCTCTTCTGTTCATTTACTTTTGGATCACTGGCACCACCAGATGCAATGTCGCAAACATATTTGAGACATATTTGGGGCGCGGTGGTGTAGTGGTGGCGTCGTTGCCTTGGAGCGGAAGGTTCGAGGTTCGAATCCACCTTGCCGCGTAAGGACCTTGGGCAAGTCCTTCACTGACAATTGCTCAGCGCTTGGGCGTGAAACTCCGATGCAGTGTTCGCTCTGCATTCGGGAGCGCCTCTGAGTAGAGAGAGCTTGAAGGGTCGCTATAACAAGTGCACATACAAACAATAAACATTGCCGGTCATTGTGGTTATTCAGTGGTCATCATCATTGCCATTAGACAACGAATGGCATATTTTGTGCACAGTGTGCTTTAACTAAATTAATAGTTTTTTGTCATCCAGAAATTTGTAAACCTTGATTAGTTTCTGAATTCATAACTTCTGGATTATTGACCTTTGGTGATATTTCTGAATGACCTTCTGGACAATGAACTTTATGACTTTTTCTGATTGACCCTCTTGGCATTGGTGCACCATTGACTATGCCTTGTACACAATTAATAACATTTAGTAATTTAACAGTTAGAAAGTATCTGTCAAGATTATATGTACCTAAATGTTATATCTTTATCTCGTTTATTTTCTTACAGGATTTTATAAATCTCTTTCCCGGCGCAGACATCAATGAATACTCGCAGACTTGTAAGGTATGAATTCAGAATTTGCTCAGATTTCCTTTGCATAGAAATTCTATGCGTAGTAAATTCATAATTTTATGTTACGTATTTGAAAATTGCTTGCCATTTTTCTTTTATTCTTGATTTGTTGTGGGACGTGGTGGTGTAGTGAGTATATTCGTTACTTTGCAGCCGGAGGGTTGCAGATTCGAATCCACCTCAAGCCACTGCGTAGGGACTTTGGGCAAGTCCTTCACTCGCAATTGCTGAGTGCTTCGGCGTGAAACTCCGATTCAGTGTCTGCGCTGCAGTCGGGAGCGCTTCTGAGTAGGATCTTGAAGAGGTGCTATAACAATTGCACATACATGGCAAATTTGTGACTCTTCATTTCAGGGTAAAGAGACGAAGATCATTGGATTTTGTTGGACCAGCCTTCAAGAGATTGTTTACGTCACTGATCATGGTCTCGAACATTACCAGGTGACGCATGAATATCACCATAATGTAGATGTTGATTGTGGTCTGGTGTCAGGTTAATTGTTTTTTCGTACTGATATGGCTCAGATTCACATTTCAGTGTGACTTTGCATGCGTTACAAATTCATTTAATAATAATAAATAATAATAGTAATAATAATAATGGCTGTGGAGAAGAAGGAAAAATAGGAAAGAACTGGCCAGAAACCAATTGGAGAAACTTATTGATGTCTGTCCGACTAGATTTCAAGTCTCTTTCTGTTTTTTCCCCAGATTTTTATTTAGTCAGAGGTTGGGTTTGATTGGTGATTTATGCATTATGACAGGGGTGGTAGAGTGGTTTAGACTAGAATAAAATGTCTATCATGAATGGTTTGTTGAACTTTTCAATTTTTGTTCAGGTGATTCCTGAGAAGAAAACGTTGAAGCTTTTGAAGACGTACAGTCTGAACGTTAACTGGTTCATTTGGCTCGTACGTATTTCAGTTAGTTGTTGGTATTGTTGTTGGTATTGTTGTTGGTATTGTAGATGGATTGATTTCAAAATGATTGGATGGTTGACAGATTGACCGAAGAACAAATGCATGAATGATTACTGACATTTTTGTAGCTATAAAATTCAGTGTATGAATTAATAATATTATATATATATCCATTGCCACCAAATGGTTGTCAGATTATGATGATGATGACAGTGATGATGATGGTGGTGGTGATAGTGGTGGCGGCGGCGTTGGCGGAGGCGGTGGTGGCGATGATGAGGGTGACGATGATGATGATATTACTTGTGAGGATTACTACGGTTCCATATTATAATGTCGCGTGATGAGCTGTTCCAAGTCGGCATTAATCAGAGTATTCGATGTCTTTTCTGAGTCACCTGTTAACAATTTGTTTAAATACTGGATTCTGAGTCTAACCGCTTTCCTTGCTGAATTCTTTGTTGTGAAGGTGGAAAGCGCAGTGTTGCTCGTCTCATCTGGAACGCTTGGTAACACTCTCTACCCATTCTACTTCAAGGTGAGCAAATAAATGAGCAGCTCTGCTCTGCAGTCCTCCTTTTCTTCTTGCTACTGAATGCTGGCTTGCTAAACAAAGTACCGTTACCTAATGACCAGCCATATTTTGATGGTGCTGTCAGCGATAGTTGGTAAAGAAGTAGATCAGGGTTCTTGAACACTGAGCGCCTCATGAGCGTCTCAGAGATTTGGACGTGTACTCGCCACTTTACAAGTTGTGTGCTCCTCAAACCAATCTGCTACTACCCCGTAGCACTAATTAATATGAGATTAATTAAAAAACAGGAAGGACTTGATTTGTGTTGTCAAGGCAACGATTTATCAGTTCGGCAGCTTCAGCTTTACTTAATTAATAAGCAGGTCAATCACATTCGCATATCAATTTAGTTTCTAATAATTATGATTGAAAGTAAACAGTAAATTGATCTTTGCTTGCATCGTAAGTTACGCTGTAGATATATAATTTTTTTTGTGTTCGATGTTTATGTAGAGCGGTGCTGTCGTCAAGCTGCCGAAGTTTGAAGTCGAACTGTTAACGATCCCAAAACCTCCGTGTCTCACACTGAAGCAGAGAGATGTGACGTTGGCAACGATGTTAGTGTGTCTATTATTTGTTCTGCTTGGTCTTGCAGTTATTCTTGTAATCTTTCTATCGAGTGTGTAATGTGTATTAGTCTAGTGATTATTGCGCTGGACTGTAAACTGTGAGGCCACAGGTTCGAATCCATGTTGGTTGCTTCAAAATTTAATTCTTTCGGTCAGTGATTTTCAGGAAAAGGTGCTGCATTATATTATGTTTTATATCATTAGTGGGAGCGGTTCTGAGTAACAACCTTGAAGGGGGCGCTATATCAAATTGCTAATAAATAAGTAATAAATAATAAAATAAATACGGTTTTACTTGCGACGTAAAGGTGCTACATAAATGTTATGTTACATGCAGCATTTCCTCAGCCTTGTCCTCTCCCTCACCGTCTAATCTGCCCACTGACAGTGTACAGTCAGTGTGCTCATTATAACTGAAATGGCTAGAGGGTACAGATGAAACAGAGATCTTGAGGACATTTCTGTAACGTGATAATGCGTGGCACATTATGTCAGTGTATGAAAGAAAACAATTTAATGAAGTGCACACATTTACTGAATGCATGATACCCATCTGGGGTGCTGTTCGCAGATATGGTCAGTTGTACGTTTTGGTGTTACGTCACGGTACAACGCACCCGCGAGGAACGTCAGCATCCGAGGTTCTGCTCTATCAGATTCTCAAGTTAGTTTGGTTTTAATAAATTTGTCTGAATTTGTAATCGTACGATTAATTATCATGTTAGTATCCATGAACATTAAGAACATAAAAATTATAGGTATTTTTCTTTGAGGTTTCTAAATGCAAATATTTCAGCGTTTATTGCAAAGAAATTTGTTAAAAACGACAAAGTAGTTACAAAGTACAAAATAGGTGTCAATATTCCAGGGGCAGGTGGGACAAGTGTCCCTCTTGCCCCCACGTGTGGGCGCCCATGAATACAGGTTGATTGATTGCAGACATTTATTTTGTCACAGTTGACATAATAGTATAAAGGGTGCAAATATCATTTGCCTTCTTTGGTCCCTCCCTATGGAATGGTCCCAGTTCGCTCTGCCATCGTCTCTGGTAGTGTATTCTTGTCTTTCTCTCGTCTAAAAACTTGCCTTTTTTCTCGGGGTTGAACGCACTGGGAGCGCTTCTGGAAGGCTCTTGATGCAAGAAGCGCTTTATAAATGGTCAGATAAGATAAGATATGTGTGCTCATACATACATCAGTCAAGGCACATTACATGAATGTAGTACGCGCGTTGTATTTCTAGTGATTCGACCGCTAAGAAGACGGACGTGTTGCAGTTGAATTTGAGTGGAAGGTTTGCGTTGAACGTCGTCGACAATTTGGTTGTCGTTCATCATCAAGTCTCAAAGGTTGGCAGCTTAAGCATCTGTTGTTTTTCTATATGACACATCATAATAATAAATATAAGACAAGTTACATTGCTGAAGGAAAGGTCGCTGGTATTTCCATGAGGTAAAGATCTGTCTAGCATTGTGCCTAATTTGAGTCGTGTGTGAACGTGGCCGTAAAATGAATACACAAGTTTATTGTACTGTGTACACGGTGTACAGTGTCATTTGGAAGATGACATGGCAAGGCTTCAACTTAGAGGTGCTCCCAACCCAAGCCAAGTGGTAAAATGCAGCTTCCCAACCCAAGCCAAGTGGTAAAATGCAGCTTCCCAACCCAAGCCAAGTGGTAAAATGCAGCTATCTTTATAATGTCTTTAGCATTTTGATTATGTAACCATAACAGAAATTAGCTTAGATTTAGATTATGTTTTGTTAATTGGTTGTAAAAGCTTTGTTGTTTAGCATACGTGAAATGTCTTATGTATGGTTCTTTTGTTTTCATGACAGACGTCGTTGCTATACGACATCCGTCTTCCAGGGGAGTCGGGAAGTGGAGTGACGTGCCACCAACCGTTCCTCTCCCCGCTTCCAATCAGACCATTCAAGCTTATACTTCCAGGTAGGACTTGACAGTGATCTTGACAATTCTGTCATCAAATATACTCTTCACTCAACCTTCCATTCGACATATGGCGTTGGTGAATTAAGTAATGGGAGCGATGGGCGCCTTGCATGGCTGCCGACAGTTGAATTCGACTCCTGTAATTAATAGCTTATGAACATTCGTTCATTACTGATCGTAATCATAATGTGTTATACAATGACAATTGCAATTACTTACGGTTCATTCAGTTTAACTGTTCCATAAAATTGGAAGAACATGTTTGAAAAAAACGAATTGAGTATTGTAGATGCCAAACGAAAGTAGAACGTCGTTGTCATTGGCTTCCATATATTCTGTGGCTTTTCTTTTTCCAGCTGTCCCTACGTCTTCCGGAGCCGACGTTCAGGAGTATAACTGTGAACTTTGTATCCTTTCCAGCATTATTATGTGTAATACTGTGTATGTATATATTAATATACAATGTTTAAATATACATACATTATATATGATGTAGTAATGTATTCTATTTAAATATCTATATTTATGTATTATATATGTGTGGGTGTGTTTGTGTGCAGGTATTTCATATTTTGCATATAAGATATAAACGATAACAGAAATGCAGAAAATTTTAGTAGCCGTCGTGGGGGATGGATCCAGCCTACACTTGTGCAGGGCTTGTAATTTGTATTGAGGGCAACCCGACCATAATCCCACTCTTATTTTGAATGTGGCAGGGGCCCAGAGCACAGATTTCATGCTGTTAATGTGTAAGGATGATGACAAACTGGAGAAGTTAAATAGCGAATGAAGTGAACAATCAAACAGAAGTTCTATGTTTCGAAGGTTGTTGTTTTTGTTGTTAAAGATTAAACAAATATGGAAAGATCTTCTGTAAAGGTTTTAAATCCATTTGGTTTTTTCCTTGACCAATGTGCAGATTCACCAAATTGGGTTATTTTCCAGCCCGACATTGTTCTCGATGCCAAGCTAGGTTAGTGATTTTTTTGTTTATGCTTTTGTTTTCAATGTATCGTGTGACCGTGTAAAACGCATTGCATCATTGAATAATGGAAGAAATAGAAACTGAAGAGGAGGTTCATTTATTGATTCATGTAATTATTCATTCATGCTAATATTAATTTATTCATTCATTTCTTCACTATTCTCTCATTCATTTATTCATCCATTCATTTATTTATTCATCCATTCATTTATTCATCCATTCATTTATTCATTCATCCATTCATTTATTCATTCATCCATTCATTTATTCATCCATTCATTTATTCATCCATTCATTCATCCATTCATCCATTCATTTATTCATTCATGAATTCATCTATTCATTTATTCATTCTTTCATTCTTTTTGTTCACTCATTCTCTCATCCACCCATCCATCCATTCATTGATTTACATAATTTTGACATTGTGTGCACTGTATGGCATGATTAGTACTTCTGTTAACAACCATAAAAACATTTTCTGTTCTTGACAGGATGCTTCTGGTACTTGCGGCTGAATCTCGAATCAGTTGTGTCGATGATTACAGACAAGGTGAACTGACTTTAATTATAAATGCTCACTGACGTTATTAATACGTTAAAATAGAAGTTTATAAGGATTTAGTTGTTTTTGGATAAAAGAAAATGACTTGAGAAGTGAAGCGGATTAAGAAACTCTGAGCATTGAATAGGACTGTGGTTGCTGTTGTCATGTTTGTGCTTCAGCCAATAGATCCTTGCGACCTTAAGACTATTGTAGGTCTAAGACACTTCTACAGAGGCTTTGATCTATAATTTAACTATATTCTGTGGGCTGTCAAAACTTCTAAAGATGGACCATTTGGTTATGTATATATAAGCACTTGTTTCTGCACCCCTTCATGGTCCTTATGAAGTGGCCTGAAGTGGATTCGAACATGCAAACTTCCCTATGCTGTTACTTTACTGTTGCTTTCTAACTGTAACTTGTTGTCTGGTTCTGTTTCCTCTCTTTCTCGTTCGTTCGCAGTGTCGTCTCGTTGATTTTCTTCTGCTGCGTCAAGACAGTAAGATGGTCATCCTGAATGTCTGTCGGAATGTACTGGTTCCTGGTCGTCAGGTCAATCTCACGATCATTGCCACCATCTTTAACAAACTGAATCGCGTCTACAACGACTTTCTGAGCACGGTTAACGGACATGCGGCACCACCCAACTCTGTAAGTGCTGATCATGGTTATTAGCGGCGGATGTAGCCGTTAGAATTAGTTAGAATTAGTTGCTGATATTAGACCTAGTAGCAGCTAATTGCAGTCTAATCATAGTAGTTTCTAATTGTTGTTGCAGCAGTAGCTTATTGGTAGCTTTATAGTAGTGGCTTATTGTAGTCTAGTATTAGTTGTTTCTAATTGTAGCTGTCGTAGTTGCTGATTGTAGCTTATTATAATCTTGTCATAGTTGTAGCTAATTGTACTTGTTGTAATTATGGTCTAGTCGTAATAGTAGCCAATTGTAACTGTAATATTTGTTAATTGTAGTTATGCTAGTAGCTTATTATGATCTAGTTGTAGTAGTAGCTAATTGTAGTTGCTGCAGTAGCTAATTGTGGTCGTAGTTGTAGCTGACTGTAGTCATAGTAGTGGCTAACTGTACGGTAGTTGTTGTGGTAGCTAATTGTAGTTCGTAGCAGTAGCTTATTGCAGTAATAGTATTAGCTAATTATAGTCGTGGTAGACTTCCATGGCGCTACCTAGAATCATCAGAAGAGCTGTGTCAGGTTAGAGGGGTTGTCAAGAGATTACAAGTTGCAGTCCAATGCAGTTGCTTGGAGACCAGAGAAAGCAGAAAGTAGAGGAGGAAGAAGCTGCCTTTGATATTATCATTAGGGTAGTCCCAAAATCACGAATTCACGGAAATCACGAAAACCGTGAATTTCGCCGTTTGCCGTGATTTCCATGAATTTTGCCTTTTTCCGTGATTTTTCGCATTTTCAGCACTTTTTTTTATAAAAACACGTCAAAAATGGCGCCCACGACCAAAAACAGCGCGAAACCATTAAATTCGTTTAAGATTTTCTGTGCGGAACCATTAAATTAATGTATGAATTTCTGTTTGGGGGAGTTAATTACGTCGCTGACAAGTGAATATTCATTCATAAATACTCGTTTATGCTAAATTTCAAATTAAAAATTGACTTAATACAGAAATTGCGACTGAAAAAAATTTCGCGGCACCGTGAATCACGGTGTCGTGAATTTTTTGATTTTTGCAAGAGTAGGCCGTGATTTTTTCACTTTTTGACCGTGATTTTGGGACTACCCTAATTATCATTGTTGTTTCCAGATAATTATTTTCTTATTTTTTGCCAGTGGTAGTGATATTTATTCATATTTGTATATTAGTTTCAAATGCTTTAAATAAACGATCGTAAAGAAGTAAGGATATTGTAGCATGTCGATGAAATGTAAAACCTTTTGTTATATCTTTAATAGTGTTAGTATTCTCAGTTTGTTGTTTTTATTATTGTTATTTCTTTTGATTGTTTAGAATTTCATTAAACTTTCGTCTTACTATGCATTGACTGTTGTTGATGTTATCTCTAAAGGCGAATGATTCGAATCGGTTAGAAAGCGTTTCAAAGATGCCGATCATTGACCAATCGGACGTTTACACGCACGTCTTTTCCGTTTTCGATGAATACAAGGTACATTGTCGTTATTTGTCTAGAAACTATTGATCTAGTTATTTATCTTGAGATTCTTTATTTCTTTATTTTTGTTATTTATTTGTTTGTATAAAGCCAGTCTTTTCCCTTGCTGATTGTTTATTTCTTTATTTATCTTGAGATTGTTTATTTCTTTATTTATCTAGAGATAGTTTATTTCTTTATTTATTATTTATTTGTATAAAGCCAGACTTTTCTCTTGCTGACTGACGCATGCTGAAATTAAGACAATGAAGTTGGTGATGTTAATCATAGCACTGCCTGCCACTCAGATTGTCTTAAAGGGACTGCACTCCTAGTCAAAGAAGTACTTATTGTATTATGTATGCTCTCGTGGTCAATCTTAAGCTAGGCTAAGATTCATGCTTGCCTATCTTCGTGACCTCTGCTGCCCTACCCTGTCATCATCATCATCATCGTCGTTGTCATCATCATCATCATCATTATTATTATTTGCTCATCACTCTCTTTGTTCTACTGAGCAGGGTGTGCTCATTTTCACCATTGATCGCACAGCCACCAAACAGAATCATTTTTTCCATAGTTGTAAAAAACGTTTTTTTCGTTTTTTATTCTCTCCTAAAAATCGTCGTTTTTTTCGTTTTTTATTTTTCCCATCGTTTTTTATCGTTTTTTATTTTTTCTTTAACTTTATTTATTCATTTACTTTGTGCTATTATGTTCCTTAATTTTAATTTTTTCTGGTATTCCTTATGTTTTCCGCCAACTCTCAAGGATTCAGCTAACTAAAGTCATTATTTCATCGTTTAACATCGTCATTTAAGAGATAGCCTGCGTGTAGTAGGGTCCTAATCAAGGTTTTCACGGCTAAAATGCGGTTTTAGATGTAGCAAAGTCACATTATTTTCCGTTTCCGTTTTTTATCGTTTTTTTTCGTTTTTTATTTTTTTGAATAAAACGACGTTTTTTTCCGTTTTTTATTCCGTTTCTATCGTTTTTTACATCTATGATTTTTTCCTTCTTGTTGGATAGCCCTTGCTTTGGAAGGAGGTATTTGGAAGCAAATCGCTCTTTAATGAAGTGAATTTATTTATCAGTTTGTTAATTTTTTACCCGTTTGCCCCGAGAATATCCGCTGAAAACGGGCTTAAAATTTAAAAATGAACGGGTAAAGGGTTAATTAATTGACATTTTTCTTGAACTATTAAGATTTTCCAATTAAGTTATTTTGCTCTTTTTTGTTAGGATAACAATTACAAGTTTGTCGTGGCCGTCATCATTGAATACCTTCGGTCGTTGGGATTATTCCAGATCCCGGTTCAGGTGAGGATTTTTTTCTTCGCTGTTTCTGTACATCTTCAAATCAATGAACTTGCAAGTTATTGATGATATTTTGATGAATGTCAAAAGACTAAGATTTTAATTTGTTGTTTGAGTATGCGATTAATTTTGAAGTTTCTTTGATGGTTCTTCACTTCAGTCTTTTGCCATTGATGTATAATATTTTTTGCTTAGAAGAGAGTTTAATCGTGAATGACGAGCCGTGTGTGACTGTGTGTGTTGGTTTCCAAATCACCTTACTTTTCGTAGATGCGATTTTTTAAAGAGTTTTTCGTATTGCCTAGTGTGATATGCGCCTCTGAGTAGATATCTTGAAGGGCACTATATCAAGTTCAAATTGATTGATTGATTGGTTGATTGATTGATTGGTTGATTGATCGATTGATAATGCTATTGTAATTTTCATATTAGATTATGTTTCAGAACTTCTCGTACTTGTTTAATTAATTATGCCTGCATGTGTTTGTACATTTTGTGCACGTCCGACTTTTAGCACTCTGCCGTTGAATGAGAACTTTTGGTTTGTTTGTCATTTCAGCACTTTCTGTTTGAGCTTATCATAAATACCTTAGTACATCACAACTGCTATTACCAGCTACACCAGTTTCTCCAGTACCATGTTGTCAGCGACTCCAAGCCACTTGTAAGTACTGATGTGCCACTTGCAAGTACTAGTGTGCCACTTGTAAGCACAGATGCGCCACTTGCAAGTACTAGTGTGCCGCTTGCAAGTACTAGTGTGCCACGTGTGAGTACTGATGTGCCATTACTTTAAGAGTGTATCAAACTTCCATTAATTAGTGTTTATCAATAGGAACTATAAATGCAGCTGATTCTGAATAAGATTAGGCAACTAAGCATTTCAATTTTGGGATAAATATAATTTCGACTGTCTGTTTTATATACATCAATTAAATATGTAGCAATTCTTCATGCCTGCAATAATATTTAATATATACAAGTGCAATATATGATGACTGTAACTATAATTATAGTGTTGGTATAATATTATATACTTAGATTATAAGTTAGATACTACAGGAAAAAGGATAAGTTTGCCTTTTTTATGTTTTTTCAGCATTCAGCGTTTCTAGTTAAATTAAAAGTTTTACCTGTTTTGAGTTTTTGCTTGTGCTTTATTTAATAAATGACTTATTTCTTGACTTTTGCTATTTTGTATGTCCTGTTTTCAGTGCATTTTACCATCAATGAGATTTATTTATATTTGCAAACCTACTTTGTCATTTAGGCTTGCTTACTTCTGTCGCTGGAGAGCTCCTATCCTCCGGCTTACCAGCTTGCTTTGGACATGCTCAAAGTAAAGTACTAGATTGTGTTATGTCTTTGATATCTCATTACTAGTTATTACTGTTTATCATTGTTGTATCTCTGCTTTCATGTGATAATGTTTTATCTCTCATACAAATATTATGATGTTCTTGCAATTTTTATTCCTGATTTGTACTGAAACAATAGTTATAATTACAGGACTACGATTACATTACAATGTGATATCCTCTGTCATCATTGTAATTTTGTAATATATATTAATGATTCTAGTTATGGAAAATTAATTTCTCACGTTATCTGCCACTGTTTTTTTCAGCAGTAATAGGCATTTTGTTTGTTATTTAAGTACTGGCTAAACTTTGTAACTGGAAATTCTTGTTACTGTTTATTTAGCAAATGTTTAACTGTGTAACGTTAAATACATACATTATATTACATTACATTACATTACCCTTTAGCGTCTAGCAACAGCTAACGATTCGATCATTGAGGTTCTGATCTCAAAGCAACAACTGCTACCTGCCATCAGGTATTGTTATTTAATAATATTATTAATTATTTAATATTAATATTATTAATTATTATTTACTGGGCCCCGATTGCTTTGATTCATTCATTATTTTTATCATTCAGTCATTTAATCATTCACTCATTTAATCACTCGGTCATTTAATCGCACAGTCATTTAATTTTAGGTCATTTAACCATTCAGTGATTTAATCATTCAGCCATTCATACACTCACTCCAACACTTGTTTGGCTCTTGTTCTTTTACTCGTTCATTCTATGTGTTCAATTGGAATTTTTTTAAATCCTACCATTCATAACATTTAGAAATGTGAATTGTGCTTATTTTAAGTGAAAAATAATGTACCATTTTTCGAATTAAATACCCACAGGTCTTTCCCTTCAGGTTATCTGCCCCTAGGCAGTTTAGAATGTCCAATGTCGCCACTCAATCTTCCGCTGTTCCTTGTCCTTGAATTTTTCATATCCAGGTATGAAACATAAAAAATTGAACATTAGATTACTGACTGTTGCAACGTTTTGCTTTGTGCTTAGATTTGCGCAGAGCGTTGGTTTGGTAGACCAGGTTTCTCCGAGAAAATTCCTTGAAGCTGCGAAAGCAACTGAAAACCCAATGACGTTCTTTACGGTGTTCAGGTTTTTCGAGCAGAGGAACGTCAGACTACGTCAAAATGCAAAATTCCATCCCGGTAAGTTTAACGCCGATGCTGCTCACCTCTTTGTGTTGCACCACTGCTACCTTGAACCAAACATTTCTACCACTTCGTCTATTCTTTGCCAATGACAGCATAATCGTTAGCCTGATCCGCAAGACATTTATTGATTGGAAGCATTATGCTTTGTAATTTTAAACAATGCTTGATGATTGTCTGTAGGCTACATTCAGTTGTAATTAGCAATTAGTTTATACAGAATATACTTACTTGCTTATTTAACTGATTAGACGATAGAAATGAGTGTAAAATTGTTGCAAATCTAAAAATTAATTTTGCGTTTTGGATTCCTCTCAAAGAAGCTGCCTACTCTGGTTGAGTAATGTTGCTCCTTCTGTATACTACCGTCACACATTTAGGTGAATGTATTTTTACATTTAGGTGAATGTATTTTTACGTTTAGGTGAATGTATTTTTGTCTGGTTTCTTGTAGGTGAACATTGTGATCCATACGTCGAACATTTCAAGCAGTTATTCGGTGCAGATGCACTTTTGTCAACATAGCAGTGCACACAAAATGATAAATAACGCAGGATACATTAAATGTATATCATAAATTTTATGAGCGATCATTTAGAAGGTGTTTTCGTTCTGAGCAATGCCAACGCCTACACTGCAGATCAATTGATTCAGACAAAAGCGGATTATGCGGATAGGACGAAATATCACTTAGTACAAAATGAAAGCTTGGTCAATTAACATTAAATTATTCACCTAAGACAAGACTGATTCAGAAGAAAAACTTTTATCGTGAAAATTATTTGCGGTTCCGTGTTTATGACTCCATATCAAATCTGGTGAATCTGTCTAGTTAAGATGAAATGTTATTAGATGCACAGAGGTGCGAGTCGACAGGAAGGTTTCGGCTTGAACAGTGCTACTAAAAAGTGAAGACATGTATAATTCTATAGCGCCTTTCGCCGACTTTTGATCTAAACAGGCTAATTATAATTATAGAAAAATGATTCGACAGTGTTGGCGGTTGTTAAATGAACGTGGGTTAGGTCTACGCTTTAACGGTTGACACCCAGTCGACTTCTGGCTGTGACAGTGGCATGCATGTAGGAATTTCCGCCAGACTGCCCCCCTCCTCCAGTAGACTGGACTACATTAAGCGTCGTGTGTGGCTTCTGTTTCAAAGGGTTCTGTTCATATTCAAAAAACGGAAGGATTTAAAACTGACTTCCAAATAGACTACCGCCCTCGAAGAATAAAGTGTTACGAAGTCTGTGCGTTGTCTAGCTCATTATCGCGTTATTGATCTAGGCCTAAGGCTTTTGTGGGCGCTGCAGAAATTTCGAATAGGCCTATATAGGCCTATGCCTGCGATTACGATTAGTAGGCCTAAGGGAAATCAAATGGAGCCTCCAGGGAGGTGTTAGACATCGAATCCTAAAGCAGATGCGAAAATAGACTAGGGGAACTATAGGCTATACGACCTAGGCTACATGTATAGGCCTAGGCCTATGGCAGCCTGTTGAAAATTTCAGTGATATAGGCTAGGCTGTAGCCTATGAATGCACGTCGTCTGCATTTAGGTGTGAGGCCTATATAGGCCTAGTATTTTCAAGTAATTTCAAGCGCTCGTAAATAAACCGGTGCCCTGCGTGCGCTTGATTTTCGAGTGCCGCTTTAGAAGTGGCGGAGCCTATGCGATTTTGAAGCATACAATGGCATGTAGGTCTATTTCTCCATTATGCATGCGTTCATATGCAGACGTAGGCTACATAGGCCTGAGTAGGCCTATAGGGGCCTGCATACTTTTATTAGGTAGGCCTATGTGTAGCCAAACGCGTGTGAGCCTGTAGCGGTCAGTACTTGAAAGTTATCGGAAAATGTTGGCCGTAGAACTGGGCATGTGTGTTGTGTAGGCCTACACTCAAGAGTCCGTTCAACCGCGTGGCGTGTGGTAGGCTCTGTGAGAGGCCGGGGTTGCCATGTCGTCGCGAAAAGCGCGAATTGGGCTACTTTTGCGACTGAAAATTCCGTACCCGCAATATTTTGCGCTGCTTTTTAATTGTCTCGCGGTCGCAACGTTGACATAATGCAATCTCATAATTTGTCTGTGCTGGTTAAGTAGCCTATTTGGTTACTTAAGCTTGCTAGCTATATATATATATATATATATATATATATATATATATATATATATATATATATATATATACCTATATCTATATGCTAGATGAGGTACCCGGCGTTGCCCGGGAAAGTTTCTTTGACGTGACTAACTTAACTAATAAAGTAGCTTACTATTTAGTGTACATAGGAAAAGAATAATTAGCAACATGTCTTCACGTTGTTGCTCACCTGGCGACTTTTGGGCTACTTTTGTACGAGATCTCGCGACAAACATACCGAAATCTGGCAACCCCGTGTGAGGCAAAGAGCCGACGACACAACGCCGACGTTCACGAGCTGATAATTATCGCGTGCTGTGCACCTGTGTTATTGCAGTCATATTTCACATTCAATGCACGTTGCCGAGTTTTGCATTGAGTAAACAGCCTACCACCCACCGTACACTGATGTGCCAGGATTGTGTCGTGCAACATACAGTGATTGTTTCAGTTTAAAAAGAAGAACGTTGTATAGGCCTACTGGACATCTCTTTTTCGTGATTCCATTCATAGCGGTTCACCTGTAATCCGAAGGTAACCGAACAGCATCTATCGAGAGAATAAATTCGAGAGGATAAAGTCAGACTTGGAGAATGAAGACCACAACAATATCAGCTTCGCTTGAAGAATATGACGTGAGTGGGGATTATAGCTCAGTATTTTCCAACAATTAAAACACTTGCCAAATTCTATAGGTCCCCATGGGCCATGGCCTAATCAAGGCCGTAGCTAGGGGGTGTTTTGGGTGTTTGAACACCCCCCCCCCCCGAAATGAAATAATGCAAAAATGAAATGATGCATTTACTGCCACACGATGTAAGAACTACAGTGTGTATTGTAAAATCGCTGAAAATAGTGTTTTTTGGACCGCTATGAACGTGTTACTAGCCAAAAAAGGTAAGAAAAGCAGGCGATGATTTAAAAAGGGTCATCAAAAAATTTCGCCCCAAAGAAAAAGTCGAGAAAAACACCCCCCGAAATAAAATCCTGGCTATGGCCTTGGGCCTAATTAAATGCTAGGCTATGGGGGGGGGGAAATAGGCTTTAGCCTGATAGGCATATTAAGGACGGATGCCAATGTGCCTTTAATTTCTTTCTGCACCAAATCTATATATACGGTCTTAATTTTCTCGTAAATTCTGTGAAACTCTGTCCAACTCAGTTTTTTAAAATTAGGCCTTGGTCTGCCAATAACCTATTGCATGCTATCAGACCTGATTTAGTCCAGTCCACGACTTCCATCACTCACTCGTCACATATAATTCCTTCACCCTGTCTCGAGTGTCTCCATGTGCCTCTATTGGGAGTCTGTTATATATAGCGGCTTAGCCAATCTCTTTGATCCTGAACTACCAAAGAAGTTTCTAATTTCCACCCTGCCAGCAAAGAAAACCGCCCAAGCTCAATTGCACCTCGTCCGCCAAATCAGCAGAATGGAACCCGATGTCGGTAGATCAAAGGACCAATCGAAGAACCAAATCTCTTCCTTGAAAGATATTTTAACCACAGTCCAGCACCCCATATCCAGTGTGTGTTTTCTGTGGGTGTTTGTGTGGGTGTTTGTGTGTGTTTGTGTATGTGTGTGCGTCACACAGTGCGTGCGTTTGTGTGTTTGACGAGGCATGTGGGCGTAGTTCTAAAGCAGGGGTCTCAAACACGCGGGCCGCATGCGGCCCGCGGACCCAAATAATGCGGCCCGCGAGAGCCATCTGGTTTTTTACATTTTTTTACATTTAAAGAAAGAAATTGGTTAAAAACCGAATTCTGCTGTTCTTTTGTGATTTAAACCAAGGTTCAAACTGTTTTCTTCTAAGTTTTGCTCTGGATATTCAATCTGCAACAGCAGATATGCAGATAGAGTTATAGTGGGCCTTCAGTGTAATAGGCTACTTTCACCATGCAGAAGCAGAAGTAAGCGTACAATGAGGTTGATATTTCGGTATTCTACACTTTTCTACTACAAGAAAAATTCCAAAATCTGCACCTGCAGTACTGCAACACGCTAATTGCGATATTTGGCATTACCTACATAATAATTATTATGTTAACGACTTTTTCATTAATTAATGAAGATTAATAAATCTCAAATGACACGCCTGACAGTTGCGGGAGAATAAGCTTATGTGGAAGCTGTAGGCCTATATACTGATTCTTCGCATCTCAAAAGATAAAACTAAACAATGATGTTCTCGTAGTTGGGAAACGTTGTCAGATGATGTGTATCGCTAATCACACCTGATCGCCTCTGACACTATTCACTCTATAATACTTTAACATTTATAAATGCTACAAGTTTAGTTGCAGGTAGGCCGACTATAGACTTACTAAATGTGCTATTTATGCTCTTCATAGGCCCTATCTTTGTGACTCTGAGTTTTCAATTTTGTGTAGCCTATTATAGTACCATTATGGTTACACTGAAAGTATAATATTAACTTAGGTAATTTTACAGGATTATATCATTATTATTATAAGCATTGTAACCCTCACCCCATATAGGCCTAAATAGTTTAACTTTCAAGACATAATTTCATGTTGCGGCCCGCGACACACTGTAAATTTTCAAATTTGGCCCACACGATGACTTGAGTTTGAGACCCCTGTTCTAAAGGAAGGCCATTCCAGGTCACTGCATGGGCCAACCACAGAGAAGGTTCGTATTCTTCATGGCTACAGTAGGAGCAAAAGGAACTATGAGGACTCCCTTTTCAGCAGAGCGTAGTGGACGACACCCTTGTCTTCAGTAGGCCTATAATAGTTGATTCATAATCAAAGTAAAATTTAAGGAGATTAGATTAGCTGGCCTAGTTAGCTACACCGGTAAGCGAGAGCGGCATGCGTCTGTTGGTTGCAACGGACTGCGGTTCAAGCCCCGGGCTAGGAGTTGACATTCAGAGATTTAGATATCTCGGGCTAGCACGTGTGGGACGCAGAGGCGCAATTAAGCTCCTGCGGAGAGACCTTGGAGGCTTGGACAAGTTGCTTACCCATCAATGTCTGTGAGGAAGGCAACGGGAAACCAGCTCACTCATCTCATCCCCAGAGGCGTAAAGCCAATGAACCTGCCTTCGGGCAGAGAACCATCATCATCAATAATTATGGTCTCTGCTAACCACTACATGCATGCATTCTGAATCTGTTTCTCTTCCTACCCTAAGACGCTGGCAGCCTTGCATGTTCTGCTCTGTATGTCTGTGTGCCTGTCTGTGTGTGTGTCTGTCTGTCTCATTCCATGAATGCCTTTCCCTCCATATACATACATGTAGCATATTCCTTTCTCTTACTACTACCCACACTAAAATCCAGCCTATAATCACAAATTCGACAGCTGCGCGTTGTTGCTCGCTCTCTCTCATTCACTGCTTCTTCTACTCTTGTCCATGCCTTTGTTTGCAGCCGCTTAGATTACTGCTCTTCTCTTTATGTCGGCCTCCCACAGGTCCGCCTGAACTCCTTGGTTAGGGTCCTTCGATCTGCAGCACGCTTGGTTGGTGGCATCATGGGCGCCGACTCTGCGAGGCCCGTGAGTGCTCAGCACCACTAGAAATTGGCCATGCGAGGCCCGCCTATGCATGGGCACCACCTGAAATCAGCCGGCAAGATGTGCTTTTAAGATATTTTTTCTCTGTTTGGATTGCTTATCTATAAAAATTATTCCATCTTTAATATACTTTTTTAAATCTCAGCTAGTTTATCTTACAATTACTGTAGTTTTATCCCATCTGGTAGTCTGAACTCCATTATATTGGTCCTCAGCCGATCAGCGAATACGAGGAAACTCCGAAATCCTGCTTATTCGATCCGCTTCCGTCATTTTTTTATATTACGGACGAAGGCGACGATTTGAATGACATTCTTTCTTTAGGCCTACATGTATATTGTATACATGCTCAATAATGTTCATCAGTGCTCGAGAGTCACCTCCCAGCATCATAACAGCGGGATATTGTTTTGTCTTTCAAAACTACTTGCAATGAAAGACTATTTGAAAAACTATTCCGCAGTGTTCAATAAACAGTGGCTAGGCTAAATGTTTGATTTCTTGTGCAAAATTTGAGTCTGTTGATCTAATTGGGGAAGAGTTCTCCAAGACGCCCATGAAAACAAAGATTGTGTCTTTCTTCTGTGTGAATTCCAAGAGAAGTAGGCCTAGGCTACATGAAAAAATACAAAGAATTATAACAAAAATTGAAATTGGGAAGAACATTATTTTATTGAAGTTTTAAATGATGTCTTTAAGCAATGAGATAATAGGAAATTTTGACAAGGAAGTCATGACGTTAAAATGACAGCCTAAGGTTCTGCCATCGCACTGTGGCAATAAAAATATCGAAAATGAGGAGGAGCACATCCCTCTTCCCAAACCCTTTCCAAACCCCGATCATACTTTGGCCGCGAGTTCGTCCCTTCAAACCAGGACCAAGTCTCCGCCTATATGTGAACAGTGGTGATTTCAATAAGTTTCCTATAAAAAAGGGTCCAAAAAATATTTTCACATTTCTTAGGGCACCCCCACTCTTCGGGTCAACTCGGCGCCTATGGGTGGCATCTCCCGGTTCGATCACGTTTCTGCCTTCATGAGGGACGACCTCCACTGGCTCCCACTGCAGCAACGCATTGCCTATAGAGTTTTGTCTATAGCTTGGCGCTGCATCCTGTCTCAAGCTCCATCATATCTATGTGCACTTTTTACTCCTGTCTCCGTTTCTCTGGGCCGCCGTTCGCTGCGGTCAGCTGCCCGCGGTGACTATCTTGTCCCTTTTTGTCGTACCGCTACTATGCAGCGAAGAGCATATTCCGTGGTGGGTCCAGCTATCTGGAATGGCCTCCCTATATACGGCTCTCCGTTCTCTTCCTCGTGACTCTGCTGGCTCTTTCTACCGTCTTCTCAAGACCTTTCTTTTTGACCAGGCCTGGGTTGGGAGCGCCTCTGAGTAGAGATCTTGAAGAGGCGCTATATAAATTTATGTGATTGATTGATTGTGATTGACAAGGGAATTTCGCGACAAAGACCACACCAGTTAATAATCGCCACAGCAGATATTCAAACCCAACGACCTATGAACAGACACAAACCACGAGCTCCTATAATTTAACCCCCAACAGATAATAATGCAGCACTCACAGGACTCAATTCCCAGACCTCAACATATACCAGAATCAATTGCTAATGATCACCAGACTCTGGTCGCCATGACTCATGCACCCAGCAGCCAGCCCAGCAGCCTCCAGCAAACAGCACCGAAAGGACATTTTGACGACAGAGCCAGATGTTACTGAAACTACCCTATTAACTTTGAACTGTGTCCTGGCACTTTTAAACTGCGTCGCACACTTGCACATGGTACCAGTCAGTTAAAAACCAACCGTAGCAACAGACTTACGAAATTCCGCGCATTTAACCGAAGCTGGTGCTCAGTGGTGCAGACCTGTTATCCATAGCGCGTTACGCAAAGGTAAGTTAAACCCTGTGCTAATTAATTATGTACGCGCTACAGCAACCTGCAAAATGCCAAGTAGCCTGGTAGGGTATAGCCGTTATAAGCTTACTAACTACAGGTCTGTGAAAACTGTAATTGAAGTAGTGCATTCGACCCCCAACAGATAATAATGCAGCACTCACAGGACTCAATTCCCAGACCTCAACATATACCAGAATCAATTGCTAATGATCACCAGACTCTGGTCGCCATGACTCATGCACCCAGCAGCCAGCCCAGCAGCCTCCAGCAAACAGCACCGAAAGGACATTTTGACGACAGAGCCAGATGTTACTGAAACTACCCTATTAACTTTGAACTGTGTCCTGGCACTTTTAAACTGCGTCGCACACTTGCACATGGTACCAGTCAGTTAAAAACCAACCGTAGCAACAGACTTACGAAATTCCGCGCATTTAACCGAAGCTGGTGCTCAGTGGTGCAGACCTGTTATCCATAGCGCGTTACGCAAAGGTAAGTTAAACCCTGTGCTAATTAATTATGTACGCGCTACAGCAACCTGCAAAATGCCAAGTAGCCTGGTAGGGTATAGCCGTTATAAGCTTACTAACTACAGGTCTGTGAAAACTGTAATTGAAGTAGTGCATTCGATAACGATATTTATCATATAATAATATTATTGTTATTATATAGTGTCATTCATAAAATAATATTATTAATATAATTTTTCCTGATTATTAATTATTACTTAGGAAGTTAGGATGAATGTTTTGGAGTGTCAGGCCGTATTATATTATTATTTTTTAAACGAGGTATTATTATTATTATTATTATTATTATTATTATTAGGCCTATTATCACAGGCCTATCCTTCAGACGGCAAAATTTGATGTGCCACATATGTCGGCATCAGTTTTGAAGGTGCCGTATATAATATACATATTATTCAGCAATAACTGTCATAATTTCCATTTACAGCAATTCTAATTTACAGCTAATATAATTTTATATTGTTACTGCAATCGTTCATTTTCAGTCTAATAAATAATAAATCGCTCCAGGTGTTGTGGCTCTCCTCTCTTATCCTCACTGAAATGGCTGTTTTTACGCGGTGTCATCATATAATTGGACATTTTATAGGGCCTATATTATAGGCCTATATTATGTTGCGCTGCTTGGTTTATGACACTATCTGCGATTCTGCCTGGCTGTTAAAAGAAGCCTAGCCAAGCTGGCTTACAACGCAAAAAGCTATCGAGCGATGGCTGGAAAGTGGAAACTATAGGCGGAAAAGGTATAAAAAATAAGGGGTTTGATTTTGGTAACGAAAATAATTTTTAAAGAAACTGCTGGAACTGTTTTGGCGATGCGTAGGCCTATATATATATATATATATATTTATATATATATATATATATATATATATTTATATGAGCTTTCGGAAAAGCAGGAGTCGGGTGCATGGGGTCTATGTAATCCAACGGTGGAATGTGAAGATCGACGAAGTATATAATGAACGAACGTAGAAGACGCCTACGATCTACGGCCACACACACACACACACGCACAGAGAGAGAGAGAGAGAGAGAGAGAGAGAGAGAGAGAGAGAGAGAGAGAGAGAGAGAGAGAGAGAGAGAGAGAGAGAGAGAGAGGCTAATAGGTGTATTATTGGCCTATGCTAGGTCTTTATAGGTCTGTTAAATGAAACTCAAGCTAGGGCGCCTGCATGATTAAAGGTTGCCATCAAGTGCTAAATTAACTGTGGTGCATGGCTGGAGAGTCTGGACAAATAAGAGAAGACAGGTGTGGGTTTTGAGCAGGTCTCTCTAAGTCTATTAATATATATATATATATATATACATGGTGGGCCATAAAAAGACCCCTAAGGTGTTTTACCAATATCTTGGCCAGAAGTAAGAATTTCCAAATCAAATTTTACAGGCTTAAAGACAATTCATATTTACACATGATGGCCAGATTTAATCAAAATATTTCAAACAGAACGAAAGTTATATCACTTTAAGTGTCAGATAACCGGTTGCTAGCTTTTTCATGTAGGTCTACATGGGTAACCCTGTTAGTGGGACATTGGTTCCTTAAGGGTTCTCTCCCTATGCATCTACCCATCGAACCATCCATCCATCCATCATCCATGCAGCTATCCATCCATCCATTCAGGGCCTAAAGTGTGACTGGACGGTCATGGACGGCGTCCATGCACTTATTTTAAAATTTGAACGCCGTCCTGCCACTTATTGGCCAGCACAGTCTGGGCGTCCAGGCACTTCTTTTGGAAAAGTAAGGAGCGTCCAGGCATTTATTTTTTCACACTTTAAGCACTGCATCCATCCATCCATCCGTCCAATCATGACATACCGACGAAGGCAGAGGTAGTGCATTCTTTATTTCAATCGTAAATATCGTGTTCTTTTCGATCCTCCATTAAGTTCCAATAACAATTAGCGAACAATCTACACCGAATTAGATAGAAGGCCAACGCTCTGCTGCAGCACCTATGTATAGACTATACAGTATACTATAGGCTTTGAGTACTTTGAATAATGGAATAGAATACCTCTAAACCTTCGCAGTATCCCAATTCTTAAGTCATTTAAGCATTGCTTGGGTTTATGGTTGATTAACCAGAACTGTTAGTCGGGTTCATACTTTAAACTTCCTTCTCCCTACTTAGTTAAGGCTTTATGTTTTTTACTTAAGGTTTTCTTACTTTTTTCAGTTTGGTATTGATTTATTTTTAAAAATTAAGACGTGTTTGCATTATGTAATATCGTGATGTTAAAATTTGGAACGTTTAATTTTCGTAGTTAAGTTTTGATTTATTTTTGATTTATTGCATATATGATAGAAAATAGAATATAATTTTATTGTGCTGAATTTGTTAACGCCTAGAACCAGAAAATGTGCTTAGGTGGCCCTAACCAGCGGGACTCTGCAGTCCCTTCTGGGTTTCCTTTTGTTGCCAATAACATTCATGTTTTATTTTTATGTGATGATATGTACCTTGTGTGCTTTTCTCTGGCTCAATAAAAAAAAAATTTGATTGATACTTCGGGGAAATTTTATTGGGCTCTAAGTGTGTTAGGCCATTTAGGGTGTTTGCGCATATGTAGGACCTACCTACCTACTGTTACACGAGGTCAGTTTAGGCATAAACCTATTAATCTCCAGCAAGTGCCATAAACATGAGCAGGCACCGAGACAGATAAGGATCCAGTCATAACTATATACATGTATAGGCACTATATGTGTGGTATAACCACACTCTCCCACATTCGTACTTCCAGTACATAGTTAGGGGCCAATTATTATGCCGCCTATATAAAGGAAGTTGCAGTTGATGTGTAGACATAGTGTACATTAACAGAGCTATCTATAGTAGAAGCATGGAGCAAGTGAATTTCATAGAAATATACAAGCTGAACTCGCTTAGAGGAAATCCCTCATTGGCACCAAAGGTAAGCTTATAAGGCCTGTCACACTATAATATAGCGCTAGTCTTATTGTACACGCGCAGGACATAGTATGACAAGCAAACAGACTGACAGGTCAACTTAGACAGTGATAGACTCCCAGAAAGACATTAAATTTTTATATAAAGCCACATATCGATGGCTGGAAGCACAAAGGTGCTAAGCGCACTTTTTTGGGTTTTTCAAAAAAGTAGTGCATAATATGCCTGGAAGAAATATACATCGGAGCACAAAGGTACTAACGTTTACGATGTTAATTTGGATCACTTGGCACCAAAACACAATTGGGCTAAGTCTCATTGGCTGAAATCCATAGAGCGCAAATAGCTCAAGCGCACTTAATACCTATGTGCACCCTCTTTTTTTAACGCCTTGTCTTTGTTGTTGACTTCCACGCCATTCGCCATTACTGTTTATCGTCGTCCCCGTTACAAAAATAATAAAAGTTACATTAAAAATAACAGAAACAATATCTCGAAATCTTTAGTGTTTACTGCTTATTGTTTACTGTTTCTGCTCTCAATACATTATTATTGAAATGCATAAACGAGTGCATCGTTTCAGTTCTGCAAAAGCGCTTCAGATGATCATGGACCTTAATGATTCAATCGAGGAATCCAGTGATGATGGTAAGCTTATTAATAGGAACCTTAGAAAATGCTGTAAAATTATGGAAAATAAATGTTGATGTTTGGGAAATTAAGTGATTTAAAGCTCGAAATCGGCTTATGTGGTAAAATTGTAAAAATTATGCGGTATTATGCAGTAAGGTTTGGGCTGCATCGAAAGGCGATGTCATGGACGTCTCATCGGTATTATTAAGCAACTACAGGTAGGATCGTGACCACCAGAACACACCTGCAGACGCATAGACCGGTATTGCTTGCCATAGTGAATATTAAAACCAGCGATGCATCCCTCCGTGTTTCTTTACATTGTTTAACTTGGGTATGCATTTGTCTGTCTTAGGAACATCTACTGAACATCTGGCAACTGATTTGCCTGCAACTATGCTTCCTCTGGACCTCGAGATTTCTTCTCCGCTTAATCGTACACCTGCTATGACAGTTGAAGGGCTTGATCCTACACTTCCTCTAGTCTTGGAGCCTTTTTGCAGAGAGGTTTCTGCAGTAGAAGTGCTCGACCATTCACACCCGCTGGCAACTGATTTGCCTGCAACTATGCTTCCTCTGGACCTCGAGGTTTCTTCTCCGCTTAATCGTACACCTGCTATGACAGTTGAAGGGCTTGATCCTACACTTCCTCTAGTCTTGGAGCCTTTTTGCAGAGAGGTTTCTGCAGTAGAAGTGCTAGACCATTCACACCTGCTGACGTCCGAGCCTTTCAACCTTCATGTTGCAAGTATGGCCACTCCGATGGAAAGAACTCGTACCCGTAAAGTTATCATCATTACTCGCCTAAGGTAGTTCTTTGTACTATCATTTCAAATGTGGTTTCAATTATTATTTTAAAATGTAGGTCTAATAGTCATTGTCTCTATGGAGTAGTCATTTTCTTGTATTTCTGCCATTATAATTGATGAATTAATTTACTTAAACTACTCTTATGATGAAAATACAAAAGTTAAATTAAACTTCTGTTAAACTTGTCATCAGTTACTACAGTGTACTATGATTATGAATGTTTCATTGTAATCGCAATGCATTCTGTGAATGTGAACTTCAATAAAGGAAGATTATTAAATTATTAAAAATGAGTGTTTAATTGGCATTTATTTTTATTTTACATGTCATGTAGGCCACCAATCTTGCAACCTTTGCAAGTTCCAGTCGGGGTTATTTCTTCTCAACAGATGTCACCTGATTCAGTGCTTCCAACAACAGTTGATGTAGTTAATCCTCCACATCCAACAGAAGTTACAGTGTCTACTCGTTCAACTTCTCTCTCTAACGAAGAGCCTGGTCCCTCAGGAAGTCTTCCTCTCAGCGACGATGCATCTACACCTTGCCTACCACCATCAGATATGGAGGAGCGTTCACGAAAGCGTAAACGAAATACACAAGGTTGGAAACGAAATGTTAGGCAGCTATCTCGAGCTAATGGAAAGGAGTATGTTTCGAGGAAAGGGAAACTAGTGGCGGGGAAAAAACCATGTGGGGGTTGCGAAGAAGGATGTCGTTTTAAGTGTGGGGTCATGATTTCGGAAGATAAGCAAGTGCAATTATGCAACGAGTATTACTCGTTGCAAGACATTCAGTGCAAGTCTCAGTTCCTCTGCAGCGCAGTCACTGAAGTTGCTGTCCGCAGGCGTAGCATAGATGCTGCAACTGGAGAGGCTGTAAGCACAAAGCGCAAGAAAAGTCGAGAGTATTATTTGATGTCCGATGATGATCGAATGCGTGTCTGTAGAAACTTCTTTTGCAGTACTCTTGCTATTTCAATCAAGATTGTTAACAGGGCTTTAAAAGGTAAATCAGATACTGGTTTATTTGTTGGAAAAGATGGTCGGAAAGGAAAGGTTCCTGCAAATAAAACTTCAGATGAGAATATCCAGAAGATCGTCGATCACATAAACAGCTTTCCGCAGGTTGAATCGCATTACACTCGCAAAGACTCACGTAAACGGTATTTGGCACCTGATCTTAATATTCAACAGCTTTACCGTTTGTACAGTGAGGATTACTGTCAAAGGCTTGGAGTAGCACCTGTTAAGCAAGAAATCTATCGAAGAGTCTTCAATACCCAATTTAATCTTGGCTTCTTTATTCCTAAGAAAGATCAGTGCTCCACTTGTAATAGCTACAGAAATGCTGTGGATACAGAGAAGACGAACTTGCATGATGCATGGGAAGCACATAGTGATGAGAATTTCCTTCGCCTCAACATATCCAGCAAACGCGGCAGGCCAAACACACTGATAGGGGAACTTACACCAGCCTATCTCTCTCGAATCCCAATCTCGACGGCCAAAAAAGCTGACCTCCTTGCGCTACTGAAGAGCAGAGTAATTCCGGCAGAGCATGCGGTTTTCTACAATGACTTGCCTTCAAATGCTAGAGCTCGAGACTGTCTTTCGGAGCCCTGTGCTGACGAGGAAGAAGACTGAATTCAAACTTAATGTTATTTTTTTCTTATCTGAAACTAATGGCTTGAATGCAGAGCATTATTTTATAATTACTGTTGCATTTTATTGTTTTACTTCTTCAACGTGTGAAATGTGGATAAATTATGGAGGAAGATGCATTTTGGTGCTTCTTGATTTTCATTATAATATTTTTTTCTTAAATCTTTATTGGATGTTAATTATAATGATAAGTATGACAGCTATGATTATCACATTAATTTGAAGGAAAACTCGGCGTAAGAGTCGCTCATACTTGAATTAAATTATTTTTGGTTATTTTCCTGATATTATTAGGAGTTTTTTTGCTTAAAAGAAATTTTAAAATTAAATAATATAATCATGTGGTGCTTAATAAATTAACAAATGCTTAAAGGCTAGTTAGAACAGTATTTATTAAGGGTCTTCTAAAACAATTGTCAAAACAGTTGACATGAATTAGTATTTCAGGTGTCCCAGCATCAGCGCACAAAAGTCCTAAGTGCATATATTTCCTTACAGTAATTTTACAAAGTCATTGTTTTTTTACAAACAGAATTATTTGTGCAAAAGTAAAAATACTTGTAACACTGCAATAAGCTCTTCTTTTGGAAAAGTCATTGCAAATCGAATTATTTTGAATAATGAATTTTAGCAACACATAACAAAACTTCAACTTCAATTTTCTTAGAATTAAGAAAAGTGCGCTTAGCACCTTTGTGCTTCCAGCCATCGATATATACCCAGATGACCGATACACTCGGATAAAAAAATAGATAAACACACTGTACTATTACAGCAGACTCCTAATTGCAAAGTTTTTACACGGCAGCCATTGTTGTTGGTTGCATTGTGGTTGCTTACTAATGTTGCTTTACGATTATATATTGAATTGTCCCAGCTCTCAGCCATCCAATCCAACCTATTGTTTCTAAGCTACTAGGCCAAATGCGTTCGCAACGGACTGGGGGTTCGTTATTGACTTATTGCCGATTGTTGTCATTAATTTTTTACTTAAATTGTTGGTTTTACCCAGGACTTTTCTTAAGGAATTTTTAGAACTGCACAGCACCTTCTTTCCTTTCCCATTCTCCATGGTAAATTACTCCCAATTGGATGACAATTCCCTATTTTTACTATTTTTAACTGGACAGAATTGCTTCTACAAAGTCTGCACAAATCAATTTAGGTGTGCACATTTTGTGTACAACTGCACGTTAAAAAGCCCTGGTTTTACCTATTACCTAACCTGGTTTTATTGTCGATTGGTATTTTTCTTGGTTACCATACCAGCGTGTGTTGCAATGACAGACGATAGTTAGCCTGTAGTTTTATCTGTCTTTTGTTATCTTAGACGCGTCGGAGCATCTACGTGTTGCCTCCTCTGGGCGGTTCATCTGCGGAGACAATGAACGGCCTTCATGGAAATGACCGTATGACCAGTGAATTGGGGACAGGTGACCAGCAGATGACCGCTCGCCTGACCTCTCCTTCCCATGACCATCACCATGACAACGACAACAGCAGTTTCATCACTCAGGTGAGCACAACACGCAGCTAGTTGGCAGCACAGTGTAAGTTAGGGTGAAATATAGGGCAACAAAGGATGGATATGTAAGGTCATTTATATGAAAAACGGGGAACCAGACTACGGGTTATATGTAGAGCAGGTAACCTGAGTGACTGCATCAGATCCGGTCTTTTACCTACTACTTATAATTATGGTAACAAATGATGGGTAAGATCATTTACAATGACATGATATACATAGGATTCACCGTCACGCACAGCAGATAGGAACCCAGGAACCCCAGTCAACACTAATCCACCGTAGCCTTACCATACAATGATCAAATTTGCAACTCAATGGCATAATACAATTATCATCATTGGATCCAGAGTTACAATAATTGTTGAACACCACGCAACGGATATGTGGACCTAACTAGAGCCGTGTACACGGCTTACTGCCTGCACAACACATTACGGTATTATTATAGGTATTGCGGTACGTGACGTTTGGGCGCCGCCGTTTGGGCGCCGGCCGTTTGGGCGCCGCCGTTTCGGCGCCGGCCGTTTGGGCGCAACGCCGTTTGGGCGCCGGACGTTTCGGCGAATGAAATAGCACTTAAAACTCTTTATTTATCCAGGAATTTTTAATTCAGCTATGTTTTGTATTGTGCATTGTTAAATTTAATGTTAACACATCAGGGAATGATTTGATGTTAAATAAAAGCATTCCACGAAGAACTGAATTACTTTCAGAAGTTCAATGTTCGATTTAATGTTCACAAACCCAATGTTTTAAAAGATTATGGTTATTAAAAGCGTTATAGAGATAGCCTACAGTAATTAGTTTCAAATGTTCAACGGTCGACGTAATGCTCGAAAAGGTAATGGTAAACTAGCGGCAACGCGTGAAACGTCAAACGTCAAGGTTCTTCAGAAATTCTTCACTCTAACAATTTCGCGCCGAAACGTCCGGCGCCCAAACGGCGTTGCGCCCAAACGGCCGGCGCCGAAACGGCGGCGCCCAAACGGCCGGCGCCCAAACGGCGGCGCCCAAACGTCCTGATCCGTAGGTATTATCATTATTATAATTATTATCATTATTATTATATTTATAAATTATTATTAATATTATTATTTTTTTCTTATTGCTATTATTATTTTTTTGCCCCGAGGTGTTTCGGATCCCTCGGCAACTTGGCTCTTAACTATACTGCTAAAAAACCAGTCCGGAATGGCCATATTCGTCTGCTTATCATCATCATCATCATCGTCGTCGTCGTCGTCATCATCATCATCATCATCATCATCATCGTCGTCATCATCATCATCATCATCATCGTCGTCGTCATCATCATCGTCGTCGTCGTCGTCGTCGTCATCATCATCATCATCATCATCGTCGTCATCATCATCATCGTCGTCGTCGTCGTCATCATCATCATCACCATCATCATCATCATCATCATCATCATCATCATCATCATCATCATCATCATCATCATTATGTCTTTAAACTGTTGTCCACAGGTGAACGTGCCATCTCGCAGACACGCGTGTGGTGTCGATCCATTCAGCAGTCAACTAATCGTCGACAATTTCTCTGAGACCCTCTCAGTCCCCGTCCTCGAACGTCCATCCGGTCCGCGTCAGTCATGCGCATCGTTCTGTAACTACGAGTCGGCTCGTCGCTACAAGGAATCAATGCGCCTGGAGCCATCCCTGTCCGCCGCACAATTCGACGTCTCCATGGTGTGCTACCCGGACAGCACGAAGAAGAGGTACCGTACCACGGTCCACTGTGCCACGAAGCTGCGACCGAGACAGTTCGGTGCCACCAGCTTCATCCAACCGAAGCACAAGGAGGATAGATTCATCTCCTATGTTGATTACGGTCCGGATTCGACACGACGCTGGCACACGACTGCGGTCACGGTGAGACCGCGGACCGGGTGCAGCACCTTTGTTCGTGGATTCCAGTTTAACGATGGAGCGTGGAGTGGAGATGATAGTCTGGATGACCTGGAGTCGTGTGGATCGTCCGGATTCCTTGAGGATGAGAGCGTGTCCGGTGTTGGACCGGGTCAGAGTGATCTGGAGTTGCATCTGACCAATGGGGATCTTGGTCAGAGGAATGGATACAGGGCACACATGGTGGTTGGAGGAGAGTAATGGGGGAGGTGGAGAGAGAGAGGCAGACGGTGACAGATGGGGACTGACAAGCACATTGCCAGACAGACAGACAACTAGACATAGATACAGAAGACCAACACAGATAGAGAGACAGACAGAGATACATACAGACAGACAGAAAGACAGACACACTACCAGACATAGATACAGACAGACCGACACAGACAGAAAGACAGATAGAGATACAGATAGAGATACAAACAGATACACAGACAGACAGATTGATAGACTGATAGACATGCATAAAGAGAGAAACTGATGCATAGACACGTGGGCAACCAGCAGTGACTGTATTTGATGGTATCTGTCCGAAGTAAGCCTCCTATAGTGCATATACTATAATATTATAATATTTAATGCGATTCTCTGTATTTTTCTTAAGCTGATGTCTAGGTTGGCACAAAAGGCAGAACCTCTTTCTTCATGACATCTCATTCATCACATTGCTGCATAAAGTTATTACAAACGCTTAAGCGACAAAAGACACTTGAATTATTTGAATAAGCAACATTTTAAGCAACCTGGAGTTGCGATTTTAGTTTCGTTCTACTATGATTCATATGCTTCGTACTTAGTTTTAAGGTTTTTTTTAACAGACGTTTTAAGTGTACAATGGCATGTATAACATTCGGACCATGGCTCCTTAGTTGTCATTATGTAACAGAACTTTAAAAACTAAT
This sequence comes from Lumbricus rubellus, assembly GCA_945859605.1. NCBI lineage: Eukaryota > Metazoa > Annelida > Clitellata > Crassiclitellata > Lumbricidae > Lumbricus > Lumbricus rubellus. The sequence continues at coordinate 9,164,201 of OX243818.1, forward strand.
CTAAACAAAATAATGCTTACTCATTTAATGCCACCACACTTGTAGATTACACGGTGCGTCACCTCACCTCCGCCCGGGGGGGGGGGGGTACGCTCCGAGTAAATTAGTAACTACTTGGAACGGACATGGTACATACCTCGCACTTTAGATCCCGGAATTGCTGATAGTGCCAGGCAGAGCTATAGGACACAGTAGGCTATAAGGTCTTCAGGTATAATAATTTTCTCACTTCTCTGGTGGTGTCTACATGAGAAAGAGCAGGCCACACCAATTATCAACCGTGCCATTAGTTATTAATCTGAATTACTGATAAGGAGCAGAGCTTATGCAGAGTGCTGTCAATAATTACTGATATTGAAATCCAAATGCATGCAGTGTTACAAGTGTTTAGCATTGGTGTCTGCCAGCAAATCCCTAACAGTATTAAGGATAGGCTATAACCAGGTAACTGAAGTCTTACAGCCAGACAAATTCATGCCATCTATAGGAAGACTGGGTTCTAATACCATACACTGAGGTAGGCTACTTAGCCAGTCATAGTTTGAGCTACTATTTACTCCCATGATATTATCACATTACATGTGGCGAGTACTTAACGAAATTAGCATGCGAGAGTTCTAAAAAACAGGCCCCTAATATCAACAATGGAGAAGGCTGGCCATGACGATCGCTAGAGTTCAACAAACTGACAGCACAATATCAACGTAAATTAACAGTTATGGAAAGGCTAGTTGGTTGTTAAATTATATAAATTTCAGAACCTGTTATTTTTTTAACCAAGTACTTTCCATTCAAGAATTCACTGTCACTGGTCCTATAACCAGGAATGACCTCCCTGTTACACTGCGCTTAGTTCCCAGGGGTCTTTCAACTCTGTTCCTAAAGAATCTCAGAACTGTCTTATTTAACATTGAGCCAAGAGCGCTTCTGAGTAGCCTACTTTGAAAAAGGCGCTATATAAAATTTTCGAAATAAATAACAAAATAAATACCAAATCCAATAAACAAGAAACACAGATGAATTATTTGTGCTGTTCATCCAAATTCGAAAACAGTGCGAAAGCAATTCAACGGAACTACAAACACTCACAGCATTTACACTGTTACAGACTCTTGTTGTAATTCATGCCAAATTTTAAGTTTCGAAAGTTTCGAAACAGCTACAGAAGCGTAAAAAATACATCTAAACTGGAGCCTTATCAACATTTGGATTAATCGGCATGATCTAAGGCAACAAAACCTTGTAAAAGCAACGAAATTACAGCCTCATATGTTGTCCTACATAATAAGTGATATAATGGATGCTATTAACAACCAGTATAATTGCCTACACGTTTGGTATACATAAGCTATTACATTGCCCACTCAAAAACCGCCAACATGCCATGTCAATGATATCATAGATGATAGCCTAATTATATTATGTGCAATTGTGCATGCGTTACAAACAATTATAAGCAGGCCAAGCAGCACACATCTTGAGATTATTCTTTTTTTCCCTACAATTGCTTTATTCGGCCAATAATGACAGGTTTTTAGCGAAATTATGACAAGTTTCAGCAAACAAGATTTTTCTCCTACAGTTCAGGGACAGGATCTGTCTGGTCAAAAGTACACTTCGAAACAAGATTAGTCCGGTTTTAGGCTGTTTGCAGACAGCTTAATCGTCGTGGTTTGCCAAGTTTGAAATCTTGATATCTCTGGAAAAATGTTGATAATTAATTGTGGAATAGATACAGTCATCTTACAGGACCCCAACCCACTGAATTGAAATGGCAACAGCCCTGGAATCATGGGCAGAGTTTGGTTTCCGTTCTTGGGGGGCTAACCCCGAGTCTGGGCCTGCTGGAGGGGCTAACCCCGAAAAAGGATTCCATTTTCATGGTTAAAAATTTGAATCTTGGCCTTCTTGGGGGAGCTTAACCCCCCTAGCCCCTGATAAACTCCGCCCATGCCTGGAATAGCACCTGTGTGAATAACAATGAATGCAGTATTCAATCATACCTTCATTCATTAAACCAATCAATCACTCAATCATAATAAATCCACAGCAATATGTTTAAAAAAATTGATCATAGGCAGATAAAGCTCATCGTGAAAAGCTATAACAAAATAGCGCTGACCTAATAAGAAAATATCCATTCAATAATTTTGTTAATTAAAATACTCGATAACTAATTTAATTCATCAGCTGAAGTATAATCTGTTAGCTGCAAGTAGTGTAAAAAATTTGATCAAAAACGATATCTCTCTGGGAGTGAAACAGCTACATGTACATAATATGTTCAAATATATTATATTTGAACACTCTAACATTGCAACTCGCACAAAACATCACAAACACACCAATAGCAAAGAACAACGAAATTTGCAAATGTCAATGATCCTTAAAAGTGGTGACAAAACAACCGTCCGATATAATGATAAACATTTTATCAAAATTTTATCTAAAAAGCTACATGTAAGTGAGTATCTGATACTGTAAAACAATCAAACCATAGCAAAAGTGTTATCTGTATCATGCTCAATGAAACTGTAAACAAGTTATATATTTTCAAAAGTGGATCACGTTAAAGTACGGTAGATTCAAACTTTAACTTATTGGTAGTTAAAATGCAATTAAAAATGCAATCAAAATTAATAAAAGCCAGTCAGTTGTGTTAGTGCATGTATGTACATTACGTGTGTGCATGTACGAATTGTACGCACTATGAGCTACAGAGAGTCATAAACAACCATGACAACATACCGAAGATGTGCTACATCTGTAAAACTCATCAATGCTTTTTCTACAGACCCAGAATTGTAGACATAATTATCTCTTGGACATTTTTATCATCAGCTGTTACCACTCTCAACTCAACAGACACTGTAGACTGCAATATCACATGTATATCTGGATGGGAAACACAGACCAGTCTTTCAAAACTATGGTCTGTTCGAAACGGAACCAAAACTCCAGTGAAAATCTTTTTAACTCCAACGTCTCCAAGTACCTACAGGGTGGGCCATAAAAAAGTAACCCCCTACGGTTTTTTGTCCATATCTTGGCCAGAAGTAAGAATTTCGAAATGAAATTTTACCATCTTAAAGACAATTCATATTTACACAGAATGGCCAGATTTCATCAAAATATTTCAAACGGAACAAAAGTTATGCCACTTTTATGGAGGCCACCCACCGTTTTTTGACGATTCAAAAGCGAAACGCAACAAAAACTAGGTTTTTTGTCAATATCCTGGCCTGAAGTGAGAATTTCGAAATGAAATTTTACAGGCGTAAGGACAATTCATATATACACACGATGACCAGATTTAATTAAGACATTTCAAACATAACACAAGTTATACCACTTTTAGTGAGGCCACCCACCGTTTTTTGACGATTCAAAAGCGTAAAGCAACGAAAAGTAACGAAACGTGATATTATTAAGTCTCATCTCAAATAACTGTTGCCAGATGAACTTGGTAGTGCTTCACAACTTGTGTTAAATGTGCCCAACACCAGTGCCAAAACTTCTTTTGAGTCTCTTTGCGAAGTTTTTGATGGACCTGTTGATTAATCTGACAGATTCCTTATTTACCAATTTTATTGTCATCTTGCTAAGTGATTTCTCAGTGACGTGCAGCTACGCTGGTACCCTGTTTCTTTTTTAAAATAGTAATAATATTGATCATCTGGCAATATGAAGGGTATTTGATAACAATTATTTTAGATGAGACTAAATAAAATCGTGTTTTTGCTACTTTTTGCCGTGTTACGTCTATGAATCGTCAAAAAACGGGTGGTGGCCTCACTAAAAGTGGTATAACTTTTGTTGTGCTTTAAATATTTTGATGAAATCTGGCCATCATATGTAGGTATGAATTGTCTTTAAGCCAGTAAAATTTCAGTTCGATATTCTTACTTCTGGCCAAGATATTGACCAGAATAATTGGATTGATTTGGGGCTACTTTTTGTTGCGTCGCGTTTTTGAATCGTCAAAAAACGGTGGGTGGCTTCACTAAAAGTGGTATAACTTTTGTTCTGTTTGAAATATTTTGATGAAATCTGACCATCATGTGTAAATATGAATTGTCTTCAAGCCAATAAAATTTCATATCGAAATTCTTACTTGTGGCCAAGATATGGACAAAAAACCGCAGGGGGTTACTTTTTTTGGCCCACCCTGTAGTTATAAATTTATAACCTTTTCAATACCTAACAAAGTCAGATACACAGCAACAGGTCAAGGCAGTGTTCCATTCTGTCTTTCTGTCTGTCCGTCTGTCATGTCTGTCTGTCTGCTCGTCTTTCACTCCCATAAGGACGAGGAATCAATATCACAGAGGTGGTCAAAGCGAAACCAGTAACTCAACACATTCCTTACTTTTAGTCACACATACTAAATGACACGCTATGTGATAACATGCTGAACAAACTGCTAAATTCAATCTCGAATTCAGCACAAATTTACAACACTTTAACGAGCAGTAATGAAATCGATGTTTATGGTTGGATTGGAGCCTTAAGTTTTTTTACACGTTGGCCACGAGGGACGTGTTAACACGTACCAAAATGAGTCATTTAACACAGCAAATCAGCGGCCAACGTATTAACTAAAGTCTGATTCATTGAAACAATTTCAAGGTCAACTGACCGTACAAATTTATCAAGTAGTCGAAGTCTAAAAAAGTAAAAGTCAAATAACTTTTGCAGAATCATCAAGTTCAATAGTGCATGTACAATTTGTTCAGTGACTGTTCCAGACAGCGACTAATATTTGAATGTCATAAAAATGATCCGGTACTTAGTGTCTGCTTTTATCAAACATCAGATTACATCACAGTAATATCACCTATCTCAAGAGTCAAGATGAACAACAACCAGGCTATTTATTTCAACCAAGCATGCTAGCAAAGCGTAACGTCAAGTACATGGTACTTTCACACAAATTCTTATATGTTATCATATTAAAATAGCGTAAACAATACAGAAATTATTGCTTCTTACATTGTCGTGTAAAATATCTATACGTAGTTTGTTAAAAGCACGTGCTGAATATATGTGAATATAATACCAACAAAAAGTCAAGCATTAGATCAATAAATCTATATGATGAAGCGGCAAACATTACGATAAGTCACAGCACGAAAATCAAATACATAAAAGCTTTCAATGAGTAGAATCATCTTCATCACGTTCAAATATAAACAACAAATAATGATATCAAATTGAACAATTTTCATGCACACTTTGCAGAAGCCTGTCGAATAGTAACACTAATTAGTAATTATTTGCACAATTGTCAATTACTTGAACATAACCAAAAGAAAATTATTTCAGCATAGAATTTTTAAACTGCTTCAAACACTTTTTAAACCAAATCACAGATGAGAAAACTAAAATGCAATATTTGAATGTACAGTAACTTCAAAATAGTAAAACATCGAATAATAAATTGAAACTTTGTTGACCAATAATGATATTCTTCATACAAACTGAAGAACAATGCTTCAGAATTAAGATTTAATCAACTAGTAAAAAGTCATAGAAAATATTCAATTTAAAATGTAGACGACAAATGTGGAGTTCAAATCTTCTGCAGGTACAGTATCAGGAATAACCAAGTCCTACTATCAAGTCTTTCAGACAAATGAGACAATTAATCTCAATCAGTTTGCACATAAATTTTTATTGGGTGCATGAGTATCAAGCAAGCCACCGCACAAGCATGCCAGCATGAACTTTAACAACAAGCTTTTAATTGTTTAGTATCATAACAAAATTCAAGCAAACACAAGCAATTTGTTAATGTGCTATTCAATATGAATTTGTCAAGCAAGTTTACGGAAGCTGTTTCAGGTAGCACTCGATACGATAGTTGGCCTTGAAATTGTTGTCCCAATAGACATGACCGCCAGATTCGAAGCTGATGGCAAACTCCATTCGGTTTCCAAACCCGAAAGACGCCGGCAGCTTTATTTTGAACAGAAACTTGTCGAGACGCCCTCCATTTGAAGCACCAAGGTAGCGAGAGGCGTCGATGTCATCATACGTCAACCAGCCGTTGGTAGTGTAGCGCACAAATATGCGCTTCACATACGCAACGTTGGCAACGCAGATCGACCCGCTCACCGTCAGGTTCTTGTCGTCAATGGTAAGTGTCTCCAGCACGACTTTTCGGTCGAAGACTTTCTTCGCGAAATCTGGTGCGCAGCCATGTGGTGAAAAGCATGCGCACAGCTGAAGAACCTGCTTCAACGAACCACGTCTGTCGTCCCACCTCTCGCCAAGTGTGAGGTCACGAAAGGCATTGCGAGAAATAACTGGTGGTTCTGACGTGGTGGTGATCAGCTGGACGGATTCGAGGTCCAGTCCAAGAACGTCTGCAAAACGGACCTCCTTTTTCTTTGTCAGTGAACCTGACGATGCTGAACTTTTCAGCGACGAACTGCGTTTGACAGGACCGATGTTTAGAAATTCAAACTCTTTGTCTTCCGAGCAGAAGGAGTGAGTGCACGGTAGTGCAGATTTAACTGCGGGTGCACTCTGGTCATTCTTCTCATCAGGTTTGGCGACAAATGATAAAGTGGTTTTCTTGCACTCTAATGGAACCTCTTCTTCCACCTCAGCCGATAAAGTCGACTTCTGGACCAGCTCAGGAACTTCTTCTTGCACCTCGTATGACAAAGTGGTTTTCTTGCACTCTAATGGAACCTCTTCTTCCACTTCATCCGATAAAGTCGACTTCTCCACCAGTATCGGAACTTCTTCTTGCACCTCGAATGATAAAGTGGTTTTCTTGCACTCTAATGGAACCTCTTCTATCTCATCTGATAAAGTCGATTTCTGGACCAGTACCGGAACTTCTTCTTGAACCTCGAACATTGATAAAGTGGTTTTATTGCACTCTAATGGAACCTCTTCTTCCACCTCATCCGATAAAGTCGACTTCTGGACCAGTACCGGAACTTCTTCTGGCACCTCGTATGATAAAGTGGTTTTCTTGCACTCTAATGGAACCTCTTCTTCTACCTCATCTGATAAAGTCGACTTCTCCACCAGTTCTGGAACTTCTTCTGGCACCTCGTATGATAAAGTGGTTTTCTTGCCCTCTAATGGAACCTCTTCTTCCACCTCATCCGATAAAGTCGACTTCTCTACCAGTACCGGAACTTCTTTTTGCACCTCGTATGATAAAGTGGTTTTCTTGCACTCTAATGGAACCTCTTCTTCCACCTCATCCGATAAAGTCGACTTCTGGACCAGTACCGGAACTTCTTCTTGCACCTCGTATGATAAAGTGGTTTTCTTGCATTGTAATGGAACCTCTTCTTCCACCTCATCCGATAAAGATGACTTCTCGACCAGTTCCGGAACTTCTTCTTGCACTTCATATGATAAAGCGGTTTTCTTGCACTCCAATGGAACCTCTTCTTCCACCTCATCCGATAAATTCGACTTCTGGACCAGTTCCGGAACTTCTTCTTGCACCTCGTATGATAAAGCGGTTTTCTTGCACTCCAATGGAACCTCTTCTTCCACCTCATTCGATAAAGTGGACTTCTGGATCAGTACCGGAACTTCTTCTTGCACCTCGTATGATAAAGTGGTTTTCTTGCACTCCAATGGAACCTCTTCTTCCACCTCATCCGATAAAGTCGACTTCTCCACCAGTAACGGAACTTCTTCTTGTACCTCGTATGATAAAGTGGTTTTCTTGCACTCTAATGGAACCTCTTCTTCCACCTCATCCGGCAATGAGGACTTCTGCAATGGTACTGGAACTTCTTGCTGCACCTCGTACGATAAAGTGGTCTTTTTGCATGCTACTGGCACATCTTCTTGCAGCTCCAACGAATTCTCTGCTCCCGATAAACCTGAAGCAACGACCACTGACTCTGAAACTTGAGATCCTTCTGGACCAAGTGTTTTTTCAACGTTGGATTGAAATTCCGACGTCACACCTCCCACCTCGACACACGAACGATTCGAACCAGAAATCAGAGCAGTCACACGACTCTCCTCAAACAAAGGTGAACATTCTGAAAGCGAAGATGTCAGAGAATCCGAGAGCGAGGCCTGGCTGTCAAACAACTCACGCTTTAACGGAATCGAAAATTCAACGCCAGACGACAAACGAGCATGACGTGGAATTTCTCTGCCGTACTCTATATTGAGAAACCGAATCGCTTGCTCCAAGACCGGTTCACAGTCACTGATGACGTGTTTGGGCACGAAGCGAAACAGGACCCGGTCCTCCAGTTGTTGTCGCAATGCACTTCCTTTCTCAAAATTGTTGTTGTTTGAGATCGGCACTCCATGGTTTTTGTACGATTCGACGAAATCATCAGGAACCACTGTCTGCTGCTCGACATCATTGCTGCCGCCATTGGAGTGATTGTTTTGATGGGAAATGTAAACCTCGTTGATCTCCATTTTGTTTATGGTTTGTACTGTAACTAAAGAACAGCGAACTGATCGAAAGTAAAGACAGTGCAGGGTGTTTTCCAAGACGAATCAAGGTGACAGAGGTTGTGAGTTCATGCTGCCACTTCCTTCTCATCAACTTCTCAGTACGAGTTCGAATGAGAGATTGCACCTCTTTGTCGATGCACAGGATGACTCCATAAGACAGCCCAGCATTAAGCTAGTTAAACTCTGAAACACGAAAAAGAGATATGGCAGAAACGAGTTCCTAGACGTAAATCAGTTTTGTATACTTTATTGATTGTGCTAAATGTGAAGAAACAAAGGGTTAATGTTAATATGCATTATGTCATGTAAACCATTTTCTTAAGCATATGTGTGTGTGCTTGTGTGTGTGTGTGTGTGTGTGTGTGTGTGTGTGTGTGTGTGTGTGTGTGTGTGTGTCTGTGTGTGTGTGTTCGTTTTTTTTAATCACCTAAGATAGCAGAAATATGAATGTCTGTAAATCTTTCTGCGCAACATCTTGACTATTTTGGTCAGAATTATTCCTGGAACTGCTGCAAAATGTCAAATGGTGGCTAACGACGATGAGCACTGCATCTGTTTCCAGACAGAATGTCAGCCACACCTGGGATAGGACATTATGAAGGCATTGGCCTTGAATGCAATGTATCATCAACAATACATTCATCAACTGATGCATTTAACAGCAGGTGTGCATCTCACCTAAGCTAATCTAACCACTTCTATAGCTCCTTCATTTTTATGCACAAGACAGAAATCAACCATCTTAGTGAAGAACAGGAAGAAGAGAAGGAGGAGGAGAAGGAAGATGAGGAGGAGGAAGAAGAGGAGGAGGAGAAAGAAGAGGAGGAGGAGAAAGAAGAGGAGGAGGAGAAAGAAGAGGAGGAGTAGGAAGAAGAAAAAGAAGAGGAGTAGGAGAAAGAGCAGGAAGAACAAATCAGGTTCACAGAGGATATCAGGAAACATGCGCATTGACCTTAAACCTCGACCTTCGTTCAGTATAGATATTTAAACATTCATCTATTTATTCATGGGTTTCAACTTCAAGCACTTTATTGGAAATTGGACAACAGTTAGAGAGTGATGGATCATCAGCAGAGAGGCTGGGTTCCAAATACAGTACCCTTCAAGAAAAAAATTGCAAATGATCACCAGGATAGATGTTTCTAATATTAACCAAGCAAGGTATAAAATCAGTACATTCTGACGAGATGCATAATGAACAGCAGGATCATAATGACTAGGAAATACCCAATAACGCATGTGTGCAGATGTGTATGTGTGTATGTGTGATTGTATGTGAGGCCAGAAGCAGAATTTGTGGCCTACATGGAGGCCAATGTAGGGCCCGAATTCAATCATTGTACATGTGTAGTGCCCATATGTGTTCCATCCAATGCCCATGAAAATGGTCAAATGTCAAGATTGACCACCACCCCTACAAATTTTTTAATTGCTTCGAACTGCCAGTGCAAGAGGCTGACACAATGTAAGCCGGCTAGTTATAAGTTGCTACAGTAGAATTTAAAAAACATCTCCACGACCCATGAAAACTTGAAGTGACCATAAACCCTCCAAAAGCTGTTTCAGTATTTCGCACTTAGGTCTAAATGTTCGTGTTGGCAGACACATAGCCTACGCCCTTGGTATACATATGTTGTGACCTTGACATTTGATCGTATACTTCACGACCGGTAATGTTCGCAATGATAACAATTACCACGGTTGTAGGCACGAATTAGCAGGACAAGTCAGAAGTAGTAGACATAAGTATTAACTCAGCAAATACTTCTAACAAGCCAAGTCATCCTCCTATAGTAGACTAACTGAACTATGTCAAAACCGTCTCGTATTTAGGCCAAAGTCTATCAACAAAGCAGTTTTATGCCGGACTGCAATCAGTTCAACTCCAATACTTAAATAGTACTACGGTTACGTCATCCGTGTTTCCAGGAATTGGTTGCATTTAAGAAATAAATGTTGACTTACCAAAATATTACTCCAGGTAACCGAATCCCTACAGCAACCATCCACGACTCCATTCCGACTGATGTTCCGTGCATTCGATCAGCTCCGGTCTGTTTATTTCTCTAGTGTTGGAATAGGAAGCCTGTTAACCACGCCCACTCAGCCAATAGCCACGCCTACGCGAGCGTTCTCAGCCGGACCCACAACAGAATGCCCCGCCCACTAATAAGATCTTCTTCTTTGGTTCTCTGCCGTCAGGCAGGTTCATATGTCCAATGACGCCACGCATATTATTCTGTTCTGTGCATCCATCTTTAGCCCTCTGTAACCGTCCTTTGTCATCATCCAGTCCAGTAGCATTGTTCTTGGTCTTCCTCTTGTCTTTTAATAATAATAAGATAGACGCGTCTAAAATACGAAATCAGACGTGAACTCTATCGTATGGTAATCCAAATGTTTGTTTAGCGCCGAACTGTTAAAAATCGCTCGTTCTCATGGGCTTAGTCAAAAGAAAATCGACAGCCAGTCTGAGGTATTAATATCGGCGGACACTGGTAAATCTTCTTGCCACCTGCGCAATGTTTGCAAAAAATCTGTTGTCAGCGACTTAAACATGGTGAGGCTATATTATAGCTATCATGCAGATTTCATGCGCACCTCTGGGTTTTGTAATAGGGTAGGCCTACGTATTAAGCCTAGGCCTAACAAATTTCAGTTTTACTGTATTGTATACCGAGTTAAGCAAATATATATATATATCTAATTATATAATTATATATAGCTGCTTCAATAACAATAAAAATGGCCATACTAGGCCAAGGATTATTATCGCAATGTTTGTAGGGTAAGATTATTTTGTTTGTATGAGATTTTCGCAATTAGCCTAGGCTATGGCACTTGGGTTCGAATAGGATATATATATATATATATATATATATATATATATATATATATATATATTGTCAGACACATATAGTTCAGCAGCTGACGTGGGTTAGAAGACAGATCGATATCCTAATGAGGATCGAGAAGGAGACACTGGACAACCGTGAGTGGGCTTAGGCCTAATTGCTCGCATCATTAGGCCTACGAAAAATAATTTGCGTATCTTCTCGTTTTATTAGATGGCAATATACATGTTTACACGTTTAAAACAGTCTCAGCTGCAGTTCGTCACAATGATCAGCTGCCCGACCTCGAGTGACTTCAGCCGACCCTTTAGCCATATTAATACACGAGTTTGTACTTAGCCGATAAATTTTACACGTGGCACGTGCCAAGCACGTCGATAAATAGGGCAGGTCGATCAATAAGTAGACCTACAGAAGCCTTCAGGTCCACTGGAAAACACGAAGACTCATCTGCAATAATATAAAATAAACTGTCAATTAAAAATAATATGACACGTGCAACATTAGGAAACTGACAACTTTTACGTAGCTCCCATGTAGTCTCCTATGCAGTTTGCCCATAAAATTATACAGGCTTAGGGCCTATGCCTAAGAAATGTGAAAAATAACTGAGACTTAGGGCCTATGCCTAAGAAATGTGAAAAATAACTGAGGGTCGGATGATCCGCGTGAAATTGGGGTGTGAAAAGCAGACTTTACTATATGGGGCCATAGGAAAGACTGGGATGGAGTTCTCACCCTGCATAAATAGCTAGCTAATGCTGGCAATGATGGCAGTCAGTGGCAGCGCACCCTAGGCCTATTGGCGGGTCCTATAGTAATAGCTGCATCTGGAACATTCCGCAACATCATCTAGGTTAATAGGCAAAACGTTGACAAATGACACTGGTATAAGGAGCGCACTGTGAATCTGCTGCAAGTCCTCACACAAACAACAAATTAGACCAGCGTCAGTTATGTAGGCCTACAGCACTGACCTCAATATAATTAGCCCCATGCAACAGATCTCGAGCCATATGTCATTCCGTGCTTTTAATGTGAACCACGTACGGCTGGTAATTAATTAATTAATCTCAGCCTGTTTTAAACTTTATCAGCACAGTCTACAAGACTACAAAACATGGCTATAATATCAGTAATTTGTTTTTAAGAGCTGCACAGTTTGCATGTACGACAGTCGTAACTGCTTCGATCGATCGCTTTCTCTGTGACTTAGCCTAGGCCTAATTGACAAGCCTACTTCTTGGCGTGAGAACAATATTAATAGATCTCTAGTAGGTTACTATGTGGCTGATTAGTTTCATCACCTTTATTGATTTCACTGCAATAAACGTTACCTAATGATCGCAGTAGAACTGTAATAACGACTGATTAAAATGAGGAATCAACAAAGCCGACTGTTACCACCATTGCGGCAAACCTTGTCGTTGAGACGTGACCATTTCGGATACGGAGATCAGAATTCGCCTTTTAGACCGCATCCATCAATTGCACGAGTCAGTCAAAAGTGCTCCCTAGCTATCTGTCAGCCTGCGAGCGTCAGGCTCGGTCACTGGGTGAAGGCCATTCAAATGTTAGCATGCGATCTGCAGCCTCACTGGAGCCGCTGGTATAGGCCCTACGTGCCTAAACTTCGGCGAAATGGGCCTATGTCTTGTCTGGACGTGTGAATTATTACGTTCCACGTCTAAAGTTTCAGGCAATGCCGAAGCATCAAGGAGGTTCTCTAGTCTAGACATCTTAAATACGGTACAGCCCGCAGGCTATCCTCTATAGGCTAGTGTAAGTTTCTGCTTCCACGATCCACCAGTGAGGGAGTGTATTGTGGGAAAAGTACACTGGTACGCGGGCGGTTATTTTGAAAGAGAGCGGACATTGAAGTGCTCGCCGGTGTCGTGCCAGGATGCCGCGCGAGTGGTTCGGGGACATTATGTTGACGGCTTCCGGTCTGGAAGCACCCGCCGATAGGGGTCGGGCTGGGCTCGCACGCTCTCTGCTTTCGTCCTGTTCGTTATAGGCTGACCCGAGGGCGGCGTTCGCCAACTGTATTAACCTTAATTGCTCTTCCGATCGGGCCATTCCCTCTGAGGCTGACATATTCCCGGGGTCTGTCTCACCGTGCGTTATTGTTCCCTCTTCCGTCTCACGGCCGTAATCATTACCGTTACCATACGCAGGGTCATAACACTCGGAACAGCCTTAATTCTAAAAACAATTCGCCATGTGACTAAAAATGTCAGCCTAAACTCGAACCGGAAACGAAAAGAAAGAACTAAATATAATCACGCGTGCTACGTATCGGTCGCTACGCGAATCCGTACGTCCCCGCTAACTTTCAGCGCTTAGTTACACGCGTGTTGGGTTGCTAAGTAAGACAGCTCGAAGGCCGGGTCTTTACACTCTCCCCCACCTACTCAAGTGGTGAAACCACGGGAAGACCCAAACGGTAACTGGACCATTCAACCAACGGTCTAACCCTTCTACAAATTTCCATACCTCGGACATATGTCAAAACAAAAAGCCCGGCAAATGAAATTTGGACTGCAGGGTCGCCTACTGTCAATACATATGCGCCCAAAATCATAACTGCTTGCATCAAACGTTCCAACAGCACACCAAAACCAAACAGAACACGAAGCGGTATAATCATCCTTAGCCAGTAACATGCTTAACTAGTACACGACCCGAAGTCGTCCGGTTCCTCTGCGAATGGCTCTTAATCAACTATCTCGGTTCGGACAACACCAACACTTAACTAGGTGTTCAACCTCACCAACACGTTTTCACAACGGTGAATAACTGTCAGGGCGGAGTTTACAAACGAAACCGAACAGGTAAAACATGGGGACGGGTCGGTCTGGGGGTAGAGTTCAGTTCCTCGTCTTGGACAAGTTCGTTTAGTCCCAAGGGCTCATCTCGGTCCGTAACATCGTTCGATATTGGCCTATCCCAGTCTTTCGGACAGTCTCCTCCGAAGTTCTTCAGCTTGTCCACGTAGACCAACTTCGGTTGCGCACGGGCCGACTTCTGTATTCGGTAGAGTACAGGCCCGACGCGGTCCATAACTTTGTACGGTCCTTCGTAGAACTTGGCCCACTTGGTCTTGATACCAGTGTGTCGACGAGGACAGTAGTACCATACCCACTGGCCGGGTTCGAATGCGGCGGGTCGCACTCGAAGGTTGTATCGGGCAGTCCGATGCTGCGCGATCTGCTGAAAATGAGTTCGCACCAACCGATAGGTGTCCTGCATCCGCTGCAGTCGTTGATCCACAAACTCGTCCACTGTTTGGTCGCAAAGTTAAATCGCCGAGCCATCGCTGAGGACTAGATCGATGGGCGCGATAACTTCTTGTCCCATGAACAACAGGTTTTGACTGAGTCCCGTACTCGAATGTTTGGTGGCACGATACGCAGCCATCACTCCAGGTAAGAGAATGTCCCAGTTTTGACGCGGACAACCATAGCGCGGAAAGAGCTGGTCGCAAAGTACTTTCGCGACGGTTCCAGCCTCCTGGTTCCGGATAGAGAACTCCTCCGTCCAACGGGAGAAAGGGGGTTTCTCGCGACGATATCTCGAGCGTTCAGTACAGCGGAGAAGTTCGCGTGGTACGTCGGCTGTCTTCAGGGCGTCCGCAACCCTATCGTCCGAGGAAATTGTCTGGCGGTTGTCCAGCACAATCGATCTCGGCCGTTCTTCAGTCGCTGGTAGAACGTCGTCAGACACGTTCGACCGTGGGGGAGACAGCAGGATGTCTGGGCCACCAGACGCGTCGACGTCAGCGGTTCGATCAGGTAGCACCGTACTGGCTACTAGAACGTCAGATTCTAGCACTTCCGATGGTACAGCCCAGAGTCGAGGATCAGTTTTCTTAGTGGGAAGGACAGCAAAGACTTCCACATCCATTTCGCTCATACGAGGCACCTGGACATTTCTGGCCAACGCGATTCTCCCACATCGCGCGGTTCCTGCTACACGATGCAGCGGGTGATCACGTCCCTGTAGTTGAATCGAGCGTCCGCGGAAATTCCAACTAGCGTTCTGTTGTTCCAGCCAGCTGAGTCCCAGAATCATTTCATTCAGTTGCTCGGTGACTAGGCAGGGAATCTGGAAGATCTGTCCTGAGATTTCGCCTTGCACCGTGATCTCACCCAGAACTCGAATGGATGTGCCGTTAGCCGCTTTCAGGAGCTGTCGTGATTCTCGTATGTCTTGCAGGTGTACTGCTGAAGCTGGAATTAGCGACATCTCGCTCCCTGTGTCAACCAGAGCTAGTATCTTGCGCCCATTTATTCGCAGTTGCAAGTACGCGTTAGTACTTCCTTGGATGTAATGTGCGTTGGCTATCCTTTTTCCTTCTTCTTGACCTTGCTCGTGTCTCATCGCTTCTGGACAGTCCTTCCGGAAATGACCTGGCTGAAGGCAGAGAAAGCACCGCCCATCACCTCGTCGATTCCTCCGATCGTGGGTCGCTACATTATTTCTTGCCCTTCTCTCCGATCTCTGTCTATTTTCCATCGGCATATCTCTTGGCTCCTCATAATGTCTTTCTGTCGCACTGGAAGCTTGCCACGTCGGTGTCTTCCACCATTGCTCCATCTGCAATTGACGCTGTTCCATGTTGGCCATTTGCTCCGACAGTCTACGAAGTATTTCGTCTCTAGATCTGTCGTCTGTTTTGATCGCATTGACACTTCCCGATCTCTGCTCATGATCGCCAGTCCTATTCCGTGTGGATTTATTAGCTTCGAGTCTGATAGCATATCGGCATGCTAGCTCAAGGTTAGTTGGTTCCCTGTCTCGCACACGCAGAGCCAATTCGGAGTCATCGATCGCGTCAATGAAAGCATCAATGGCTACCATCTCACTCATTTCCGTAGATGGGCCAGCATAGGCCAACACCATTAGTCGCCGTATGTCTTGCGCTAATTCTTGCAAGGTCTCTCCCTCTCTCTGTATTCGAGTACGAAGCTGGGTACGGTATAATGTCATTTGATCAGAACATCCATATCTACTCCTAAGTCGTGCTACGAAGTCGCTCGAGGATGACAAGCCGGATGCGTTGAATTCCCATAACAGATGCGCTGCGGTTCCTACCATGGCACACATTAACTGGTTCATCCTCTCGCCCTCGTCCCATTCGTTATGTCTTGAGCAGATCTCAAATTTCACGAGAAACGCTTCCAGAGGCGTTCGACCGTCAAATTTCTCCAGTTTCAGCCACTGTTTGTGTCTGTCTCCACCTGATCTCGATCTCGTTTCTTCCATCTTACGTGATTTCCCCTCGATGGTCGGCTTCTGTCTCAATCCATCGGGCTCGACTTAAATCACCGAATGCGGTTCTAACTGACTGAACTTAACGGGACGACTTTGCGTTTGTCCTACTTCCACCCGCAGCCCAGGACTATTGCTTGTAATTTTTCCACTTTTCACACAAATCTCGCTCAGATGCCTACACAGTTCTTGTAGTGGTGCTAAAATTTCTTGCAATTGTCCAGTCTCGGTCGTCGTCATGCTTTTCTTTACTCGTGAAGAATTAATGTCAGTTCCCTCATTAATTTCTTCCACTTCCGTAGCGTACTCTTGTCGATATGTCCTTCCCTCCTTCTCTGCTTTCCTTTCGTCTTTCCACTGCTCAGAATTTTTGGTATCGCCTCGTTGATACGTACTCTCTTCATTTATCTCTTCATCATCTAAACGGCATCCCAAGCGTCTGCTTTTCCTCTGCTGATACATACTCTCTTCACTGGTCTTGTTATCGTTTCTCAAAGAGTAAGCCAACCCCACACTTCCGGTATCACTTTGTAAGTTTCTGCTTCCACGATCCACCAGTGAGGGAGTGTATTGTGGGAAAAGTACACTGGTACGCGGGCGGTTATTTTGAAAGAGAGCGGACATTGAAGTGCTCGCCGGTGTCGTGCCAGGATGCCGCGCGAGTGGTTCGGGGGACATTATGTTGACGGCTTCCGGTCTGGAAGCACCCGCCGATAGGGGTCGGGCTGGGCTCGCACGCTCTCTGCTTTCGTCCTGTTCGTTATAGGCTGACCCGAGGGCGGCGTTCGCCAACTGTATTAACCTTAATTGCTCTTCCGATCGGGCCATTCCCTCTGAGGCTGACATATTCCCGGGGTCTGTCTCACCGTGCGTTATTGTTCCCTCTTCCGTCTCACGGCCGTAATCATTACCGTTACCATACGCAGGGTCATAACACTCGGAACAGCCTTAATTCTAAAAACAATTCGCCATGTGACTAAAAATGTCAGCCTAAACTCGAACCGGAAACGAAAAGAAAGAACTAAATATAATCACGCGTGCTACGTATCGGTCGCTACGCGAATCCGTACGTCCCCGCTAACTTTCAGCGCTTAGTTACACGCGTGTTGGGTTGCTAAGTAAGACAGCTCGAAGGCCGGGTCTTTACACTAGCTTTGTCGAAATTCATGCGCTTGTAACCATAGGCCTACTTCAGGGTGAGAATTGCCGTGGGGGGTTGAGGGGTTCAAGTTCAACCCCCAGTCTTTCTTAGGGCCCCATAGTGGTCTTCTTTTCACACCTAGATTCTACGTGGATCATACGTGTAGCCACAGTAGTCTGACCCATGTCATTTTTCCACAATTCTCATGCATACTGCGTACGCCTATGACAGGTGCCTTCTTGGAGACTTGGACTCTTGGTTAGGTCATGCGAGGCATGAAAAGTAGGCCTTGGCGTAAAGCAGTCGCCTTAGCCTGACCTTTCGCCTGCTTTTTAGTGTACTGCATTATAGGCCTGCTGAAGCGGATACAGGAGAGGCCTATTTGGGATTAAGGGTTTGTATAAGAAGCAAAGCCAGAATTTTGTTTCGTATGGTGTTTAATCCATCTTGAACAAGCCAACAAGTCAACAACCAACCGTATCAACTGACTGAAGCACCTTTCACCATAGGCGTACGGGAGATTTCAGCAGTTGGGAGGTGGCGGCAAGATTTTACTTCTGCTCAAAAAATAAATCCAGAATAAATGACTTCGTGGGTTGAAATCTTGTAGTGGGAAGAAATACCATTTTTCCCAGACAAAAAAGCTCATGTATCCTAACGATGAAGAAGAAGAAGAAGAAAACGATGATGAATTTTTTCTTTCATTATTCTGATAACCCTTTCCATAGGACCAGAGTAAACCCTGGTCTATCATAGGTCAGGGTAAAGACAAAGTAGTTACCCGTCGAAGCAGATAACCCTTTGCCTTCGGACCAGATACAACGATCCGGTCTAATGCTAGCTCAGGGTGAGGTAAACCTACAGCAGCCTATCAATTCTAAGCCTATATATCGGAATACGTTCATGTTTAAAAGGTGTACATTGCAGCTTACTTTTTGCTTTAAGAATACAATCGTTTTATAGACCTAATATTTTTCCACAGCAAATGAAATAGACATGCAGAGTTTTAGTTAACGAAACTTATAACTGGAACTTCTGAAAGGCTCTTCTACGCTACACTACCTGACAAAGGGTGAAACCTTACTTGAAAGTGCAGCTTTACAACCGCAGTGCCATCTAGCGTATGGTGCAATAATGAAGTGCAAATCTGATTATAAAGGCTGTCCGCATACATTTTATTATTACGTGCCTACGCACTGCGGGAGAGGGGCAGGCCTACACAAATTGTGCTTTAGATGTGAGCGGGGTTTTCATTTGTAGTAGGGCCACAGTAGGGGTAACATTAGTATAAAGTATGAAGATATATTATGCATGTTCACTTTCATCCTCTGCTTTCATAAGAGGTTAAAAACGCCCGCGGTTTTTAAGTTGGCTATTGAACTTTGCTCTCACCGATGCCAGTTGCGGCAGACGGCCGTGTATAGCCTATATATATGTGCACTTGTTATAGCGCCCCTTCAAGCTCTTTCTACTTAGAGGCGCTCCCGATGCAGAGCGGACACTGCATCGGAGTTTCACGCCGAAGCGCTGAGCAATTGTAAGTGAAGGACTTGCCAAAGGTCCTTACGCGGGGAGGTGGATTCGAACCTCGGACCTTCCGGCTCCAAGGCAACGACGCCACCACTAGACCACCGCGCCCCAATATATATATATATATATATACAGGGTGGGCCAGCATAAATGAACCAACTTGGCATGCTTATAGCTCCGCCAGTTTTTGGAATTTATTTGTACTTTATGCGTCAGATTAAAGGTATTTCACTCTCGTATTTTCTCTGAGAAGGTCGAATCGATACTAGTTCAAGTTTGAATTATATGTTTGGAACAGCGCTAGCTACCATATTTTGTTGTCATTTTTGACGTAAAATGGCGCCGTTTCGCAGGGATATTCACAACTCGTTTTTTGTTAACAGGCGCACATCCACAATCATTTTAGGTGTTTGTAGGAATCTCTACCATGAATATCTTCTCATCGCTAAACCATGTCCTTTCAATTTTATCAACAGCCGTGCGCGTTACCACGCGCTGCTTTTTGAAGCCAAGAAATAGCTGGTAGCATCTTTTCTTTACGTCAGTGTTGGAGAGCTGTTGGACTTCACGTCGACGAATAACTTTAGATAAGTTCTTTCCAATACGTTACACGGTGTCTCTAGGTCTAGGACTACCTAGGCCTATTTAGCAAAGAATTTTCCGGGGAGTTTGGTCTGCCCGGGTCATTGTCTTGACTGCAAATTTATTCGGACACACGAGCAATAATAGCGGATGTGCGCGCCGTGCGCACCGATTCCCATGATTTACGAGTAGAAAGTTCTGTTTTATCAATTTTTCGTAGCAGATGATTCAAGACATTTTTTTCCCATCCTCTGTTCCAAAACTTGTTAATCATTTCAAACGAATTAGCCTAAATCCCTTGTCAGTTCGCAAAATTAGGATCAAAACGCGATCATCGTCTGACAACGTCGCCATAATTATTACGTCAAAAATGACAACGAAATATGGTAGGTAGCGCTGTTCCGGGCATATAATTAAAACTTGAACTGGTATTGATTCGACCTTTTCAGAGGAAATACTAGAGTGAGATACCTTTAATTTGACGCATAAAGTACAAATAAATTCCATAAATTGGCGGAGTTATAAGCATGCAAAGTTGGTTCATTTATGCTGGCCCACCCTGTATGTGTGTGTGTGTGTGTGTGTGTGTGTGTGTGTGTGTGTGTGTGTGTGTGTGTGTGTGTGTGTGTGTGTAGGCCTATATGTTAGATATATTTATTACCATTTGGGATGAAAGGTTCTTCAGTCAAACTGTCATCGCATGTGACATTATTCATTTTGACCTCTTTTTCCCCACGTGATCAGCGTTTCTTAGCTCAGAGTCGGGTGTTTGCTGTGATATGTCTCGCCACATGGATTGCCCTTTCCACTCTTCCACGGGCTAAGCTCGTGTCTGGGCTCTTTGCCGCATCCACTCGCTCACGCAGGACGATTCTTTTTCCACGGGGCATCTGTTCTAAATAGTCTAAGCTACAATATGGTAGGTCAGTAGGACATGCTGTAGCCTATAGGCCTATAGACATATAGTAAGTAAATAAGCAAGTAATTCTTGGTTTATTCTTTATTAGCCGATTGCAGAAGAGCCGAATTCTGGTGTACAGACCTATAGTGTCAAAATATAGCGACCCTAAACTTTGCCTATATCGCCGTACAGCGGAATGAATTATCGGACCGGAAGAAACTGAACACGGAGGGATGGGGGAATGAAATATCAATCCTCGTGGAAGAGTAGTCCTATCCCATGAGCCTATCATTTATAGGCCTACAGTAGCGGAAGACGCTCATGTTTATATAGGCTAATCTAGTTTCAAGATGTATCTCTCTCTCTCTGTAAATTTAATAATGCAAATTGAGCAATTTGAGATCTTGAGTCAATTTAGCGGTTTTAGTCAAATGTCACTTAGTCTACTCTTGCCATAAATACCTGAACAAACATTCCAGTGACGCCATGAACCTCCCTCCCTCTCTACCTCCCTCCCTACCTCCCTCCCTCCCTCTTCACTGGGACTATGATATAAGACTATTGCAAAAGTGATAAACAATGCAGTGGCACCCATACTCGCCTTCAGTTAATGTACCCTGATGATGATGACGACGACGACGACGATGACTACGATGATGATGATGTTTTTGCTTTCATTTTGATAACCCTTTCCATAGGACCAGAGAGAACCCTGGTCTATCACAGGTCAGGGTAAAGACAAAGGAGTTCCATCGCTGCGGATAACCCTTTGCCTTGCGGACCAGATACAACGACCCGGTCTAATATCGCTCAGGGTGAGGTAAACCTACAACAACCTATCATTTCTAGACCTATATAGCGAAATAGGCTCATGTTTAAAAGGTGTAGAACGCAGCTCAGTTTTTGCTTTAAGAATACAATTGTTTTGTAGACCCAATATTTTGCCACAGCAAACGAAGTAGTCATAGGCCTATGTAGTTTTTAGTTAGCGAAACTTTTAACTGCATGGAAGTCTGGAACTTCTGAAAGGCTCGTCTATACGCAACACTACTTTAAAAACAAAGGAACCTTATCTGAAACTAGTGCAGCTTTTCAGCCACAGTGTCATCTAGCGTATGGTGTAATAATGAAGTGCTGTCCGTATACATTTATTATTGCGTACGCAGTGCGAGAGAGGGGTAGGCATTAGGCATTAGGCCCTATAGTGCGAATGCACTAACATGCCTACGTTGCAACAAAATCTAATGCAGTCTCTTCCAGACTAGTTTCCCCGCCGTCCGTAGGCCATTGGCATAGGCTAACCTCCTTGGCCTATGGTCTGATTTAGCAGGCCTAAAATCTCGCGGTCTTTTTAGTGGGCTTATAAGCTTAGAACCAAAGTCAGTGGTGGCATAGGCCTAATCAGGGTCTTGGGCTCGCGCACACAGGGGCAAGTGGGACGTTTGACTCCTGGAAATTTGACACCTTTAATGTTCTGATTATGTTCAATTACTACATGTACCTTTTTGGCTTTAAGCACATTTTAAGGACTAAAGATCACCTATAGTCAAAGTAAAACAAAAAATTTCTTTAGAAATTTATGTGATAGTACCAAAATTCCTGCTTTGCATTTGTAACAAATTTTTTAAAGAAACTTTAACCTTGACCATTGTTGTTTTTTGCCCCCTCCTTCAATAATAATTGTATACGGGCGCCGTTGTTCATGCTTTACCAGATGATTTATCTGCACTTCTAAGTTTTTAATGTTTGCATGTTGTCAAACAGCGTATACACCACCACCCCTATCCATAATCCACACTCCCACGGGGTAGCTAATGGTTTGTGGGTTGATGTCGGGCATTGTCGGCGGCACTGCATTGCAGTCCTATATAGACCTACATAAATTGTGCGTTTAGAGTTGCCAAACTGTAACGGTAGGCCTCACGTAGACGTCTTTAGCATTGCACATGTTTACCATGTTCTGTATGCATAGCACTTTGTTGTTGCGCCATACGCTAGGTGGCATAGTGGTCAAAGCAAATGCAGCGGCATGGTATAATGCCTATGGCTAAGATTCTACTTTTGCATGTCATTTAGCATAGCTTCGACAAGCCTTCCAGCCTTAAGTGTCGTTAAATAAAATTCCAAATAGGCCTACTATACTATTTCACGTTTTGTTTCAAAATACTAGATATGTAAAATCCTTGTATTACAGCTATAATACTGAGCTGCATTGAACACCTTTTAAGCATGAGCGTCTTCTGCTATATAAACCTAGAATTGATCGGCTGATGTCGTATTTTGACACAACGTAAATAACATAGTAGGTCTATTTGGAATCTTATTTAACGTATGGTGCACTGCAACAACAAAGTGATAAGCCTTAGTATCA
Organism: Lumbricus rubellus; assembly: GCA_945859605.1. Classification (NCBI taxonomy): domain Eukaryota; kingdom Metazoa; phylum Annelida; class Clitellata; order Crassiclitellata; family Lumbricidae; genus Lumbricus; species Lumbricus rubellus. Next base: position 9,187,315 of record OX243818.1, read on the forward strand.
TATAGCGCCAAAAAGTAGGCCTACATGCATAGGCGGAAACCTAGAGGGGCAGGGGAGACGGTCCCCTCAATAAAAGTGTTGGGGGGGACAGCCCATGCATTGGCTCCCCCCCAATAGTTGGGCGTCAAGACTAAAAAAAGTATTGTAAATTTTTTGGGGCGGTAAAAATAGTAATTTTTCATGGCCTTTTAGCCGGATGACTAAAAAAAAGGTCATCAACTTTTTTGGGCTGTGAAAATGAAAAATTTTCCTTGGAAAAACGTCGTAAAAATTGTTTCGTCCGTCGAAAAATCTCACGTCTTTTCTTCGACCACTCGTTCGTCCCCCCCCCCCCAAATCTCCGCCCAGGTTTCCGCCTATGCCTACATGTACATGTAGGCTATTCATTGGCAGGTCTACATGTATAATGCTCCAACAGGATAGGGCTAACAAGCACAAATAATTATTAACACTAATTACTGTATATTACCAATTCATATATTTCTAAATTACTCAACTGATTGACAATACGCAATAAAACGACGATTAACAAAACACTCGATAGATTTTACACATTTTCCTAATCGTCCACTCAACACAATCAGATTATTCAGATAAATAGATCATTGTCCGAAACAATAATAATAATTATTAAACAACCAATCAGTCTAATCGAACGGAAAACAGCTGTGGAACCGCCGCGACACATTTCCAACAAACACCAAACTCGGCTTTGACTCCAAATACGCGCGACGCCGGTGATGGAAAAACGTCCTCCTATAAATTATATCCAGGCTAGATAAATATTGGCGCTGTTCTCTAACAGCATGACCTGTGTTCGTTGAAACTCCAGAGACTGATGACCGTGTTTTGATACTGGTTGCCAACACTTGGTACTGTATGTAGACTTGGAAAACACTTGGTACTGTATGTAGCGTTGGACAACATATGCCGATCGCTAAACACAAAGTACTGGAAGTTGGAATATTATGCGTACAATGCGTCATTTCGACTCGATCCAAAGGTCGCTGAATCCACCAGTTCTTCCTCTTCCACACGTCCGGAAAGTATCCGGTCATCTGTGGAATCGACAAACGGTCGCCCATGTATAATTATCTGTGACAGAATACATGCACCTCCAGAAGTTAGTCAGTTGCAAGTTATTTTCTTATAGGAAACTGACATTAAAAGCACATAAAAGCTTAAACTACAACAACGACGATAGAATGAATTGTGTATCAGCCTAAGGTGATCTGGTAAAGTCCTTAGGGTCAATTATGCATACATACATACAAGCTTGCGTTGATCTTCCCATATGGAATATTGGCTCCAGGATGAGAAGGCCAACAGGCACAAAGTAATTATCAACACTAATTACTGTATTACCAATTCATATAATGTTACTAAATTACTCAATCAAACATCCCCTATCATTCGCAACACAGTGGAAACTGCGGCAACACTGCAGGTCTTTATACTCGCTGTCTTTTAAGACTTTTTGTCTCGGTGTTACGCAATGGGAGTGCCTCTGATTAGGTTGGAATGCGACAGACACTTTAGAAGTTGTCAGATACGATACACCCGTAGGCCTACATAAATCCATAACACATAAAGTGAGAGCAACGAAGGAATGCTGAATAAAATTTAAAATAAAAGCAACAAAGTACGTTGCGAACTCAGGAAGGAGACATTATTGGCAAGGATCAAAGCATAGCAAAGTGAGTGTGGACAGGTAAGGGAAATGTTGGTGGTGGATTGATTACAAGTAGCACAGGATTCGAGTCTGTACATCTGTCTTTGTCTGTCTGTCTGTCTGTCTGTCTATCTGTCTCTATCTCTGTCTGTCTCTGTCTGTCTCTGTCTGTCTTTCTCTGCGAGTCTCTCTCTGTCTCTGTGTGTCTCTATCTGTCTCTCTCACTGTCTGTTTTTTCTCTCTCTCTTTCTCTTTCTCTCTCTGTCTCTCTGTCTGTCTCTGTCTCTCTCTTGATGTTTACTGCGTAATGACCTGAGGGATCCCCACATACACAGTCGCCCAGTGCCACTGATTGACGACTGCTTCGTCATAGAATGGTTAACGTGCTTTATAAATGTTTAACTACAAACTGTACAGAAGCAATAAACTTTGATGTATCGACCTGACATCAACAGTTGATTACTTAAACCAAAGTTGTCAAGTGAATATACACATGACCGACGCACTCACTCGGTGCCATCGATATAATAATAGTTGCTGGGTCATTACATAAATATATAGTAGAGCTAAATGAATGTATAATCAATAATAATTTCGAGCATTGTTGATCACTGTTGGAAATGGCGGAAGAAATAAATAGCATAGATATAAAGAAGGAAGAGCAATTTGAAGAGATAACTTTGTGACATCGTCAATTAATCATATCTATCTGAAAGCGAATTTCCAAGAGAGGCCATGGTCGACGGTTTCATGCTAATACAACAAATGTCAAAAGAGCAAATGATAAAATACAGTCACATAGTCAGCAACGTCTCAGAAAATCTGACAGTAACTGACCCAAAAGATCCCAGAAATTCACAAAAATAGTTTTTTCAAACTAATGTCGAAAGAACATTTCAGTTTCTAAAAAATTGCCTTAAAATCTGTCAACAGAATCTCTTCACAGAAAATCTCCTCAACGTCTTATAGAGCTGAGACAATGCAACAACTTGTTTAATAACACAGTGTTTAATACTTTGGGTCCATTCCTTTCTGTGTATGCATATGTCTGTCTTTCTGTCTGTACATCTGTCTGTATATCTGTCTGTATATCTGTCTGTATATCTGTATATAGCCTATGTATGTCTGTCTGTATATCTGACTGTCTGTATATTTGTCTGTCTGTTTGTCTGTCTGTATATCTGTCTATCTGTCTGTATATCTGTCTGTCTGTATATCTGTCTGTCTGTATATCTGTCTGTCTGTCTGTCTGTAGGCCTATATCTGTCTGTCTGTATATCTGTCTGTCTGTATATCTGTCTGTCTGTTTGTCTGTATATCTGTCTGTCTGTCTGCTATTGGTAGTTCTCCGATCATTTTATTACACAGCTTGCATGACCAACTTCAACAGTCGTGACTAAGTCGTCCGTATCTTTTACGCCTGTTATATGCAAACACGATAAATAAGACATATCAGTTCTCGTGCCTCTTTCTTTCGAGGCGGCCACGGGCCTATTCAGGGACGGGTCGCGGGTTCAAACCCCCCCAAAATCCCGATTTTCTAAACTAATTCTGAGTACTTTGCCTCCATGTGCGTTGAAAAACCTTTCAAACTGCTTCTTGATTACGCCGCTGGGGGCGGGCTTTGTAAAGACAAGATAATCACAGTGTAGCGTTAACGACTTGATCGGTGTTCAATTCTCTGCCAACAACAGGTAGGGGTCTTTATCTCCATCAAGTCCGTATGGCAGCTACCTGTCTCGATTCCTTTCAACTGATCTCCTTGTGATTAACGATTCCGCAGTCTTCTGTAGTCGTCGGTGTAATTATGTTTCCCTTTCATCTCGAAACGCAACGCTACAACGCTAATGGCCGAACGGAAAACTGAGAAGGGAAAAGAAGTTGCGCATAATAATAACTCAGCGGCGAAAACAAATACTTCGGCTTCCAGCTGCTATGAATACAATACCGTGGTACAACAGCGACCGCGCATGCGCACATACACACGCAAGCACGTACGCATACACGACGACACGCATGAGCACGTACACACACGCACATGCACTCGCGTACAAACAGCTGCTTAATTACTAGACATTTTAAGTTAAAGACATTTTGCCCTTAATAATAACGTTCTTCCTCCCTCCCATTCCATCTTCTTTTACACACACAATACAATGCAATCTGTCCAAAACGCACTCTTTCCTATACATCGATTACACCAATTACACACAGGCAATTTGGAAATGAAAAGAACTCGATTGTTGGAAACTGAGCGGTAAATGCTTTGAATGCCTTGATCAGCGGTATCGATAGAGTGAAGGAAGAATTAAAAGGTAGGGCCTACATTTCTCGCGATTTTATAATCCTTTTGAACCATTTGAATCAAAATGTTAATCATATAATTATTTTAACTATTAATCAAGGTTAATATTGGTCGCATAATATGCTTAATTATTTTATAATCATATATATATATATATAGGCCTACAGTGCCCTACACATATATGCATATATACTTATATACATAATATTATGCATACTCAATATACAGTATATATAATATAGTAAATAAATAAACAATACCAGGACCGGTACTTAAAATAAAACACGAAAACAATAATACAGTCGCATGTCCCAAATAAAAATAAAAATAACGCTGGCAATAACAAACATAATGAACAACAGAAGCAATAATATAATCATGATTATTAATCATTAACAACTAATACGCAGCAGTGTAGCACGAAAGACAAATGGGAAAATATCCGATATCTGGAGTCACGGAAAATGAACGTCCGAAGATGTCAAAGAAATCATCATTCGTTGGTAGAAGACTTTTCCAGCAGCAGCAGCAACAGCAGCAGCAGCAGCAGCAGCAGCAGCAGCAGCAGCAGCAGAGGCATACGTCTGGCCAGTGGAGAGACCGTCTTTACCAGCGGAGTCGTAGGGATAAGTCACGTGGAAAGAGATGATTTAATACGTGGCAACATTCGTCAGCGTCTACATTCATCAGCCAACTAATGACCCAGAAGGAAGTGCGGCATGCAGCGTCTCTCTCACGTATTATATTATATACAGCCTACACAACAGGACCGCTGGTCAATGAGGAGACTCAATCGTATACCAGGTCTCTCTCTTTCTATTTCTTTCTCGTACTCTGTCTGTCTGCCTGTCTCTCTTTCTGTCTGTTTATCTGTCTGCCTCTCTCCATTCACTGACTGTCTCTCCTCACTCTCTATATCTCTCTGTCTGTCTGTCTCTCATTCTGTCTGTCTGTCTTGTCTGCCTCTCTACATCCATGGCTCTAGCTCTCTGTCTCTGTCTTTCTCTGTCCTCCTCTCTCTGCCTCTCTCGCTTTCTGTCTCTGTCTTTCTCTGTCTCTCTCTGTCTCTTTGCCTGCCTGTCTGTCTCTCTCCATTCACTGACTATCTCTTTTTACTCTCTCATGATTCTCTCGGCCTGTCTGTCTGTCTGTCTCCGTCTCTCTTCCTCTCTATCTCTCTCTGTCTCTGTCTTTCTCTCTATCTGTCTCTCTGTGTCTCTCCCTCTCTCTCTCTCTCCCTAATGGATAATGATTCGCAATTAGTCGTATTCTGGATGATTGATGTTATAGCTCTCATCTTCTTCATCCAAAATGATCCTTTAATTTACGATGAGCTCTGCACGATATGAACTTCAGTTCAGCTGCAGACAATGTTGAACCGATGAACAAAGACGCAGAATCATAATATTATAGGCTCGAAACCAGTGCAAGAAATGACGACTAATAATGACTAGTCCTCTTCTATAATAATAGTTCTGCTCTGTCTCCCATTAATAATAACAATAATAACAATGACAATTTTTATGGCGCCGTAACGCAGCCAAGCTGCTACAAGGGCGCCTTGACATTGTCTCTTGCTGAGGCATAGACATCCATCTCAATGCTGATAATACACAGCTCTTAAAATTAAATCAATAGCATCTATTTATTAATATATAATAATTAATTTCCAGCTATTATTTCTGTATTCAATTGTGGCATTGTTTGCTGTCTGCCCCATCGTGCGTTTGCAACGAGGGTGAGAATTGCCATGAGGGTTGTAGGAAATAAACCGGGGCTATTCAACCCCCCAGTCTTTCTTACGGCCCCATAGAAGTCTTCTTTTCACACCCAACTCAACATGGATCACATAGTCTAACCATCCCCCTTTATTTTTTTTTTACAAAACTCCCATGCTGTTTGCAAGTGGTGTAATAAATAATTATGTTTAATTTAGGGCTGTTGATTTAATCGCGTTAACGCGTACGATTAACGCGTTAAAATATTTTGCGATTAAAAATTTTAACGCATTAATCGTACGCGTTAATTTTATCTGATTAAAATGGAATTAGAGGCAGAAAACTCGTTTTAAACGGAAGGCTCGTACTTAAAACCCGTGATACATTCTTTGGCAAATAATTTGAGTGGGCTATTAGGCCTATCGTAACAACTCTTTGCTCAATTATCGCCTAACATGCGCTAAACGCTAACGATGAGCCGCCGACATCGGCCGCATCGCATCGTCCACTAAAGTTGTTTCCTCACCCCGTCAGACTACATTTGGTTGAATTCCAGGAGATGGCAAGACCATTGGATCCAGGTTTCAAATGAAAATTGTTTACAGAAGGACAACTGAGACGAGGTTTGGCAAGAACCGCAACCTCTTGTGAAAAATTGTGACTGAATAATGAGGTTCAACATAGATCTAGTAGACCTAAGTACTGTTGTTAATTAATAAGAGCATCCCTTGAACCGACCAATGAAAATAAACTGGTCTGCATATATACAATTGGCTGAAAAAATAGGGCCTAATTAATTTTGATAGTCAGAAAACGGTTGTCTAATTTTCATTCAGGTCTATATCATTTTAATTAAAGGTGGCTCAAATGAAAAAATAACGGGATTTTGAGGTTTTGACTGCTTTCAATTCAACCCAATTCTGTCTGTCATACAAAACTGTTCAATAAACTAAATGCAGATTAAATAGGCCTAAGCCAAAGGTTATTGAATATGTTTGCATTAGAAAGAATGCATCCAGTCATTAAAATTATATGCTTCAGGGGTCCTTAGAAAATAATAAGATTAATATATTTGACGGAAACGTATTGCGATTAATTTGGCGTTAATTGCGATTAAAAAAATTAATCGCGCGATTAATTTCGATTAAAATTTTTAATCGAACAACAGCCCTAGTTTAATTACTTAACCTCCGGATAAATAATACGCATATGCTACACAGAGATTTTGTACTGTATGCATAGGTGACATTCGTGACAAAAAATTATTCTCAAACTTAACTTAGAAAAATTCAGATGCAATTCTGGTTTCATCGTTTCCGAAAACTCGTGAATTGCACTGAACCTGTGCTCAACTTTTAAATTAGGTCTTCCTTAATTCTATTTAATTTTTTAGCATGCATGCACACAAACTCAAACACACGCATAAGCAAGCACGTAGCCTACACAAGCACAAACGAACACACACAAGTACGCACACACATGTACACACACACATGTACACAAACACACAAACACACATGCACAGACACACACAGACACACGCACACACAAACACACACACATACATTAGACAAACACACACACACGCCACACACACGGAAAGAAGACTTGGACACATAGACTGGAGAGGACAAAGGGACAGACTGAGACAGTGGACGGATTTATCTGTCGTTCCTCCAGGGACCAATAACGTCCGTCCGTTTGTCCGTCCGTCCTTTGGTCCGTCCATTCGTCCGTTTGTCCGTCCGTTTGTCCGTTTGTCCGTCCGTCCGTCCTTTTGTCCGTCCGTCCGTTTGTCCGTCCGTCCGTCCGTTTGTCCGTCCGTCCGACCGTTGGAAGAGGAGAGCCGACAATGAGAAAAGAATGGCAACAAGTACTTAACAGGACCGAATAGAAAACAATGCAAAACAAAGAATACGACGATGACAAGAAAAATTAAAAGCAGACGACAGAAAAAACATAATTATTGATGAGGAGAAGATTCGAAGACAGCAGCAGTCTGTTAAATCAAAACAATAGGAGGATGAAAAAGAACGAGCGAGGAGAAGGAGGATCAGACAGAGGAGGAGAAAGAGGAGGAGGATAATGAGGAGGAGGAGGAGAAGAATGAGGAGGAGGATGGAGATAAGGAAGAGGAAAAGAACAAAAAGAAGAAGATAGGGGGAAGATAAGCAGGAGGCGAAACAAGGACGCGGAGGAGAAGGAGGAAGAAGAGGAGGAGGTGTTCTCAACTTCCTTTTAATGGCCTCGTCGTATAATTTATTAATCCATCAAAGGACGGTGTAACGGTATTGGAGTGCCTCTGAGTAGTTTTCTTGAAGAGGCGCTATATAAATACTTGAACGAATGAATGTATAACACGGTCAACGCAATCGCTTTAGCCATGAGCTACATCAGTTCTCGTACTTTGGCAGTGCCAGTCCCAAGCATCGACAAAATGAGGAGGGCGACACTTATCAACCTTGATATGACACAGCAGCGTGGTTAAAACAGCAACAAGCTTCAGCGAGGTTCGCTAGGGGGCGACTGTGTAGTGCAACGCCGCTGTAGCAGATTTTCTTCCGTGTAGTAGGAACAAGGTGGACTACGATGATGATGATGATGATGATGATGATGATGATGATGATGATGATGATGATGATGATGATGATGATGATGATGAGTAGAAACAACTGTGGAAGGTTGAAAAAGGTAAAAAGGTAAAAGAACTCAACGATTTGAGACTAATGGCTTCAGATTCGTGCAGTGCTAACAGTGTAAAAAAGAAGTGCTTGGACGCCCCTTACCTTTCCAAAAGAAGTGCCAGGACGCCCCTTACATTTTCAGGCGTGCTGGCCAAAGAAGTGGTAGGACGGCATAGAGATTTGAAAGTAAGTGCCAGAACGCCGTTCATGACCGTCCTGCCACACTTTAAGCTCTGGATTCATGTCTCCAATTTAATCTAATCTAATTTAATTTAATCTAATCTAATCTAACCCAATGTATTAATGCACCTTATCCTCTCAAATAATATTGTTGTAGGCTACAAATAAATTACTTAAAGTAAGGACTCATGTTAACATGCCATAGGCCCAGCAGCTGTATTCATTCGTTCGTTCGTTCATTCATTCATCCATTCATCCATTCATTCATTCATTCATTCGTTCGTTCGTTCGTTCGTTCGTTCATCATTCTCAGACTCCAGCAATATGTTGGTGACTGATAATAATAATAATAATAATAATAATAATAATAATAATAATAATAATAATAATAATAATAATAATAATAATAATAATAATAATAATAATAATAATAATAATAATAATAATAGCCTATTTCATTGTATGTCGAACCAAAGTAAATCAAAGTAAATTAATCACACTTAGTCGATTCAACCAAAAACTAATCTATGGACAAAACTTAACATTCAGATGTAGGCTACATACCCTACAAGTGCACATATAATACATACTTATACATACAAGTTCATAATGCTATAATTATAGGCATAGAAACTTAGTATTACATGCACAAATAAATACACGCAATGCACGGTTAAGGTTAATAACCGATTGAGAAATAATAAAATAATAACATAAACAAACATACGCACACACATACATACACACATACAATGACTAAAACTCATGACTCATCTGGCAGATCAATCAATGCCAAAATCTAGAAACAATTCTGCACAGATTATGATGAAACACAAATGATTGACCAATGGCAAGTCTACAGAATATCATCAATTAGACAAAAGAATCCATCATGACTGGCTCGTATTAAAGCTCCGTTTTTCGTGAAGAAAGAAAACCAGAACATCAAATTCAATTAATTATTGATAGACGGATAAAGAACTAATTGAAAACTGATTTTCATCAGCAACACAATCCCCGAGATAAAGTCCGAAGTTGATAGTTTTACACTCGCTGCAAGTATATGCTTGTGTGCATGTCTGTCTGTCTCTGGCTGTTTGTATGCTTATCTTTGTCGAGGCGCCCTTGTAGCAACATGAGCAGTGTTACGGCGCCATAGAAACTGCCGTCATTACATTACATTACATTACATGCATATAAAATATATCATAACGATTTATATACTGGAAGTTACTTTGCTGTCATTACAAAGCACGGGCGTATTTAGATAAATGATTGGTCCAACTACACCCCCCCCCTTTCAAATTAACACGTAATCGCAAATTTTTAATAGCTAGGCCAAATTTCGTGCATTTTGTGATCATGTGCATTGGAAAAATCTCCGAGAAGGAAACTGCAACAGATTTTCTACTTTTCTACACCCGCGTTATAACTGCCCCCCAACCCCCTATCTTTTTAGCCGTGGCTGGGCTGAAAGCGCCTCTGAGTAGGCTTCTTGAAGGGGCGCTATATAAGTATTCGGAATGAATGAATGAATGAATGAATATAAATAGATTCTGGCCAACGACTCGGAACCTATTGTTTGGTACACGCATAGGTCTTGCACATAAGATTTACTGACCTTGCATGTGGAAAACTGCAATAACTAAATTTTCATAAATGCACGACCACAGTTTTGAAAGAGGGTCAGTGCTGGAAACTGATGGCAGCAGATCAGATCATTGAGGAAATGCCTGGAAAGACAGATGGAAAGAGGACTCTCCAGTTCCATCGACTCCCTCCTCCCTCCGTCAGTCACCCAACACCAACCTCCTCCTCCTCTTCCTCCTCCTCCTCCTCCTCCTCTTCCTGATTGGCCTTATCAGAGGCAGGTAGAAGCTGGGTGGTGGTTCGGCTGAGCATTGCATTAAGATCGGATTGCAACAATTAGTCAAATCAAAGCAGTTCGTTAAATGCCATCTTTGGAAACCATTTGCGGCTTCCGGCTAGCAAACTGGACAGCTATTTCCAACCCAAATTATTTCCCACCAGTCTGAATCCAGGGTTGGTGGAAACTCTGAAGCTATTAGGATATAATACGGAATAAAGAATAAAGAATAAAGAATAAGTGCACTTATGACAGTCTGCAAACAAAATATCAAAGCTTTGGTTGTCTTTGAAAGAAATTACTGGGTCAAAGTGTCTGCATTCGACATCAATTTTTCCATTATGTTCAAGAAGAATAACAGGAAGAAATGGCGGAAGGGTAAGATGAAGAGGCAGCTACTGCATTTAGTTTAATTTAGCGGAAGCAAAAAGGGAATGGTAAGAGGATGAGGAAGAAAAAGAGGAAGGGAAGAAGAAAAGGAAGAGGACGCTGAAAACGTGGAGGACACTGAAAACGAGGAGGACAAGGGGGAATCGAACTTGCGATGAATAGTGACCGAGTTCGAGAAAGATTGGTCACAGACAGGGAAAAAGAGAGAGACAGACGAAGACACACAGACAGAGGGAGGTAGAGACACAGAGAGAGAGACAGAAAGAGAGACACGGAGAGAGACAGACAGAGATAGAGACACAGGCAGACAGACAGACAGACAGACAGAGACAGACAGAGATTTGATCTGACAGAACCGCTGCTGAGAAAACAGACCATTACCCATGATAGAACACCTGGAATCTTCAGGTGTGCAGTGGCTAAGTGGCGCATTTCTCCGGCGTTATATAAATTCGTTTGAGTCTCTAATGCAAAGCTTTCATCACGGCGGTTTCTCTGACATTCCAAATGCTGCTTCCAGCATTTAAATCACATCCGATCATGCCATTTAATTTCTCTAATTCATTTTTGCATCAAACAAAGCGCCACTTTCTAACCACCAAAGATACATGTATATCGCTGGTGTTGTGTAATTGGCACTAATTGCCATTGAAGGACTTTTGCTCCCATGCAATACAATAAGTGTCAATAACAGTAAGAGAAAATCGAATACCTTCTCTTCTGAATCACATTATACATGTAGGTTGAATGAATGAATGAATGAATCTTGTAATGATGCGAGATCGCACCCCACTACTCTCCCAAATTTTGGCTCAACCTTCCATTCGGCAGATGGGGGTTTGTTAAAATGAGCAGTATTATGACGCGATGGGAGCCTTGCATGGCTGCCAAATCAGCTAAATTCGATTCCTGTAAGAACTTTGGGTCGTCTGTTCATAATACTATGACTGGTGAACATATTGTGGTGTGTGTCGGTTTGAAAGTAATCGACTACAATTCCAGACGTGTAATTCACTGACCAGTAAGTGACAGTGACCAGTGTCCACTCACCGACATCACTCGCTGACCACCAATAATTGAGCCACATAAGTTCTTCAACTTGAATAGATTAAGAATCATGCAGATTGCCAAGCCCTTAATTCTTTATCAAATTTTTTAAAATTTACTTTTGACAATTCATTTTTTTCTTCTCTTGCTTCAAACCTAGTCGCAAATAAAATCCATCTAATTTCCTTGCTCCTTCTTTTAACTGAATGTCTGCCTCTGTCTCGTCTCTGTCTATCTGTCTGTGTGTGTGTGTGTGTGTGTGTGTCTCTCTCTCTCTCTCTCTCTCTCTCTCTCTCTCTCCATTTCTCTCTCCATCTCTCTCTCTCTCTCTCTCTCTCTCTCTCTCTCTCTCTCTCTCTCTCCATGTCTCTGTCCATTTCAGCACTCTCTAAAACGCCATCTGTAAGCTTATTCTATACATGTAGCAGTGCTAGTCCAAATATCTGACAAATGAGGAGGGCGACAATAATCTCCTTGCAGATGGCATAGCACCACAAAACAGCAACTATAGCATGCAGCCACTTTCATCTTCATGAACCATGCCGCTACCGTTTTCCAGTGGTGCCAGTCCAAAGGCCGGACAAAGAAGGAGGGGCAACACAAATCTTACGACAAGGCATCGTAAAACAGGAAGTATACTAACCAATCATCATTCTCTCGTTTGACGAAATTATTTTCCAGTGCGATGTATTCTCTGCTGTTCTTGTAGACACCGGCGGCATCAGGAATCGAGGACGAAGTGAGGAAATATCCACCGCCGCCGTGTTCCGGAATTCCTGACATTAACGATTCGTGATCGAGTTTCTGTTGAGAGAAAAAGGGAAACAAAACCGGTAATAAAGGTGATAGTCACGACGAACGATTTGTCACGAAGTTTGTTTGTGTGTGTATGTGTGTGTTTGTATGTGTGTGTATGCGTGTGTCTGTGTGTGTGCGTGTGTGTGTGTCTGTGTGTGCGTGTGTGCACGTGCGTGCGTGCATGTGTGTGCGTGTGTGTATGTATGTGCGTGCGTGTGTGTGCGTGTGTGTGAAAGACGAGTAGATGGTGTTCAGAACAGTCATTCTAGACTTTCAAGGCCCTGTTTAAAAAACTTGTCCAGGGAAGGTGTCACAATAATATTAAGTCTCTTCTCATATAAATTCTCCACCCTACCCCCTCGAAACAGAGTCTCCCCCGGCTGAAACTCTGTATTGGAAGAAATTCGAGTTATTTTTTTAAAGTTAATAACTTGGAAACGTATGTTGTTGTTAATAAGAACAGAAAAACTAACAAACAGTTCAACCTGCATATCTATAAATTATATATGACAGTAGGCCATTTCACGCTGAACGGGGGAAAGTTAATTTAAATGGTGAATTATAAGTATTTCCTCCCTCCATCCCCAGAGACTTTATTTCAGAATCTACATGCAGTGTGTGGGGACGAATTTATTCTGAAAAAAATATCCGCCGGGTGTGAATCAGTTTCGAAAAAGAGTCTCCCGGGATATCTTTAGTGGGAGACTGTAACGCGACACCAGCGACAGAAAATTTAATTATAGGCCCCCGGCTCCCAGGTAGTGCAGCTGCGGCCCCTAAACTCTCAAAAGCCACTATTTTACACATAGGAGTCCTATGATAGGACTCCGTCTTACTGACATCAATGAATTCATATTATCAACCACGTTCTGAATCCCTTAGAAAGGCTTAGATTAAAAATAAGCAATCTAACTTTTTTGACGCAACCAACGCTTGTGAATAAGCTGGTGCCCCGCGCTTGACTTTCGAGTAGCACTTTAGAAGTTTAGAGATTACAATCACAATTACAAATCTGTAAATTGACGACTATACCCACGCACCCACCCACACACACGCACACACACACGCGCACACACACACACACACCCACCCACCCCTCCACACACACACACGCACCTGACTATACGGTAGGAACGCGTTCCTCATTGCGTTGACATCGGACGACGCTGTGCAATAAGTTCCGGGGGGCAATCCCCCGCGTGTCGGGGGTCCGTCGGAGTAATATCGAGGGGACAAGGTCGTCTGAAGGTGGTTCGTCGGCGGTGACATCATGACATGACTCATCGCTTCCGGTGACATCGGAACCTGGTTGCCATGGTAACCCGACGATGACGACATACAGATCGACGTGGCGACAGGCGACAGACCTCGAAGGCCCGACATTGACCCTTCGTCGACCTTCGAAGGAAGTGGAGGAGCGGATGGAGAAGACGATGGCGCGGAAAGACCCGTCTCCACTTCAGATATGGTCTTGCCTTGGACGTCCTGCTGGAAAGAGGAATTATTATTATTTTAATTTTAGGCCTAAATACTATTATTATGATTTTTATTATAATTTTAATAAAAAATAATAATAAAAATAATTTTTATTATTATAATTATTATTATTATAATTATTATTATTATAATTATTATTATTATTATTACGCACTGTGATTAGCACTGTAATATTATAATCAGTTCCTCATAGATTCAAATAGTTACTATAATTATTACTCTATTCACGAAGCACCAGTCTATATAAACAATGCATCAGTGGGTGGCAATGGCAATTTTGTTTAACAAGCCTTAATCGTGAGCCCTGCTCAGAAATATTAAAAACATTTCGCTGTAATATTTAATTAAGATAACTAGACACAAGGTCCACGAGTTAAGTAGCTTAATTAACTTGTCCAAACCCTAAAATCTGCCTGCAACGAACTTCTAAGACTAGATTCAATGCACCATAGATATAATCATTAATAGATATCTTAATATATGATAATAGATAATAGATAATATATATATATATAATATAATAGATAATAGATGTATTAATATATGATAATAGATAATAGATATATAACATAATAGATAATATATATTATTATATGCACCATAGATATATTAATATATGCACCATAGATATATTAATATATGCACCATAGATCTATAAAAAGCAAACCTTTGACACAAGTGTGGCTCTGTAAATGGCCAACTGCTTCAGGTATTCCTTCTTGGCCACTTCCATTTGTCTTTTGTAAAACTAGAAGCATAAAAATCGTAAAACATACTCATGTAATGTGAAAAAATTCACAATACAACACACATCCACACCAATCTATCAATCAACCAACCAACCAATCAATCACCGGTTGATCGATCAATCAATCAAAAAATCAGTCAGTCAATCAATCAATTAACCAGTCAGTCAATCAATCAAACAGCCAATTCGTTCATTCGAAGTGTTATAGGCTAATGTTGACACAAATACAACTTGAACAGACAAACCATTGGCACAAAGAAAATACTTCCTTTAAATATATAAAATCAACAAACGCTTGAAGCAACCATTCTACACCATTTCTTGCTATAATAGGAGCAACATTTTCTATTTCATTTAAGATTTTTTTTTAAAAATAGCCGACAGGAACATTTCTTTTCACCGACATTAGCATTATTGTCAAAGCAACATTTCCACCACGTCTGCTAAAAGCAACGTTTTTTCTGGACATGAATGAGTGGCGACCACTACAAAGATGAGGAGCCAATCAATCTTCGCTTGTGATTCACGCAGAATAAAATCCGAGTAAACCTTGGAAAACAAATGACAACAGCGTTGCCACTCCTTGGGTTTTTTCACAAGATCTTGGTTTTTCGATTTGAACTTGGGAAATGGGCTTTTTTCGAAAAGAACTTGGGGTTTTTGCTTGGGTTTTCTGTTTCGACTACGAAAATCTGGAAATTGTGGACATTTTGGAAAGATTTGGGCCCGATGACTAAAAAAAGAAAGGGTCATCAGAATTTTCGGACTGGAAATTGAAAGATTTATAGATTTATTTTGGTCCGGATGACTAAAAAAAGAGTCGTCAGATTTTTTTGATGGAAAATTGTCGAAATTTTCGAAGATTTGGGCAACTTGGGTTTTCTTGGGTTGTTTCGACCCTCCAACTTGGGTTTTTTCATTTTTTAGAGTGGCAACGCTGAATGACAACGCCGCCATGTCTTCCCAGTGTTCCGAAGACGCATACATCCGGTCAAGTAAAAGCAGTGCGATGAAAATTGAGAGTCCATTAAATGACCGCGTTGTGCAATCTAGAAATTTCTTTCGGGGCTCGAGATTGATGAGCGGCTTTCGCGGAAACGCTGTATACGGAGATTGTGAAACAAAATTGCCAAATTTATCGACAGAACGAACAGCAGAAATTGACTGCTTGCTATCTAACACACTGGATGGACGGAGTGCTATACGGGCAGTTTTTGATGACGCTAATAGCTGCCCGTTTCCGAAATCTTGCAATTCTTTGTGGTGGTAGCCTAAATATTAAATCACCATGCACGATAGCGCAGTGGAATTCCATTTTGACTGACTAGATTCACTAGAACAAACGCAAGAACTACCTGTCACTTCACTCAAATCAAAAACATCACCGAGTGTGATCATCTGCAGGTTATAAATTTTAGCAAACCAGTAAAAATTACAACCTTGACCTAATTTTCTTGAAAAGCCAAAATAGCAGGCCTACCAAATTAATTATTACTCAAAGATATTTAACATCTAAAAAACCTTGCATTTCAGCAATTTGATAAGTATTTAACAACATGATAATAGGTTTTAGCTGCTGCTTACATTATTGCATGTGCGCATGCACACACACACGCACGCACTTCCACCCACCGACACACACGCACATACGCATACACACACGCACTTCACGCACTCACACACATACACACACACACACACACACAAACACACATATACACATATACAAACTCACACACAAGCACAATGGCACCATATTCTGCTGTGTTCACAATCACACAAAGAAAGGCTTTAGTAGCTAAAGAACAACAGTACAGCTAGAATAGAGATCGAGAGACAGACACTCAGACAGACAGACAGACAGACAGACAGACACATAGAAGCTGACAAGAAGAAGAACTGCAGGCAATAAATAAAACAATTGAGCAATGATATTATGAACAGACGGTGCCAAAATTTCCAACAGGTGATAGAGAAGAATGCTTCGCTTAAAAACTGGACGCATCACTAAATGCTTCCGCTGCTGCATGCTGCAGTCTGGTAAGTTAATTAGCCACTTCTGTTGCACATAATATGCTGCAGTCAACACAATATGTCTCGTAGCAACAAACACTGCTGCTGCTGCCTTTGACAGGTAATAAACGGACAGTAAATGAATATGCAGATTGAGAGACATACATACATACATACATAAATATATGAATACATGTATACATACATACATACATACATACATACATACATACATACATACATACATACATACATAAATGCATACATACATACATAAATGCTTACATACATACATACATACATAAATGCTTACATACATACATACATACATACATACATACACACACATACATACATACATACATACATACATGCATACATGCATAAATGCATACACACATACATATACATACATACATACATACATAAATGCTTACATACATACATACATACATACATACATACATACATACATACATACATACATACATACATACATACATACATACATAAAGGCATACATACATGCATATATACATAAATACAGGAATGCATGCAAACATAAAAACATGCATACATGTACACAAAAAGACAGACACACAGACATATGTGCATGCATACTAGGAAGCATACATAATTACATACTTATATACATAAGTATATATATATATATATATTTCTATACATACATAAATAGCAGAGATTTATTATAGCACACCTTCGAGGCGGTGTCTACTCAATAGAACATGTATACAAACATAAATATATCCTGTATAGTTGAAGATAAATACATACAGCATACAGACTACATTAATAAAACACACTCACACACACACACACATACACTCACAAACACATTCACATACACACACACACACACACACACACACACACACACACACACACACACACACACACACACACACAGAACTTTGAAGAGCTGTCCGTATGCAGCCAGAAAAATTGCCATCTGGGTGAAGCTAATGAAGTTTTATGAAGTTCTGCGCACAAAAACAGCATCTATTCATGACTTTTATGAAGTCATTAGTTTTTAGATCTCCTAGGCAACCACCATATATTCACAAAGGAGCCATATAAATGTCCAGAAGAAAATGTGGCATGTGTTTATTTATTAACTTTATTTATTGTGCTCATCATGTAGCCTACTACACACGGCCAGAGAAAGCTGAATCTGATGTAAGAGATAAATCGGTCAAAGCAACTCGTCAAAGACTGCATTATGGAATCTGTTCTGTTGGCTCAAACCCACAATCATTGGATTACAGCACCAGAGTAGAGCCGAACAGAGACTACAAAATGTCTGTTTTAGACAAGAGAGTGCCTGCAATTATCAGACTTTATCTTTTAAGGTGTTGTCCGTTTCAGACAGACAGAAAGACAGACAAAGACACACAGGTAGACAGACAAAGGGCATCAAAGGGGAGGACATTTGGCAGGATCTCTGGTAGTATTCGAGCAACATTTTGCAGAATGACCCATATTTTGAACGTAGAATGACCTATATTCTGAACACAGAATTACCTAAATTTTGAACACACAATGACCTATATTCTGAACACAGAATTACCTAAATTTTGAACACACAATGACCTATATTCTGAACACACAATGACCTATATTCTGAACACACAATGACCTATATTCTGAACCCACAATGACCTATATTCTGAACACACAATGACCTATATTCTGAACCCCCAATGACCTATATTCTGAACACACAATGACCCATATATTCTGAACACACAATGACCCATATATTCTGAACACACAATGACCTATATTCTGAACACACAATGACCTATATTCTGAACACACAATGACCCATATATTCTGAACACACAATGACCTATATTTCAAACACACAATGACCTATATTCTGAACACACAATGACCTATATTCTGAACACAGAATTACCTAAATTTTGAACACACAATGGCCTATATTTAGAACATACAATGACCTATATTCTGAACACACAATGACCTATATTCTGAACACACAATGACCTATATTCTGAACACACAATGACCTATATTTCAAACACACAATGACCTATATTCTGAACACACAATGACCTATATTCTGAACACAGAATTACCTAAATTTTGAACACACAATGGCCTATATTCTGAACACAGAATTACCTAAATTTTGAACACACAATGGCCTATATTTAGAACATACAATGACCTATATTTTAAGCACAGAATGACCTAGATTTTGATCACAAAATTATCTTTATTTTAAGCACAGAATGACCTACATTGTTGAACACAGAATGACCTATATTTTGAGCATTGAACGGCCTACATTTTTGACGTCATCATCGAGGCTGTCCCACATCGAGGCGACGATCTTTGATACGTCACCGAATGTTGCGCTCGGGTTCTGACTTTTGATTGCTGCCTGAGCATTTCGGAAAAACAGCGAATAGGCAGACACCGGTCTAGAACAACAAAATGGAGACATAATGCTTAGAATGTCACTAGAAATTTTTTTGACGCATATACTTCAGAGTGGAATCCGTCACTGACTGCACGCTCTGGTTGCGCCAGTCCAAAGCCTGGATAAAGGAGGAGGGTGACGCTATTCATTTTGCAATGACAGTGGGGCGCGGTGGTCTAGTGGTGGCGTCGTTGCCTTGGAGCCGGAAGGTCCGAGGTTCGAATCCACCCTCAAACCGCGTAAGGACCTTGGGCAAGTCCTTCACTCACAATTGCTCAGCGCTTCGGCGTGAAACTCCGATGCAGTGTCCGCTCTGCATCGGGAGCGCCTCTGAGTAGAGAGAGCTTGAAGGGGCGCTATAACAAGTGCACATACAAACAGACAGGATATATTGTTAAACAGTTAGGTACTAACCAACCGCCATTTATACACTACGAGTCCAAAAAGTTAGAAGAGTCAAATATATTATTTATGTAACTATATGTACGCATATATTTTAATTATATATATATTATATATGCAATATTTAGGTAGGCCTATAATGCGTATAGGCTAAGCATGTATGATTTTGTGCATTTGTCTTATTTTTCACCACGCGGGTCACTTCTGTACCACATTTAAATCACTGCAACAACTCGATGACGGAGTAAACAAACATGCGCACACGAGCTGCAATGTACAACAGTACACAAAGCGCATGTTAACAGGTCGCTCAACGGATATCACGTTCCAGAAACGACGGCTATACCGTGTGAAGCCATTGCTATGTTGCATTTGCATGGCTGCTGAAATAAATCAGAGTCCATGGTGACGCAACACATGTATGGATGCATGGAATTATACGACGGCCATGTTTGTTTCATCTGCATCTAATTCCATCCATCGTTTTCGTGATTCCTACGACTGCCGTGGAACAGCAAAGACATCCGATATTTATACAACAGTATATTATATATATATATATATATATATATATATATATATGCGCTCTTATCAGGATGCTGTAATTTGTTTAAAGGCGCTATATGATCTCCAGAAAGATGTAGGCTCACTACTACACTGAATAATTGTTCCTCTGTGATTGGTCGAAATTTCTAACCAATTGGATTTCACCATGGACTATCAATGGCAGGCTGAGATTCCTATCATAATTTTCAAAGTGACCAATACAGTAACTGATGAGTGATACTTTCAATGCGCCATGTTTAATCGACTGCGTACACGCACTTACGAACACACCTACACTATACCAACACTAGACCTACACCCTACAGTCTACACCTACACACACACCTACTCAAATGCACACACACACACACACACACCTACATGCACACGCACGCACACATCTACACACAGAGAAGCACACACCAACACACAGATAAACAAACCTACACACACATACATACACACACACACACCTACATGCACACACACACACACACACACACACACACACATCTACACACAGAGAAGCACACACCAACACACAGACATACAAACCTACACACACACACCTACACACACACCTACATACACAGACACACCTACACCTACAGGGGGCGGGAGTGGGGGTGGGTGGAGCGGGGTGCTTCAATCACTGACGACTGAAGAGTATACAAACGGTAGCAGTCATCCACCGGATGTTGAATGCTAATAATAATAATACATTGCAGTTTCTTGCTATGTATACATATATTATAATATATATATATATATATATATATATTATATATATTTATTTTAAACAGCAAGAGTCGTCTGCATTTATTCATCCGGGACCTGACGAAAATTATTCACCCATGGCACAGAATACATGACATGTCTAATACGTCATGTATACACGGACAAGACAATCAGGGCTGTCCATATTATTACGTCTGCAGGGAGAGTGGGGGGGGGGGGGTCGCCGGATTGAGGCGTAATACATGGATGGGCCCTCAGTCAGAGAACGATAAAATATATATATATATATATATATATACACTAGCTGTACCCAGCCACGCGTTGCTGTGGCAGAAAAGACCTCCCCCTCTCCCTCCCCTCCCCCTCCCCTCCCCCTCCCCCTCCCCCTCCCCCTCCCTCCCCTTCTCCCCCCACCCCCTCCCCCTCCCTCACACCGTCCTTTAGTGACAGCGGATATAGCCCAAGAATTTTAGGCCGCTTTCGTAATATTCCACTCGCTTATGACGTCACGGGACGCAACCTCATTGATGTATCGTCACTGTGTTTTACGGGTGAAGACAATATTTTGCAAGCGCGTGGTTTCGTTGAAGTTGCAAATGGCGGACGAACGGATTGCAAAGTTCACTTTTAGTGGAAAAGGTTGCGTTTTTTCGTGTAAAAGAAATGCTACGACACGGTGCTATTAGAATAGAAGCTTTTGGTAAATTTTCACAAAAATCGGTGCGTGAGTTTCGGCGTGATTGCGTGATAAACTATTTGAAAGTTTCATTTTTATTTATATAGATGTACGGTAATTACACGTCTGTAACAATCTTGACTCACTCAATCTAAATTGATACATAGCATGATGAGACGGAGGAGAGAGGGTGAGGGAGAGGGAGAGCTATAGAGAGAGACATACAGACGGACAGACAGAGACAGGGACAGACAGACAAAGCGTAGAGACACACAGACACAGAGACATAGAGACACGTCTAGACAGACATAAAGACAGATGCAGACAGACAAAGAGAGACAGCAAGAGACAGAGACATACAGAGAAACACACACACATAGAGAGACAGAGACATACAGAGAGAGAAACAGACACACAGAGTGAGAGCAGAGCTTGCAAGGCATACGTCATTATTTGCGCCAACCAAAGTCCCCCAAAGACGAATCTCATGTAGGACGCGTGTTATATTATCTGCTTCCATTAGGCAAGTACAATCAGACACAGACCCGTACGATGAGTCTACACATAACAACAAAGCCCTGCGACATGAGACGCAGCAACAAAAAGCAGACGATTCGCGCTTAACGATGACGTAACGATGACGTAACGATGACGTAACGATGACGTAATGATGACGTACTTCTGCGGCTCGTTCGGGTCTTTCCGTTTGCGTCTCTTCGGCGATCTTGCCTTCTTGTTTGGCAATCTTGAAACGACGACGGTGTGTGGCGATGTGCTGAAGCCATTCATTTTTAGAAGACCACCTGGCTGCTGCTGTACCTGTTACATGGAAGAGTCAAAAGCATTGCCATCATCAACAAATGGAAAATGTTTTTTTAGCCTACTGTTCAATTCATGATACCAACCGTTTTATTTAGCCATCAGTTAAAATTGCCCATGTACATGTAAATAGGAGTCCCTGTTAGCGGGATATTCGTCCCTTAGGGCCTTCCTTGTTGCCATCCGATTATGTGAAGCATCTTGTACTATGACTATTGTTTATGGATGATGGTTACAATATTAAATGAATTGAAAAGTCCGTTAATTCGAATGCGATCTTCTCTCGTGTGCAAAACAACTGATTGTAATTAATTGTAATCTCAGTAACTTCTAATGCGCTCGTTGTGTAATGTATGCAAGATTTCAACGAACGAAACTAAATTGTAATCAGATCAAATCCCAGGTAAGACAAATTTGATGAATGGAGATAGAGAAGGAGAATATGACAGAGACGCACAGAAGCAAAGAAAGAACCAGTCACAGAGGGAGAGAGAGAGAGAGAGAGAGAAAAACAAACAGTGAGACAGACAGACAGGCACATAGACAGATAGACAGACAGGCAAAGATAGAGAAAGAGATAGACAGAGAGTCAAACATAGAGAGACGGAGAGAGCAAAAGTGAAAGGAAGACAGACGAGAGTTATTGCTCGTCCATAGCGGATAATGAAGCTGATAAAAAAATAATTTGAAATAAGCGAACAGAACGAGCAGACCCTGGAGAGAGAAACAGACAGAGACAGACAGAAAGACAGACAGACAGACAGACAAAGACAGACAGATACAGGTAGACCAACACAGACATAAAATACATGTATACAATAATCTACTTCATTCAAAGAAAGTATTGTAAATTGACACGCTACATAAATATACATAAAGCCACGACTGCAAATGACCAAATGACCGAAATCTAAATGACCATTGCCCAAATAACCAGCTGACAACGGTTCAATTGACCACTGTCCAAATGGCCATCTGACCTAAGTGACCAAATGACCAATTGACCACTGCCTAAATTACCAACTGGCCAACTGACCCGTACTTAAATGACCACATGACCACTGCCGAAATTACCAAATGACCATCTGACCACAACCTAAATGACCAAATTACCAACTGACCAACGCCTAAATGACAATCGGAACACCACCTAAATGACCATCTGACCACTGCCTAAATGACCAAATGACCACAACCTAAATGACCAAATGACCACCGCCTAAATGACCATCTAAACACCACCTAAATGACCAAGTGACCAACGACTAAATGACCATATGACCACTACCTAAATGACTAAATGACCAACATCTTCTCACTCCCAACCTCCTCATCTGCCATCTCCATCGTCTCTTTCGCTTAACCCTCCCACTCTACTTCTTTCATTCTCTTCCTTCCCAGAATTCATTCGTCCATCTCTCCTCACTACCTCTTCCCCATTCTTCTTCCCTGTGTTTCTCCTCCTCTTCTTTCTTTTCTTTTTCTTTTCTTCTCTTTATCCTACCACTCAAATTTCCTCCTGCTTTATTGCTTTCCTTCCCATCTTCTCTGCCTGTTCCATCCTACCATTGCCTTTTCCTTGTTGCCTTTATCCCTCTCTTCCTATTCCTTATAATCGTTCCTCTCATTTTCCTCATACTTCCCTGTATTTATCCCTACTCTCCTCCTCCTCTTCCTCCTGCTCCTTCTCCTAATCCTCTTCTCCTTCTCTCCTCTTCCTCCTCCTTCTTCATTCCCTAATCTTCCTTCCTCTTCAACACACAACAAAATACCTACATCTCCTTCTCCAAGATCCTCTCCATCCTTCTCTTCCTCCTTCTCCTTCTTCCTTCCTTTTTTCTTCTCTCCTCTCTTTCCTCCTCCCCCAGAGACGCGTCCATACTAAGACACAGAAAAGTCATATTACAGAATGTTCATCAGTCCAAAATGCGGAAGGAATTAGTCGACCGCAGATGGACTCCGTTATTTCCCCCTTTCCCCTTCCCTTCCCTTTCCCATTCCTCTATCCCCCACCCCAACCCCACGCACCCACACCCCGCCTCTCCACGTAATAACATATATAGCGTTCGTCAGCATTTGCCAAAAGCAGTCTGCCAATTATTTATTGGGAGACTTGAGCGCAGGACGAGTCCAGTGCAAACAGAGGGGTCGCAGGTTTACGGGCTGTTCCGCCGATACTAAAGACAAAATGTTTAACTCCCACAGAAACCGATACAGGACGAAAACTCATCTAATTCAAAGGCAGTACCAGTATAATTCAAAGGCAGTACCGGCATAATTCAAAGGCAGTACCATTATAATTCAAAGGCAGTACCATTATAATTCAAAAACCGTACCGGCACAATTCAGAGGCAGTACCATTATAATTCAAAAGCAGTACCGGTATAATTCAAAGGCAGTACCAGTATAATTCGAACTTCAAAGGCAGTAGGAGTAAACACAAATTAAAACTATAAATTCAGTATCAGTATGGGCGAAACTGAAGACAACACCCCAGTATGCACAAGACCAGAGGTAGGACCAGCATGTATGTATACAAAGCCAAAAGGATTAAACAGTACTACGCACAAGGTCAAAGGCAGTACCATTATAATTCAAAGGCAGTACCATTACAATTCAAAGGCAGTACCATTATAATTCAAAGGCAGAACCATTATAATTCAAAGGCAGAATCATTATAATTCAAAGGCAGTACCATTATAATTCAAAGGCAGTACAAAAGATGGCAAAAGCAGTGTGCACAAGTAAGACAGCACCAGCATGTGACAAGGGAAAAGGAATAAGCATAAAAATGCGTAAGTATGGCCAAGAGTAGCGTATGTAATGTTTGTGGATGCCTGCAGTGTCCAAAATGTACATATACAATACATACAATACAATACAATACAATACAATTCACTTTATTGCAACCAGAAAACAAGAAAACAATAAAAGTACAAAACATGCATGCATTGGCTACAAAGGGGGGCCCAAAAGGGATGGACATCCCGCTGGGAAGGGTCACCCAAGTAAAAAAGTCCCAAGAAAAATTAATCAAGATAGCTTAAAAGAAAGAGACTAAAACAAATTAGGTGATGACAGATTGCAGAAAAGCTTATATTGTCAAGAGCATATAGAGAAACAAACTTAACTAAGTACTTAACTAAAATCTTAACTACACATGGTCATGTGCACTTCAAGTAGCATTAGTGGAGGAGAGTAGAAGAAGACGAAGTTTCTTTTTAAATACCTGCAGACTACTCGATTGACGAATGTCAATTGGTATTGTGTTCCATACTTTAGTGCCATAAGATTTAATAGTAAACCGCCTAGTATTAGATTGAGCTTTGACAGGGCGAAAAGCAGATGAATTCCTAGTGAAATGCGAATGGATGTCAGAGGCGTGAGGGAGGTAACCTTGGAATACCGAAGGAAGGAGACCGTGTTCGAGTCGAAAAAAGAACTCGCTAATTTGGAGATCCTTTATCTGGTCAATTTTCAGGAGATGAAGTTCATTAAAGGAAGGGCCAGTGTGTTCCCGTTTACGAATACCCGCAATTATACGAACAGCCCTCTTCTGTAAGATTACAAGTTTATGAAGCCTGGATTCGTATGTCGATGCCCAAACAAGGTTGCAATATGTGAGGTAGGGGTAGACAAGGGTATAATACAAATTCATTCTAATTGTCTTTGGCAAGATATAAGCAACGCGGGAAATAATACCAATATTTTTAGCAATTTTAGTTGCAATTTGATTAATATGAACTTTCCAGGTCAAATGTTGATCTATATGCACACCTAAGAATTTTGTAGATTCAACTTGATTGATGGAAATATCATCAATAAGCAAACAGAGATTGTCATTTGGCTTTATTTTCCGGTGGGATTTAAATAAAATAAAGTTGGTTTTATCTAAATTAAGGGTGAGTTTATTTGCATGGAACCAAACAGCTATGCTAGATAGTTCAACGTTCACAGTTTGAAACAACGTCTGCCATGAACCATTGGAGTAAAAAACGTTGGTGTCATCGGCAAATAGAATAAAAAACATTGTTCGAGAGACATTGGCCAAGTCATTAATATAAAGCAGGAAAAGGAGTGGTCCGAGGTTGGAGCCTTGAGGAACTCCATATTTGATCAACCCTAGCTCAGAAAGGACACCATTACAGAGAACTCTTTGTGTACGGCTCTCAAAATAGCTGGCAAACCATCTGAGCTGAGTCCCCCTAATTCCATAGTTGTCTAATTTTTTAAGCAAAATATTATGGTCTACCGTATCAAACGCTTTAGCTAGATCAAAGAAGATTCCCACTGAGTATTCATTATTTTCAATAGCCTTTGAAATCATGTCCTGCATATTTAATAAGGCCATATAGGGGGAATGACCAGGTTGAAATCCATGCTGAGATGGATAAATGATGTTAGAGTTTTTAACATAGCCATAGAGTCGATTATACATAAGTTTTTCATAGAACTTGGAGAAGTAAGGAAGAACGGAAATGGGTCTGTAATTGATTACATTGTCCTTATCGCCCTTTTTTAGTATTGGGACCACTTTAGCTATTTTTATGCCTTGTGGAACAATCCCACTACTAAATGAACAATTTATTATCTCCGCTAAAGGTCTGGCAACCAAGGAGAGATTGGGGGCCGCAATACAGGGGTCTATATCGTCAACACCTTTGCTATGCGTTAAACGTATATCACGGCCAATATCCATAATTTCCTCCGGGGATACCATTAGGAAACCCATAGAGTTCTGCCGAGGGGCCTGTAAGTAACTATGGTAAGGGAGAGGTGAATCTGGTATTTTCTTTGCCAAAGAATGGGCTATGTTGGTGAAGTAGTTATTGAAGCTATTGGCCATTTTTTCTGGATCTTTAACATTTTCTCCGTTAATTTTTAACGATTCAATTTGTGTCTCCTTACATACGCATACTTATACAGCGTGCAAGCTTGCATGCATACTGAGCATGTATAAGTATGCGTGTACTTGTGTGTGCATACATTTATTCAAGAATTTATATGGCGCCTTTTAGTACCTCTCACTAAAGTTACGTCTCCTGTATGCCTGCATTCAGTACAAACAGATCCAGACTCTGAAAAATTCATACTACACACTCGAAGAAACCAGTTGCCAGCCGAACGGTTTTATGTGTGTGAGAGCACACGTCTGAATTTACAGCATTTTGATACAGCGCCCTTTCAAGGATGGCTACTCAGGAGCGCTCCCAGTTCAATCTTGGCCGAATAGGACATTCTCAAGACAAGCGAAAAAAGAGAGAGAGACGAACCAGCAGGCATTTGACGAATAGGCATTTGACGAATAGGCATTTGACGAATAGGCATTTGACGAATAGGCATTTGACATATCAATCAATCAATCGATCAATCAATCAATGGATCAACCAATCAATCAATCAATGGTTTTATTGTAGGCAACCGATGGTACAAGAACAAGTAATGACAACATACATGTATACTTCCTGTAGATACAAAAGAAAAGGTCCAGAAGGGATGGAAGATGCAGCTACTTAGGGACACCCTAACATCAATACAATGTATTGATATTGGAATGTCCCTAAGTAGTGTATGTATTTGTCCTTAAGTGGCTCATGTATATAATGCATACACATCACATTACGTTATGTTAACACATGCATACAGATATGTCGGTAACATGTGCATATAACAATTATAACAAACCGAAAGTTACTACAGGTGGACTTTAAATAAATAAAAAAGTTGGACAACAAAACCGTCTTTTGTCCCACGTGTAAAACAGAATAACACGAGACAACAGACGGTTTATGAGCAGTAATCTAGCCACAGTAATGGCTGGTCCTACGAGACAACACAATTCATAGTGTGTACCTATAGGGCGAGTAACAGTGAAGGCACCAGCGTGGCCACTCTAAGAGACACTGTAATATCAAGCACTTAGGTGCAAGAATACGACGTCGGCGCACGTCAATATTTACTCGCAGACCATCTACAACCCACCCACTTGAAGATGCTGTGAGTGGATAGTAAACGGGAAGACAGAACCAGAGGGACCGGCACTTAGTTCCCCTTATGGGGGCCCACACCATGCAACAAAACACCCCTCCCCACAAATTGCAGGGTCCAGAGTGAACCCTGAGTTGGGGCAACGTCGCATAATAAAGCCCTCTGTCACATGAATGGGGTAATTCAATTTCATCTTTACTCCAAGCATGTTTGGGTATAGTCCAATTTGGTCTACCACTACCACTACCCATTACCACTACAAATACTACTAATAGTACTGCTACTACTGCTCCAAACATGCACAGAGTACACTCGGAGTGCACAAGGTTTTAACGTGGAACCCAGTCATATAAGCAGATAAATAAGGTTCTTGGCTGGTAAACAAAGTGGTGCAACTCACAGGCGTTTGTCAAAGTGAAAACTAACTAAAAATAACAACATAAAAGAGGTTTTATTTTTCGTATGGGAACTATTGTTATTACACGTGAAAAACAAAGGCACCACACAATTTGCCGAAGACATGAATCAAAAACAAAATGAAGAATAGGAAACACAATACTTCCACCATCTGAAGGCTGTCGACGGGATTCTGTTGGTTCTACGTGTCTGTGAGGGATCGCCACTGATGAATGTTTCCGGCTCACTGTGACTTATTTTGCCAATAATTATTGATGAAATTTTCTTGTTGTTATGACACTTAACATCACTTCGGCTAGTTAGCGCAGAGAGCGCCTCTGAGTAGATTTCTTGAAGAGGCGCTATATAAATACTCCGAATAATACTTGTCATTAATGAGTCAATTAAAAAAAATTTAAAAATAAAATGATACTAAATGGTAATAATTTGAACCTCTTATGCCATAGTTCCACAAACACACCTGAATGGGGATATGTTCATTGTTCAAGAATGGGGGGGGGGGGGAGGGGTAACTTTTGTGCACTTAATCTACATGTATGTACTTGGGTTCCAACTTCCAAGCACAGTGTGTGAGGAGGCACAGTAGCAAATCATTGGTTAGACTGCTCACTGTGCTCAGACTGTTATGCGAGGTTTAAGTTTCAATTAACTCAGACAGTTACTGTGCATATTGCTCCTGAGCAAGTCCTTCACTCACAAATTTTTGCTGCTTTGTCATTATGATCACTTCTGAAATCTGGAAGTATGGGCAATACCAAATGAAGTGGTATTGCTCGGAGTATGCTCTGAGCATCATCTGAGCACTGTACATCATGCACCACTTGCATCTGTGTCAGGCCTGAGCCAAGTATATCTTTGTCATGAGAAAAGTACACTCAAATGTACAAGTTCCATCCACCCACATTTTAGTCTTCAGCCGAGTAGACACCGAGCGTTCTCTGAGCATGCTCCGAACATACGCTCATCTACATCAAGCACCTGCTTTGGTTCTGGGAGACAAAAACGAAGTACACTTCAAGCATTCTCTGAGCAAACTCCTATATTTGTGCACACATCATTAGAGGCCTCAATGGAGCACACTCCATATATGCTCCGAGCATGCTCGGAGCAGACATGGACCACGCCCAGTAAAACATCCCCATCTATCAGATCTCGGAGCCAATCTCGAATAAGACACCATAACACAGAAAATTGCTCCCGATCGGGTGCTGCTCACAGTTTCCTCGGTCACTGCTCAGAGCTTGCTCGGTGACTGCTAAGACTTCAGAATTCGCCGGCGGCCGTAAACAAAGCCTTTAATCAAAACTTGCCAGCGTTATCCACTCAAGTCGAAAATTACTTGTTTGGTATGTAAGTGCTGTAATGGCCTTTATCAAAAGCTTCGGCTGGGGGTTTGGGGTGGGAGGTTGGGGTTGGGGGTTTGGGGTGGGATTGGGGGTGGGTTGGGGTGGGGCAGGCGGCGCCGGTGGTGGTCAGCAGATCGGTCACGTGACCGATGGCCATTGCTTCGTTGTTGTGCATTGATTAAATCAAATATTATTCTGATTTATCGTCTTATTTGTGTCTTCGCAAATCGTGTTATGCGCAGAAACTGTGTTTCGCGATTCGCGCGAATTATGGAAAAAACAACTGTAAGTCAGTCGGTCAGTCTCTGTTTGTCTGTTTGTCGGTCTGTTGGTCTGTTGGTCTGTTTGTCTGTCTGTCTGTCTGTCTGTTTGTCTCTCTGTCTGTCTGTTGGTCTGTCTCTCTGTCATTATGTCGTTCTGTCTATTGGTCTGTTTGTCTTTCTGTCCGTCTGTCTGTTGGTCTGTCTGTATGTCTGTTTCTCTGTCGGTCTGTCTGTCTGTTGGTCTGTTGGTCTGTCTGTCTGTCTGTTGGTCTGTCTGTCTCTCTGTCGTTCTGTCTATTGGTTTGTTTGTCTGTCTCTCTGTCGTTCTGTCTGTTGGTCTGTTTGTCTGTTGGTCTGTCTCTCTGTCGTTCTGTCGTTCTGTCTGTTGGTCTGTTTGTCTTTCTGTCTGTCGGTCTGTTCGGTCTGTCCTGCTGGTCCGTCTGTCTATCTGTCGGTGTGTCCGTCGGTTTCTCGGTCTGTCTCTCTGTCGTTCTGTCTATTGGTCCGTTTGTCTTTCTGTCTGTCGGTCCGTGGGTCGGCCTGTCTGTCCTGCTGGTCCGTCTGTCTATCTGTCGGTCTGTCCGTCGGTTTCTCGGTTTGTGTCTGCGTCTATGTCGGTCGACATGTTTATGTGATAAAATATTCTCAACGTCATCTGCTAATTCGAATGAAATTAGATTCGTCATTTGCAATGCAGTCGATGCTTTTGTCTGTCTCGAGACATTAGAGTAGTACAATATATAATTATATATATTACATATATATTGCATATATAATTATATACAATATATATTATATATAATTAATTATATACATATATATGATATATAATATATATAATATATATAATATATAATTATATATAATAATTATCTATATAAATAAAAATGAAACTTTGCGATCCTGCGGTCACGGTCACGCCGAAACTGACGCATCAATTGTTTTGAAAATTTACCAAAACCTTCCATTCCGATACCGCAAGGTCACGACATTTCTTTTCCCGAAAAAAACCCAATCGTTTCCACAAAAAGTGAACTTTGCAATCCGTTCGCCCGCCATTTGCAATTTGAACGAAACGGCACGCTTCCAAAATTTCAGAATCGTCTTTACCCGAAACAAAGTGACTAAGCATTAATGAGTGCGCGTCCCCTGACGTCATAAGCGACT